>CM068835.1:9344401-9859401 GCA_028554795.2 Sinohyriopsis cumingii
ATAAGCAGGAATATCCAAATACTCCTGTTGATGCCATCGTCGATGATGCTTCTTATATTCTTAAGAGTAAACTCAGCAACAGCGAAAAAACCGCAAAAGATCTCGGTAGAAGAATAATCGGTAAATTTACTAAAGGTGGAGCATATGATCATAAACGGCATTGTGCAAGATTGATTATGGATGGTGCTGAGTTAGATTTTATAATTGCTGATGCCGCTGCGAGAAAAATATTTTGTGACCTGAGAAACGTTTACTTGTCTGACGGGAAAAAGTTGGGCACAATTGTTAGTTACACTGATGGAGAATCTCCTCAGTATACACATCTAAGATCTTGCTTATGTTTCTATAACTTTGCTATCGATGCTAAATAGATTTCCTGACACTGCAGTTAGAGTTGCAAGGGGTTCATTCTATATCGATAAAAATTATTTAGAATTACTGGCTCGTTTTACAAACACTAATGTATTATGGAGTTCGTGGAGAAAAAACAAGAAATGGTGCATAATTATTGTGAATCCGCGGATGTTGCGGTTAAAGATAGTTATCGCAGCGATCAGATATCAGAATTGTCGTCGGAGCCATCCATGTATGATCCAGTATCCAGACACAAAACCTTTTATTTGAACGGACTGGGGGGTTCTGGTAAGACAACTCGGGTAATCGAATTATTTCTACAGAAACACGATGATATGATTGTGCTAACACCAACACACAGACTTGCCAGGGAGATGAAACAACGAGGAGTCAATTCTTATACTTATCACATTTTCTTCAAATACAGCGGTGGCACATGGACTCCCGATCGAATGGGAGAGAAATATATTCCAAAGATCGTCATTTGGGATGAAGTGTGCACAGTGTCGTTGGAAATATTAAAAACATTTCTGGATTGGTTGTTATTGAAAAATACAGCTATGATAATGTGCGGCGATCACGGTCAACCATCTCCGTTTGTTGGACCATCTCCACACGATTGGTTGAAGAATTTTGTAGACTACGTTGAAGAAATAACCGATGATCATATATCTCTTGATGTAGAATTAAGAGAATTAAAAAAATTAATCAGACTACAACCGAACACAAAATTCAATGTGAAATAGCGCGTAAAATAATTCCAGAAACTTCCTTGAACGAATTTTGGGATACGTGGAGACCAAACGATTTGATAGTGGCATGTAGAAAAATAGTCAGAGACACACTTCAACAGCAGTTATTTCAGTTACACAAGAACAAATTTCCAATGTTGCCAGTACCGTTGTGTTATAGACCAGCTGATACGCGAGACAGAATATCGACGTTAATATACCAGGACCCTTGACAGAGTCAAGGAAACAAAATCTCGTATTAAATGATATTGCCTCAGTTGATCTCAGTGTTGTCCAGGATGCGTTATCGTTGGATAAATCTCCGTGGATGCTAGGATACGCAATGACGATTCACTCATCTCAAGGATTAACTATCTCTGATACAGTTGTTTGGATCGTTGATGATCGTATCGAATGGTCAAACTTGGTTTATCTCGCAGTGTTAAGAGTCAGAAGAATATCTCAGCTGAGGAGAATCGTCTTGGACGAGTCAGTGATCAATAATGATATTGACAATAAGAAAAAAAAAATAGCTGCTTATAAACAAAGTGACAAAAAAATAAAACGCGATTTTGATCTCGACATTGAATTTATGATAGCGCTAAAGTATCAGCAGAATAATCACTGTGCGAGCTGTAATTGTATAATGTTATGACAGTACTCGAGTAATAATCCAAGACAATTTACCGTGGACAGAAAAGATAATAGCCGACGTCATACACGAGAAAATACGATGTTGAATGTAATCGACGTCGGGGTGCTAGCATCCTTGGCGCTAGTTAAGTGATCGCGGTGGTAATTGTGTGTCTTCGGGAATTACTTGTTATTGTTCACGTCTACGCTGAGGAGCAGTTGCATCCAGTCTGTAGATTGCAGGTCTACCCGTGGATCTTACTTTGTTAGATATCTTGTGCGTCGTGATGCTCCAAATAGGATCAGTTGCTCTATTTTATCACCTTCAAGTTCATCGGGCTCATATAAATATCTCACAGTGTCATTGCCCAGCACTGGCTGTGTTGAAAAATCACGTCGTTGTATTGTTATACGCTCGCTTGATTGCATTAACGAACTTCGAAGCAGTTGTTCAAATTACTTCATTATTTAGCTCGGCTATCACACTTGGTAATCTTGCAACCCATTCGTGTGATCTCTTGTCTTGAATGAATTCCTTTGCGTATTGATATCCAGATAACCGCTCAGCAAGTGTTCGATTAAATCGTTCAACAATTGCCTCATCACAGTGAATTGCAGTATGTCCTCGTCTGATGGTGACGTTATGTTGTTTCATCAGCGATGATAATGCACCCTGAAATTCTTTGCCAGGATCAACTTGTAACAGCTGTGGCCATTGCAAGGGTCCACATTGACAAATTCGTTTAAACGCAGAAGCTACTTCAGTTGCTGTCTTTGTTGATAACGTCTCCGCTTCTTTATATTTACTTGCAACATCAACGACAGTAAACGCGTATTTATATGTTATTTGACGTCTGCCAATTTTAATAGTATATTGTGGTAAAAATAAAATATCAGCCTGATGAACTTCATTAGGAACACTAACATCAAAATATGCAAAGTGAACATGTTTAGGTGGTGGCTGTTAAATTTGCCATATTGCCTGTCGGGATAACCGTTTTTTTTAGCAGTAACACGTGTAACCTTTGCTGCTCCGGCGAGTTCACTAATCGCTGTGTTACTTTTCCATTATCCTCTTGGGGAATAATAACTCGATTCCATTTATAATTAATTATCAGCACCTAGCGCTAATTTACCTTTCATTGCGGATCTTACTAACCATTAGCCAATGATTGCTTGAAAGATTTATTCATAATGGAATTTAGGGCATGGATAAAATTTTACATCTGCTATATGTCTATGCTGTAGATCTTTACTTTTATAAGCTACATCATGAGCATGACACGCTTTATGAATAGCGTTCATCGGATATTCACCTCGTTTTCGTTGGTCTTGGTTGTCAAGTCTGATATCAAGTCGTGTTCCAGGGCCACAGTAATTATATCCTGGAAGATGTTTTTCTCATGGGTATTTAGCCCACGGAGTCCCTGGTAATTTTGTTCATTTTGCTGCAATATCACCTCCTCGTTTTTTTAATATAATATTATCTGACTTTGACTGTGAGGGAATACATTTATATTTCTTTGTTCCACATCGTTCACATTTACCCGTAACCGCTGATCTGTTATTGTTTGTTGTAATAGTTGTTAGATCATTTGTTGGGCTACGGGCCCTTCATTTCACACAATATAAATCCATATTCTTTATATATATATATATATATATATATATATATATATATATATATATATATATATATATATATATATATATATATATATATATATAATTGATTTTTCTGCGACAAGAAAACAAGATCCGCTCAAGCATCAAGCTGCACCACCAAATTCTGTTCGTTTGATTATTATAGGACCATCTGGAAGTGACAAGACGCAACTGTTACTTAATTTGATACTGAGATGGTTAAAATGGGATAAGTTGTATTTGATAGCTCCGTCTGTAGATGAATAGCGGTGCTATGATGTAATTAAAGATTTTAATGAAAATGCAAAATCGTTATAAAAAAAAGCGGCGATGATGTTATCGAGTTTATCACTGATATTGATGAAGCGCCGTCTGTAGACGATCTTGATGGATTTGTTAACAATTTAGTCGTGTACGATGATGTAATGCTTGATAGACAATCAAATCCAGCTAGGATATTTTCTCGAGGTACACACAAAAACACATGTGATTTATGTAACCCAGCGATATACACAAATACCAAAAGTGATCAGGGATAATTGTAATATTCTTGCTGTATTTAACGGAGCTGATACACACACGTTGAGAAATATTCATCAGACCTGGTGCAGCGGTGATATGGACATAAACCAGTTTAGAAATTCATTTAGTCGGGCTCAGTTATCCCCGCATGGATTTATCACGATAAATTTACATGATCCTCGAACACGATACAGAGTCGGTCTTGATACAATTTTTGGATAATAGCAGCAGAGAGGGCGCTACCTCCAACTTGACACAGACGTGATCGCGTATTTTCCTGAGATTTTTCGCGATTAGAAAAACTCATCAGCGATAGGCTGGGTAAGTCGACAGGTTTGTCTCATACTGGTACTGAGACAATCACGATTTTTTTTTTTTTGGGTGGGGGGGTGGTTTGCAATTTTTCCAGGACGGCTTATTTTGCGAAATGGAGAGTGAACCAATTAGAGCTTGTTCGCCCTCTCTGCTGTTCGGGCTTTTAAACACTTGATGTCAAGTTGTTTTCTTCTGTTGTGACCAGAATTGAAGTTTTGAGTTTTTGAGTTATATGTTAATTATTCATCTGATTACTTGGATTCTAGAAGATTAATTCGTTTCTCTGTAAATATTATTGTATTCATATAGAATTCTTGAACAAGGAATTTTCTTTAAAAAATTTATTTGGATTTCAAAGACTGGAGGAATAATTATTATGTTTGTACAAGGAACTGTAGATGTCAACACAGTATAGGCTACAGCATGCGTCATCGCCTTCTATCTTGGATTCTTCATCGGGACATGTAATCATTAGAACATTTCAATATTAGGACTTCAAAAATTTTATTCGTGGATTATTCTTGTATTATTTTTGGATTTGATTCTGGAAACCGTAAGTTCTCCTATTTTTTCATTTTTACAGTATTGTTCCAGGAAAATAAATTATTTTTATATTTTTCATAGCTTTTGTTTTCATTCTTTCTTGTGTTTCCGTCTATTCGAGCCTAAACGCGTAACATATAAAGATGATAAACATCCCCAAAGACTTTCAAGTGGGTGTCAAAGGTTCAAGGCATTGGACTTAACAATGACAAAACAGCTAGTTCAATGGACATTGACAGGCGTGGTTTTGCAGGATAGATGCCTTGGTGAGAACTGTGCAAGAATGCAAGGGTCTGCAATTCATCAATTAAGGAGAATAGAGTCATGCAGGATGGCGACCCTTATCGTGAACCTCCACAATCGACATCATCTCATCTTGGTAGAATAGAAAATATGATCTGGGCAAGTGTCCGATCATCCTATCTGTAGAGTCACCATCTTGTGCCCTAGAAACGGTGGAGTTTACACCTGGAAAGAAGTATATAATGTCATAAGGAATGCTAGATCTACATCGGCCCCTAGAAAATGTACAAGATGTATCCTATGCTATTTAGATGCACGTGGGGGACTTACGCTAGTGATATGGAAAAAAGGAAGGAACCCGGCGTGTTTGCAGCATGATGATTACTGCTTATTACCAAAGGAGAAAGAGTCCTAAGATATCAATCATTTCCGGACGGTATCTCTATTGAGCGTGGAAGGAAAGATATTCTTGGTTTTGGCAATGAGAATAACCATGCACATGATAAGTACATTAGTTAATCAAGGAGGAGTCTCCGTAGTTATGAGTATATAAAATACACAAATGCCACAAGTCAACTCATCAGTGAAACAGCCATGATTCAAGATGGCAAGATTTTACAATTGAATGGTTGGATCTTGCACGTGCTTATAGTTCAATACCCCACAAACTCGTTGAATTAACTCATGACCATTATCATATAGTAGAGACTGTACAGCAGTTAATTAGAAGACATGGCAGCAACATCCAGCTACGATTTACGGAAGAGAATTTCGCCACTTCATGGAACACGCTGGAAAGAGGGATCATCACAGGCTGTATCATCTCTGTTGTACTATTTGTCATGGGCATGAAACTCATAATCGAAGCAGCAGAACAGAGTCAAGAGGGCTGAAAACAATGTCAGAGATATACATACCAACCAACAAGGGATTCATAGATGTCCTGACAGTCACCTCTGACACACATGTCCAGATAAGATGGTGCGTTTACATCATTTGATGAAACTATTATGGGCAGGAGTTTATGATAAGAAACGGTCGGGTCACTTCCCAGTTTGTGATGAAGATTGAAGATGAAGAGATCCCATCGATTCTGGATAATCCTATCAAGTATCTTGGCAAGTGGTTTGATGTGATGTTGATAAACAGAAAAGGCACTGAACGACTAAAGAACAAGGCAGAAGAAGAGGTGTGAAAGATTGACAACCCAGGATGTCCTGGGAAATTCAAGGCATCTATGTACCAGTATAAACTTCTGCCTAGACTGGTCAGGCAGGTGATGCAAAAACTGTGGAGACCTTCGAGAGAACAATTAGCAGTGTCTGCTCACAAGGCTTGGAGTGTCACCATCATTCACAGTAGTTGGAATACTCCGGCAACCATGGTAAAAAATGTTGGAATAATATAAGGTAGACAAAGCAAGGAGACTTCAGATGCTGAAGCACTCGCAGGAAATAAAGATCACTGCTGCATGCATTGAAGTCAACGTATGATATTTTGCCATTTCCAACAAACTTGACTCATTAAGAATCCTGCATGTCCTGTCTGAGGTAGCCTAGTGTACATCCTGTCAGCATGCCATTTTTCACTAACACTGCAGATGGAGGTATGGCAAGGTCCTCCAAGAGCTAAAAGGCAGCTTGGAGACGGATGGAAAGAAGAAAAGATCAGCACCAATGACCGGGCAAAGATGTTTCACCTATCAAATTTCCATTTACTAGGAGGCTAGGAATCTACTGCAAAAAGAGAGATTTAATCAGCTTGTTCTTTTTTGACTAGGGGGTGATGGTAGAAGCAGAAGAAATGGATTGCCCTTTGTTCCATTGTATGGGTGTCTTCAACCAGTTTAATCGAAGTGTGATTGAAATTGAAGTTTGCAGTTTAGTTACGGTAGTGGAGTATTGTGTTCTTTGTAATGACATCAATTTAACCCTTACGGGAGTGACGAGGTAACGACCTGATGGTGTAACCAGGAGGTTTTCACAGCCTGAAATTTTTAGCCATCTTTCTGTCAGGAGAAAGATGTCAGTAGCATGACCATTGATAAAGTTGACTCAGACGTAGAGGATATCATGACCATTGATAAAGCTGACTCAGGCGAAAGGGTTGAAGAGGCACTTGAATTAAATTGTTGAAATTTTCAGTGTAGTTTTCAAATAACTGAGCGAAAGGGTGAATGGAAGATCACTGGAACTTTTCTTCCCTTTCGAATCTGGACACAATGAATGTTTTTTTTTTTTTAAAACTCCCATTTACAATAAAGTGAATTTTAATGTAGTCGAAGGTAGTTTAGTCTAGTGCATAATGCAATACGGAAGGCCGAGAACTGGTTATGTAATGTGATTAATGAACGTCTATCATAGCATAAGTGGCTAGATTGGCCAGTATCACGTGATGGTATGTTCAGCAGCAATGGCACTTGTAGGAGCGGAGCAAGAGGACATAAAAAATCTAACAGATCTCATTTTCAAATTAAGCATATGAAAAACCCATTCCAACAGAACAGTCAATGCATGATAAACACAATAACATAGACGAAATCAGCAGTGCCTCAAGCCTGTTAAGTACTAGCAAACACTGCTAAGTCCAAAGCCAAAAGGGACTGGCGTATTTCAAAACTTCTCTTGCTAAAATGCAAAATAAATCATTCAATGGATATCACATTGATACACTGTGGAGTAAGATGATAAGAACTCTTCCAGCAGGTAATGACATTATGGTTCAAATTCTGCGATACTTTTAGATACGATCTAAACAATCATTACAATTCCAGTTTAGTTTATGACTGATACACAGACTAAAAAATATTCCTGCTTTCAAGGCAAAATTGTACTAAAATCTGATTGTTAAAATTTAAATAATGTGTATTTTTTACAAGACCTGGTTGGGCAGTAGAAGTATTCAAAATTCTACTAATTGTTAAAGGATTGCATGTGTGCTAATTAATGAGTGCAAAAAAGGTGCATTAGCATGAATGTCACCTAATATTTCTGTAAAATTAAACACAAATTGGTATTGGAATGTAAGGTCTACTTTTCCATGGCTTGTATAAACCTATGTAGTGTTTTCTTCAATGACTTGTCTTAATTGAAAACGTATCATATTTTAAGAAATTGTAAAGTTTTGTATTCCCACAGACAAATTCATTTATTTTGCGAAATTTCAAGGTTTTTCTCTACAAATTCGAAGATATTTTTTAATGAAAAGACCAATTTTAAAAGAGTTTTAAGGCAATCCCTAAAATAAAAGGACTTTTCAAGTGTTATGTATATCTATATTTTGGTAACTCCTGGTACATGATTTTATTTAATTTTCGTAATTTTTATTCATGGTTGTAAACTGTATAGAATATATTTTGTTATAAATTGTGTGCATGACCTAGTTCTTTTAAGAACACAAATTGCATAGGATCTATAAATAGATGTTTATATATGTGACGACTATTATTGATAATAATTTTAATAATAACACTTAAAATGGCGTAGTTTCTCAGCGACTGATGAGATATGGATGTTTCGAGAATAATTCTTTAGCTTCCCCATTGGTTGCGCCAGGTCACATGAATATGGCCAATTTGATGCAAAATCAACAGTGTATGCTGTCACATGGGGTCTTACGAAGTACAATCGCAATATACGGTGTAAATGAGGAGAAAATTAAGCAATAAGATTCATTACAATTTTTGGAGTCATTCACAGTGATTGTATTCCTGTTGTAAGTCTGCAGACGTGTTTTATGTTGCTGTTAGATCTTATTTGAGAGGAACTCTCTAATGAATGTACCATCTAGTTTCTATTGAGTGCAAAGATGAATAGCAATGATACTTGTATCTCTTCACACTCTCCAACGAACTACTGAAAGCAGCAAACTCAGCCTCTGCAATACTCCAGTGAACTACTGAAAGCAGCGAACTCAGCCTCTACAACACTCCAATGAACTAGTGAAGGCAGCAAACTTAGCCTCTACAATACTTCAATGAACTAATGAAAGCAGCAAACTCAGCCTCTACAATACTCCAATGAACTAATGAAAGTGGGAATCTCAGCCTATACAATACTCCAATGAACTACTGAAAGCAGCAAACTCAGCCTCCACAACACTCCAATGAACTACTGAAAGCAGCAAACTCAGTCTCTACAACACTCCAATGACCTAATGAAAAGTGGGAATCTCAGCCTCTACAATACTCCAATGAACTACTGAAGGCAGCAAACTCAGCCTCTACAACACTCCAATGAACTACTGAAAGCAGCAAACTCAGTCTCTACAACACTCCAATGAACTAATGAAAAGTGGGAATCTCAGCCTCTACAATACTCCAATGAACTACTGAAGGCAGCAAACTCAGCCTCTACAACACTCCAATGAACTACTGAAAGCAGCAAATTTAGCCTCTACAATACTCCAATGAACTACTGAAATCAGCAAACTCAGCCTCTACAATACTCCAATGAACTACTGAGAAGTAAACTCAGCCTCTACAATACTCCAAAGAACTACTAAAAGCAGCAAACTCAGCCTCTACAACACTCCAATGAACTACTGAAGGCAGCAAACTCAGCCTCTACAATACTCCAATGAACTACTGAAAGCAGCAAACTCAGCCTCTACAATACTCCAAATGAACTACTGAAGGCAGCAAACTCAGCCTCTACAACACTCCAATGAGCTACTGAAGGCAGCAAACTCAGCCTCTACAAAACTCCAATGAACTAATGAAAAGTGGGAATCTCAGCCTCTACAATACTCCAATGAACTAATGAAAGTGGGAATCTCAGCCTCTACAATACTCCAAATGAACTATTAAAAGAAGCACACTCAGCCTCTACAATACTCCAATGAGTTACTGATAGCAGAAAGTCAGAAAATACAAGTGAACACTGTTATGATGTTACGTGTTTAGGCTAGAATAAACAGTAACACAAGAAAGAGTGAAAACAACTTACGGTTTCCAGAATCAAATCCAAAAATAATACAAGAATAATCCACAAATAAAATATTTGAAGTCCTAATATTGAAATGTTCTAATGATTCCAAGTTCACGTTCCAATGAAGAATCCAAGATGGAAGGTGATGACATATGGTGTAGCCTGTACTGTGTTGACATCTACATTTCCTTGTACAAATACAATAATTTATCCTCCAGTCTTGTAGATCCAAATAACATTTTTAAGAAAAGTCCTTGTTCAAGAGTTCTGTATGAATACAATCATATTTCCAGACAAATGAATTAATTTTCTTGAGTCCAAATACTCTGAAGAAAAATTAACATATAACTCAAAAACTCAAATCTTCAATGCTGGTCACAACAGAAGAAAACAACTTGACATTAAGCGTTTAAAAGCCCAGACTCTGAGATCGATCTCTCTCCAAACATCATTATTAATACTTAGTATTTCGCAATTTCGGAAATGCCTAATTGTGAAATATATTGCGAAATAGAGGATGACATGATCATGTTTACATGTAAAAGTCACATAACTCCTGTATGACCTTGATAAGAACCAATCATTTTACTCCTAGAAAAGTTGTTTACTTTACCCTCAATCAAGGCCAGGAACTATGTCAAAAATAGAAACAAGTGTTTCTATTATTAGGTATTTAAGGAACTATTCAGTTCAAACTGAATTTTCGGGGCCCCGAGTGGCCGAGTGGTCTAAAGCGCTCTTCGTTACGGATCACTGCCATCTCACCTCTGTCTGCGGCGGTTCAAGTCTAAGATTCAGCCAATGTGGGTATGTGAGAAAGCTTGCCAGTAGCTTCTCGAGGGTCGGTGGTTCTTTCCGGGGTTTTCCCGGGTTCTTCCTCCACCATTAATACTGGCCGCCATGTATAGCCTATCGTGTGCTGAAAAATGGCATTAAACCCCACAACAACAACAACAACAAACTGAATTTTCTGTAAAATATCAAATTCCTCGTAAACAAAATTACATTACACTACATGTAAAGAAAATAAAAAATATTCCAAAACCCACAAACAATCAAATTAAATCAAGACAAATTAAATCAAATATAAATTAAATCAATGTAACATATGGATATTAAAACAGAAATCTTGTGAATTTTTATTTATGTAATGTCTGTGTGCTTATGATTATATCATGGTGTGCATTTGTTGATCTACCACTATTTTTTGGTTTTAAAGTGTATCAAATGATCTACCAAGTATTTGTCATTTTAACGTGTATCAAATGATCTACCACTATTTTTTGGTTTTAAAGTGTATCAAATGATCTACCACTATTTTTTGGTTTTAAAATGTATCAAATGATCTACCACTATTTTTTGGTTTTAAAGTGTATCAAATGATCTACCAAGTATTTGTCATTTTAACGTGTATCTAATGATCTACCAAGTATTTGTCATTTTAACGTGTATCAAATGATCTACTAAGTATTTGTCATTTTAACGTGTATCTAATGATCTACCAAGTATTTGTCATTTTAATGTGTATCAAATGATCTACCAAGTATTTGTCATTTTAACGTGTATCAAATGATCTACCAAGTATTTGTCATTTTAACGTGTATCTAATGATCTACCAAGTATTTGTCATTTTAACGTGTATCTAATGATCTACCAAGTATTTGTCATTTTAACGTGTATCTAATGATCTACCAAGTATTTGTCATTTTAATGTGTATCTAATGATCTACCAAGTATTTGTCATTTTAACGTGTATCTAATGATCTACCAAGTATTTGTCATTTTAACGTGTATCTAATGATGTACCAAGTATTTGTCATTTTAACGTGTATCTAATGATCTACCAAGCATTTGTCATTTTAACGTGTATCTAATGATCTACCAAGTATTTGTCATTTTAAAGTGTATCAAATGATCTACCAAGTATTTGTCATTTTAACGTGTATCAAATGATCTACCACTATTTTTTGGTTTTAAAGTGTATCAAATGATCTACCACTATTTTTTGGTTTTAAAATGTATCAAATGATCTACCACTATTTTTTGGTTTTAAAGTGTATCAAATGATCTACCAAGTATTTGTCATTTTAACGTGTATCTAATGATCTACCAAGTATTTGTCATTTTAACGTGTATCAAATGATCTACCAAGTATTTGTCATTTTAACGTGTATCTAATGATCTACCAAGTATTTGTCATTTTAACGTGTATCTAATGATCTACCAAGTATTTGTCATTTTAACGTGTATCAAATGATCTACCAAGTATTTGTCATTTTAACGTGTATCAAACGATCTACCAAGTATTTGTCATTTTAACGTGTATCTAATGATCTACCAAGTATTTGTCATTTTAACGTGTATCAAATGATCTACCAAGTATTTGTCATTTTAACGTGTATCAAATGATCTACCAAGTATTTGTCATTTTAACGTGTATCAAATGATCTACCAAGTATTTGTCATTTTAACGTGTATCTAATGATCTACCAAGTATTTGTCATTTTAACGTGTATCTAATGATGTACCAAGTATTTGTCATTTTAACGTGTATCTAATGATCTACCAAGTATTTGTCATTTTAACGTGTATCAAATGATGTACCAAGTATTTGTCATTTTAACGTGTATCAAATGATGTACCAAGTATTTGTCATTTTAACGTGTATCTAATGATCTACCAAGTATTTGTCATTTTAACGTGTATCAAATGATGTACCAAGTATTTGTCATTTTAACGTGTATCAAATGATCTACCAAGTATTTGTCATTTTAACGTGTATCAAATGATGTACCAAGTATTTGTCATTTTAACGTGTATCTAATGATCTACCAAGTATTTGTCATTTTAACGTGTATCAAACGATGTATCACTTTCTTTTATCTTAACATTTATCTAATGATCTAGCACTGTTTTTATTTTCGTTAAGTGTATCAAATCAACTATTTTTTGTTTTAAAATATATGCTTGAAAGCAAACATATTTTCTTGTATTTCAGTCTGAAAATCAGTCATTTTTTTACAGACTTTTTTAACCAGGTTGCTTAAACTCAACTGTAAATCTCTTTTTGGAGGTCACATATGCTGATGCCTTCAGGTCTAAATAAATCAGATTTTGAGTTTTAATCCACCCCACCCCCCAAAATGTCTGTAATGTTGGCAGATATACCTAAAGATTCAAGCTAAAAGAAAAACAACACATCTTCTTTCATTGCTTTTCTAAATAAAAGCTACTGTACTCTTTAATATCATGTGTTTCATGTATGGAATGTAACAAAAGTCAGCACTCCTACAAAGCAAATATGAAATTTATTTACAATATGCAAAATTTATAAAAAGAAAAAAACAACTATTTAAACTGCAAAATACCACCTGTATATTGTATGACAATATGAAGCTATAATACAAATATGTGATGCAAGAGAAAAAACATTACCTATGTAAGGCATTTTACATGGTAATAAGTATGTAATACATGAGAAAAGACATTACCTATGTACGACATTTTACAAGGTAATAATTTCTGCATGAAGCTAGATCATTAAACTTAGTGGAAAAAGAACATATTTGCATGCTTTATTTACCAAACTGTATGACTAAATTTCAGTAATATAAAAGCAATTGAAAATAAACTGTCTAAAATGTGTCATCTCTGAATCTTCTTTCGAGCTATAAAGCATTTTTTACAAATACTTCAACCTCCTTAAGCTCCGATGGGTCACACTGGTAAAATATAAGGAGCAAAAATAATGAGGACTATATAATGAAAACAGCATTAAAAAATTAAATTACCTAGATTTCAAAATACATGATTACTTACTTGAATAGTCTATTACTGGGTCCTTAGTCTTTTTTATTATTACAATGTATACAGGCAAATGAAATTCATTTTCAAATCTTAATGCCAAGATATAAAAGAATATCAGAAACAAACTGAACAGGAGCTTATTTATAATGGTATTTATGAAAAAAAATGATTTTTAAAAGCAGAAATAAATCTAATTAGGGAGAGGGAAGGAAAGAATGTGACAAACACAAAAGCTATTTGTACATCCAAGTGTTGTTCAAACTGACATAATTAACCTTCAATAAACAATGGTTATTTAATGAGTGATAAAATTTAAGGACTGACAAGCACAGGTATTAAAGAATATAATGACAAACATCATGTATTTATATAATTCATGACAATCATGATGTACGTGTATAATTCATGACAATCATCACCTATGTGCATAATTCATGACAATCATCACGTATGTGTATAATTCATGACAATCATCACGTATGTGTATAATTCATGACAATCATGATGTATGTGTATAATTCATGACAATCATGTATGTGTATAATTCATGACAATCATGATGTATAAATTCATGACAATCATCACCTATGTATATAATTCATGACAATCATCGCTTATACGTATAATTCATGACAATCATCGCTTATGCGTATAATTCATGACAATCATCACTTATATGTAAAATTCATGACAATCACTTATACGCATAATTCATGACAATCATCACTTATGCGTATAATTCATGACAATCATCACTTATATGTAATATTCATGACAATCATCACTTATACGTAAAATTCATGACAATCATCACTTATATGTAAAATTCATGACAATCATTTATATGTAAAACTCATGACAATCATCAAGCATGACTCAGCTGGAGATCAAACCCATAACCTCCCATATCTGAGGTGGACGCTCTAACCACTAGGCCACCTGAATAGTGAGACTGAATTTTGTCAATCCAAGGAAAGGTCTTATTCCAAACACTAAGCCAGGCATCACACACTTTCTTACAATTGGCTACATTCGGAAATGAACACAATAATGAAAGCTAAAGGTGCTCATTTGATGTACTCTTATGAATGACCACATGTACATCTCTGGGTCTTTCTGCCTCTAAATTCAATCACTGTAAATATCAACACATTTTCCCACCACACAGCAGCCAGTCAAAGTCTTTGAACTTGCTGCCCAGCTATTGCATCATGTTCTTTTTGATGTACTCTTATAAAATGGAAACATGTATGTATCAAGGGGTCTTTCAGTCACTGAATTTTGTCATTGTAAATATCAGCACAGCTAATTTATCAACACATTTTCCCACTAAGGAGGTGGCTGAAGCAGGAATGGCAAATCTTTCAATTTTGCCGCACACCTATTACAGACGTACAGATGAATCCCACCTAAGTGATTTTCTGTGTTCCAGATCAAAAACTGGCATTCAAATACGCATCATTAAGCATTTCTGCAACCTCTGTAATACATAACATTCATGACAATCATGATGTAATACATCAAGTCATGACAATCATGATGTAATATGTCAATTCATGACAATCATGATGTAATATATCAAGTCATGACAATCATGATGTAATATGTCAATTCATGACAATCATCATGTATATATCAAATTCATAACAATCATGATGCAAAATACAGAGGATATCAAATAGGTTTAATATAGAATTTATGAAATGAGTTGAATAATGTGCTTTTTTTGTGAGACTTGGCGAGTTTCATAAATTTAATATTTAATTATTACTCATTTGTGATTCTATTTATAAATTTTTATTTCAGTGGAAATTATTTAGAGAGAGAAAAAAAGAACAATTACATGCATTCTCACAGATACTGCACATTTCATTTGTTGTGCGTAAAAATAGTCCCCAAAAAAGTTGAAATAGCAAAAGTAGATTATACTTTTCTTACCAACTATAATTCAATCAGCATCATCCATTAAAAAAAAAAAACATTTTACAAGACAAAATCAGTACATAATCACAGTTAGTGTCATTCCATGTTATCCTAAAATGTCACTTTCACAACTAAAGATTACACTGTTGCAATATTTGTGTGGAGGATTACTGGATGCAGAAATTCCCATATTAACTGTAATGTTTTTGTGACTGGATATTTGCAGTATTTAAATTAGAACAGCAGAATGTACAGAAGACGTTTAAAAAAATCCTCTTTTTGTCAGATTTGCATCACAATTTAAATATAATGTGGTTGGATACAGTGGATAAAATTGTGTCAGTTGGGAGACAGAGATGAGTTTATTTACCTCTGAAACTTAACATTTAAACCAGGCTTGTATTTAGTGTGGATTCTCTGTTACACCATAACCCCACAAAACCACTATCAACTGAGCAATACTTCTCCTTGTTGTTCTTGTCTTGGGGTTTTATGCCATTTTTCATACGAGGATACTGTTATAAAGGACATAACAAATCCCTGTGGGGATGAATTGGCCAAATTCAGAGAGATAAGACCATTTTCACCCAATTCCCATTCGTGATTAGAGTCAAAGAATTGGCACCAAAATATTCATTGAAACAATAAATAGGAAAACTGTATCAACTATGTGATGAATATAAAATTCATGACAATTATGATGTTGTTGTTGTGGGGTTTATCGCCATTTTTCAGCACATGATAGGCTATACATGGCAGCCAGTATTAATGGTGGAGGAAGAACCCAGGAAAACCCTGGAAAGAACCACTTACCAACGAGAAGCTACTGGCAAGCTTTCTCACATACCCACACTGGCTGAATCTGAGACTCGAACCGGTGCAGACAGAGGTGAGAGATGACAATTATGATGTAATATACATAATTCATGACAATCATGATGTAATACATATAATTCATGACAATTATGAGGTAATGTATGTAATTAATATCATAATGTGAATAATTCATGTCAATCATCATGTAATATGTATCAGTAATGGCAATTAACATGTTTATATATATATATATATATATATATATATATATATATATATATATATATATATATATATATCAAGACAATCATCTGTAATAGGTATATGTCTAACTCATGACAAACATGAAGTAATATTTATAATTCATGTCAATCGCCATGTAATAATTCCTGACAACATGTAATAATTCATGACAATTAACATGTATAATTCATGCCAATCATCTGTAATAGGTATATGTATTGTAATATGTCTAACTCATGACAAACATGAAGTAAGATATATAATTCATGTAAATCACCATGTAATTATTTATGTTAATCACCATGTAATAATTCATGACAATTAACATGTAATAATTCATGACAATTAACATGTAATAATTCATGACAATTAATGTAATAATTCATGACAATTAACATGTAATAATTCATGACAATTAACATGTAATAATTCATGACAATTAACATGAAATAATTCATGACAATTAACATGTAATAATTCATGACAATTAACATGTAATAATTCATGACAATTAACATGTAATAATTCATGACAATTAACATGTAATAATTCATGACAATTAACATGTAATATGTATACTTCATGATAATCATCAAGTAATATATATATAATTCAAAGTTGGAATGGAATGTAAATACATCTGAATTCCCAATAAGATCAAAATCAAATGAAGGATTACATGTATATTTTTACATGCATGGGATTACATGTATATTTTTACATGCATTGGATTTATCAGATGACATATATTCCTATAAAATGTGAGACTCTCTATACAGATTACATGCTGTTGAATTGTGGAAATATTAACAAATACCAGGTTGGAGGGACACATAATATCCAATTAATAATAAAATGATGGCAATTAGCTTGTACTGCATTAGACACATACATGGGGGGGGGGGTGCTTTAGCATGTACTGCATTATACCTACATGGGGGGGGCTTTAGCTTGTACTGCATTATGCATACACATGGGGGGGGGGAGCATTAGCTTTTGCAGAACAACATCCAGGGGTCCCAAACTGAAACATGTCCTCACATGGGTCAGTGATCACACATGGGTCAGTGATCACACATGGGTCATTGATCACATATGTCAATTCTCAGATATGCGAGACATACAAGCCCAGAGTTATTTGAAACTTATGCAAAATCATAACCCCTCTATCAACCTCTCTCCTAAATGGCTGTGATCCAAATTCCAAAAACGCTGGCACAGTCTGCACCCAAAGTAATATAATTTACCCAAATCTCATTTGTCTAGCTTTAACCCACAGTAATATAATTGACTCAAATCTCATTTGTTTAGCTTTAACCCACAGTAATATAACAAACCCAAATCTCATATGTCTAGCTTTAACCCACAGTAATATAACAAACCCAAATCTCATGTCTAGCTTTAACCCACAGTAATATAACAAACCCAAATCTCATATGTCTAGCTTCAACAGCGGATAAGAATTTAATATTACATATGCACACCCCATTGTCTACATGTATGTAATGTATCATAATCTCCATGTGATTACCCATTAAGCATACAAAGCACATGCTTAGGACACCAGAAACAATTCAAATTAATTGTTGACAAAACCGAATGAATTATATATGACCATTTCAATCTGCATGTATGAGTATTTTGATTTAAAATGATGGCAACACTGGTATTTTCCCACCTTTTTGGCTTCTAATATTGTTTTTATTAGTTTCATATTTTGTAGAAAGTGGAAGGGCACCACAAAATTTTCAGTGCTTAGGCAGGGCTCGAAATTAGCGGTAGTCCACTAGCCCGAGGCTAGCAGATTTCCTATCGGACTAGTCCGATGGGCTAGTAAGTTTTGGTTATCAATAGTCAGCGTTTGTTTACACCATACCATAATAAAGACTTGACTTAGCAGATGTTCTGTAGAATCAGAGCAGTGGCCATTGTAAACAGTCATAAAATATTAGCATGAGAAGATGAAGTCAATTTCTGCCTCGGAAAGGTGTGTTTCTGTAACAAGAATCCATCCGATTTTGTGCATTTCACTTAACAGCGCAAATTATGATCCTGTCATTAACAATGGAAGTTTGGTAATTGATCCTAATTAATTTGATAACGAATTAAATGAAAAAATGATGTGGTATCACACTTTATTCACACGACCACAGTAACAAACTACAAAGTAGTATACCACACAAAAGAACACAGCAAAAACTATTCAAAGAAATTAGTTCGCACGTTTTTTTTGTGCTTGCTACCCAAACGCTTGCAACAGTCACAAACAGGAAACTACATATTTTACATTTCCATCAAAATAATTATAAGAATTAGATCCATTTTTTATGATTACGTTATTGACACATCCTTTCCATACAACTACTTTTTCTATGATGATTGAACAAATAATTGAATACAAACGGAGATATCCAAGCAGAATGCCGTATATTTGTTGGGAATTAAAATCTCTGAGCATGGGCATCTAAGATTTGAAAACTTTCCGCCTTATTATTAATTTCAACAATACACCAAGGTTCAATTAATTAGGAACAATTACCAAACTTATGACTTATGATACCGTAAAAGGAGCTGTTAAATACAACGCACCGAGTGTCAGAGGGCTTCGTTTGATGGGAACACACCTTTTACAAGCTGAAACTAACACTATCTTCTGATGCTAATATTTCATAACAGTGTTTACAATAGCCACTGCTTTGATCATGCTAAACATCCACTGAAGTTAAGTCTTCGTTAGGGAGAGGCCATTTAATTGTGGGAGGGGGCAAAGACGTGTTTCTTGCTCTTTCTTATATAAAGGATACTGTGCCATTCCTTTTCTTGCTTTAAATAATTTGTGTCAGCTATGCTATAACATCTCGTATTTCAAAACAAGGCACAATTCCCTCCTTACAAGACAGGCAAAATGTGGCATTTGATAGGTGTTCAGCCACCGGGAAATAAGTTGAATGAGAATGATGAGGAATAATTCTTATGATAGGGAAAAGCATAATGGAAAATTTCAGAAGAAATGGACAAAAGACAGGGAATGGCTGAATTATGACGAGGAAAGGAATGTTATGTGGTGTAACTGGTGTATGCAGTTTGCAAAAACAAACACAGAAAACCTCCAGTTTTGTTGCGGGTTGTTTGAACTTTAAGACTGAATCGGTAAACGTACATGAAAGCTGTGTGAGATTGTTTTGTGAACAGGACTAGTAAAGATTTGACAGGACTAGTAAATTTCTCAATATACTAGTCCTTCTGGCTACAAAGAAATTTGTGTTAAATTCGAGCCCTGTTAGGGCCCTAATCCAGCACTGCATGGGGTTAACAACTATTCATATGCATTGTACAACATGAATGAAAATCAAAGCATAACAATTTACACAAAATATAAGGTTTCATTTTCATCTCAATGGTGGAATACTGTTTTCACATAAGAGCATGAAAAAGAATCCCAATGGCATACTATTAAATATGAATGTTCTTTTAAGCAATAAACATGGTGTAAATGCTTAATCTATCTTCTAGCACAAATATAAATCAGTCATTACATCTAGTGTAATTCACCTGTAAGATGACATTAAAAAAAAGGAAACAAGAGTAATGTGAATTGCATATCATACACTGTATTTAATGGTCATCTACACAGGCAGTAGAAGGGCATGACCTCCAAATCAATTGGCTGGCAGTACAAGGGCATGACCCTCAAATCAATAGGCTGCTCCCTTACCTTATGATATTTTCCATCTTCTGCAACCAATCAGGAATATAAATGAAAGCTATCAATAAAGGAGTGACAGACACAACCAAGGATAATCTTTATGTGGAATGATGAACATATGATCTTTATCTATCTTCTGTTGATTGGCCATCAGCATGTACATAAATTATACACTGTTACAACTGGCCATCAGCAAGTACATAAATTATACACTGTTACAATTGACCATCAGCATGTACATAAATTATACGCTGTTACAATTGGCTATCAGCAAGTATATACATTATACACTATTACAATTGGCCATCAGCAAGTACATAAATTATACACTGTTACAATTGACCATCAGCATGTACATAAATTATACACTGTTACAATTGGCTATCAGCAAGTATATACATTATACACTATTACAATTGGCCATCAGCAAGTACATAAATTATACACTGTTACAATTGGCCATCAGCAAGTATATAAATTATACACCTTTATAAAAATTGATTGCACAATTGATACATACATTAAATCAAATCTATCACAGGTACATACATTTGATCAATACAAGAGATCTAAACTTACATGTACATAAACACATTCAAATATGTAAATGTTTACTCACATCTTATGGTAAACTAAAGTCAGACATGATTATGACTTGAACAATTTTATGCCCACTGCAATATTTAATTATGCATATCAACAACATTCTGAACAGAAATGGTTGCTTAAATATGAAGGAGTTACCTTTCCTATATATATATATTATGATACCAAATACACTGTAAAATTAAGTCTGACTCAAGATTAATCAATCCTGTCTAAAAATTCTTCATTCTTTTTGCACTTTTAAGGAAAGGAAACTATTAGTTGATGCTACAAATATAAAAATTGCACCTGAGCCCTCAGCTAACAGAATGCTTTCCTTGTAGTACAGCTTACTATACAATTTTGAGGTAGCTCAAATGACTCTGTCCGATTTGTGATCACTCATTTGATCAGGATTATAATAGTCACTATTTCATGCTATATCTTTATTATGCCATGAATAGTGACCATGCATGAATAGTAAACACACATCAAGTGACCACACTTGAATAGTGACCTTGCATATATAGTGACCAGTCACCACACACGAATAGTGACCATGCATGAATAATGACCACACATGAATATATGTGAGATTTTTACCCTCATACATGTCATTATCATTTACTAAATGGCTGCCACTTGTTAGGACCTTTTTGCTCACAAACAACCCACCCTATTTAGTTATATATATTTACATACACACTCAAACCTGCGCACACACACAGATATATATATGGCCCGCTATAATACTGTAGTTGGGAGCCATAGAACCCGACCATGTTATAAGCAACCAGGTCAGTTAGCTGAATAAAATGATGCATGTACCCCCAAAAATGTGCGGGGGGTGGGTGATGGTGGTGTAATAAATGTGAGCGGTAAGCTTCATCGGCACAGCTACCATCTTAAATTGATGCATATTACATGTGTGTGTGTGTGTGTGTGATTTGGAATTTTAACGTAGCTTTAACAATTTTATAGTCATATCGCTATGATGTTTAGCATTGGGACATTATGCCAGCCAGACTTGTAGCATGATGTCCCACCCAGTCACATTTTCCTGACACCAGGCCAATCAGTCCTTACACTAACCTCTTAATGCTGAGCGCCAAGCAAGGCAGCTGTTAGTACAATTTTTACAAGTCTTTGGTATGACTCAGCTGGGGATCGAACCCACGACTATCCGCATTCAAGGTGGATGCTCTAACCACTAGGCCACCAGAGAAATGAGAAATACACCTGTAGTGAAAACAGAGAAGGCATATATAATATTTTACTTTATTTAGAGAACAACAAATTGGTACATACACAAGTATACTGTTAATAAATATACACGATTAATGTATAGAATGAATAGAGTATCAACACAGTGTACTCACCCACAAATCTCATCAGATACAATGAATAAACAATACAAGTGATTCCGTCGAAAATATCACACACAGAGATTTAAAATATTCAATAATTTTGTCACAGGTCATATAGGTCTGAATTCAGTGGAAAAACAGCACAATCATGTAACGAATGATGAAGGACAGTTACTTTTCAGTATGTAACAAGTCGGTAAAAGTTAGTTTGCATTTTAAGCTGCCATTGGTAGCATTCATAAGCATAAACCTTTTCCGTAAAAAGGAAACTTTCACGGCACAGTTGAAGTGTTCCAGTCATGTTGAAAAGTGCAAAAATCCATCAGATTCCATTGCTTTTATATAAGTTTGGTACTGACTTCCTTTGAAGAAACGTTCTTTGTTTTTATTGAAGATTGTAGTTGGCTTTCTTTGATGAAGGGTGCATGTGTTATTGAAGTCACAGCTAAAGGAAAGCTTAAAAGAACCAAAGAAATGATCTTTTCTTATTGTGGATGCAACATCAAATAATTGTATTGCATGATTGAGACTGATTTTTGTTTCCGTTTTCATAACAATCGGTGCTTCAATGGTAATCAGTTTCCTTTGAAATTTCAGCAAACTATTTTATCTGGCTACATATTTAAAAAGGAATTGGCCGTTGTTTGGTCTATTCTAGTTACTGTTACTCCCTGCCTATTGAACAGACCAACAAGTAAGATGTTTTTTTTTCCTTCTTCACATTTGTGGTAGCGGAGTGATGCTGCCTTCCACGCATGTGTCAGAAATTTAATAAAGGGTCCACAGAAGATAGAGATGCCAGTGTTCTGGCCTGATGAAAGGGATTATTACAAAAAATGTGAGTGTTTTGAATGACTTAATTCTGAATGAAAAGAGGAGGAATTTTAAGTCATCTAAATATATTAATTACTAACAAGTGGCCAAAAATCCAACGAAAGTTAGATTATGAGATAATGCCTCATCCACTGATTTCTGTTCCCAGAAATGTCAACAACAAAAAAAGCAGATATTTCACAACATAAGCAGACTGATATAACAATGCACTGTTCAGATTGCTTGTCAATGTGGACAGAGAATTTGTTTATGTAACAACAGATACATTTCAGTGCATTTTATATTAAGTCTGTGGCTTTTCTTTCATGGGGCCTCTGAATTTCTCCACTCCTAACCAATGGTTGTATATACAAGTTTAAACAGCTAACAATGTCGCCACTAAAAAAATTGCCAAATGGCATATTTGCCACCAATAAGGGGGAAAAAATCCAAGTTTGCGACATTGGCAAAGCCCTATGTGTTCCCATAATAAACCTTTTACAAGTTATTTATCATACTTTTAAGAAGAAAAAAGTAGTTTTTCCTGTATGAGACAAATACATATAAAATTTAAGGAGCCATGCCACGATCTTGTATAGTTCATACGCAATCTCTTTCCCAAAATTATAATAAACTTTTTACGTTTTGTTGGTACTCTTAAGAAAGATTTTTTTTTTCATGTATGAGAAAAATACATGTGAAATTTCGGGAGCCACACCACGACCATGTTATAACAGAGCATGGTCACACTGTATATATAATATACATAACATAGTTATACAACACATTTTAATGGTTACCAGAATGTCTTGTTCAAGCATATACTTAAACATATTATGGCTAGAATATTTATAAAAGCATTTAGCATTATTCATTACATTAATGCATTACACACACATACCCTTCAGCAGCAAATACAACATTATTTTTTCTCTGTCAGTGAGACAGAGGCCTGCATTCAATTCAATCATGATTGATTTTGATGGAAAAGTGCTTGAGAAATCATTTCACACAAAAATAGTTAAGATCATGAAAGAAAAAGAAAATCTATGTATTTACACAAACTTTTGGCTTCTATCTGAAAAAGGATAACAATTTCTCCCCACAAAATTAGTTGTGAGTTCTACTTATAAAGTTATTATTATTCTATGATCCATTACCTATCATCTCAAAGGAAAAGTAGAATCATCCATACACACAGATTTCCATTGGATGCTTGAGATAAGAATTTGAACCATTATTTTGGGAAATAGTTTTATTAATTGAGAATAAAATTATTTGGAAAAAGTTGTTCAAACAAGGGGAAATTCAACAAAATTTTGAATTTGTTGGGATTAGGGTCCATTTGCATGGGACTGAAGTATGTTTTTGTTCATGAGAACACAAATAATAAATCCCTGATTACAAGACCTATATTTTTCTTGTAATGGACCAGTAGAAATCCCTGACATAAGAATCTATAATTCTCTTGTAATGGACCAGTAGAAATCCCTGACATAAGAATCTATAATTCTTTTGTAATGGACCAGTAGAAATCCCTGACATAAGAATCTATAATTCTTTTGTAATGGACCAGTAGAAATCCCTGACATAAGAATCTATAATTCTTTTGTAATGGACCAGTAGAAATCCCTGACATAAGAATCTATAATTCTCTTGTAATGGACCAGTAGAAATCCCTGACATAAGAATCTATAATTCTCTTGTAATGGACCAGTAGAAATCCCTGACATAAGAATCTATAATTCTTTTGTAATGGACCAGTAGAAATCCCTGACATAAGAATCTATAATTCTCTTGTAATGGACCAGTAGAAATCCCTGACATAAGAATCTATAATTCTCTTGTAATGGACCAGTAGAAATCCCTGACATAAGAATCTATAATTCTTTTGTAATGGACCAGTAGAAATCCCTGACATAAGAATCTATAATTCTTTTGTAATGGACCAGTAGAAATCCCTGACATAAGAATCTATAATTCTCTTGTAATGGACCAGTAGAAATCCCTGACATAAGAATCTATAATTCTTTTGTAATGGACCAGTAGAAATCCCTGACATAAGAATCTATAATTCTTTTGTAATGGACCAGTAGAAATCCCTGACATAAGAATCTATAATTCTTTTGTAATGGACCAGTAGAAATCCCTGACATAAGAATCTATAATTCTTTTGTAATGGACCAGTAGAAATCCCTGACATAAGAATCTATAATTCTCTTGTAATGGACCAGTAGAAATCCCTGACATAAGAATCTATAATTCTCTTGTAATGGACCAGTAGAAATCCCTGACATAAGAATCTTTAATTCTCTTGTAATGGACCAGTGGAAGTCGCTGTCATATTCTGATGGACCAGTGAAAATCACTAATATAAAGGAGTATTATTTTCTTTGATCGAACCAGCAGAAAAACTAACACGAAGAAATGTACATGTAATATCAATGAACAAAGTCATCATCTGATGTATCTGTCATTAGGGGAACCTTTACCCCATTTTCCAATGATGATGTGTAATGGACAATGCCAGGAAAATCCACCAGAGAGTGGGACTGGATCCTGTGTCGCTTGTAGATGCGATGAACTCTGCAAGCTGCCACACTGTATACTCCTCCAATCAGCCCACAGAAAAGCAATATCACCATATCTAAAACAAAATGACAATCTATGATAGTGAATGGAAAATGGCATTTTTTTTTATATTAACTGTATTCACACCTTAAAGTTTACAAACAAAAGTAAATTTAAAGTAATTCTCATTTTCCTTGAAAAACAGACTAAGAAACCCAGCAAATAACTAGAAGTGTATTCACATTGATACAGATGCCACACCACCATGCCTGAAAGCTGCATGGGAGACAAATAGACAAGTAAGAGAAATATTATGTACCCTTTCAATTTCATGACTGGGTGAAAAACAGATGGACAAACAAGGGTAACACTAAATGCTGTGCCCTATCAGTATCAAGACTGAGCCCTATCAGTATCAAGACTGGGTCCTATCAGTGTCAAGACTGGGCCCTATCAGTATCAAGACTGGGCCCTATCAGTATCAAGACTGGGCCCTATCAGTGTCAAGACTGGGCCCTATCAGTATCAAGACTGGGTCCTATCAGTGTCAAGACTGGGCCCTATCAGTGTCAAGACTGGGCCCTATCAGTATCAAGACTGGGCCCTATCAGTATCAAGACTGGGTCCTATCAGTGTCAAGACTGGGCCCTATCAGTATCAAGACTGGGCCCTATCAGTATCAAGACGGGGCCCTATCAGTGTTAAGACCGGGCCCTATCAATGTCAAGCTTACTGATGGTTTGGTGCATTAACATAATACTAATTTACATAGTGATATTAATTTACACAGTGATATTAAGTTACATCATACCGTTTTCCACAGTGATATTAATTTACACTGATATTAATTTACACAATGATATTAATTTACACAATGATATTAATTAATAGTGATACTAATTTACACAATGATATTAATATACACAGTGATATTAATTTACAGAGATATTAATTTACATCATACCATTTTCCACAGTGATATTAATTTACACTGATATAATATTTACACTGATATTAATTTACACAGTGATATTAATTTACAGTGATATTAATTTACACAGAGATATTAATTTACATCATACCATTTTCCACAGTGATATTAATTTACACTGATATTAATTTACAGTGATATTAATTTACACAATGATATTAATTTACACAGTGATACTAATTTACACTGATATTAATTTACAGAGATATTAATTTACATCAACCATTTTCCACAGTGATATTAATTTACACAATGATATTAATTTACACAATAATATTAATTTACACAATAATATTAATCTACACACTGATACTAATTTACACACTGATACTAATTTACATAGTGACACTAATTTACACTGATATTAATTTACACAGTGATATTAATTTACACAATGATATTAATTTACAAAGTGATATTAATTAATAGTGATACTAATTTACATATATTAATTTACACACTGATACTATTTACATAGTGACACTAATTTACACTGATATTAATTTACAAAGTGATATTAATTTACACAATGATATTAATTTACAAAGTGATATTAATTAATAGTGATAATAATTTAGTAATACCATTTTACACTGATATTAATTTACAGTGATATTTGTAAACAGATATCAATTTACACAGTGATATTAATTCACACAGTGATACTTTTATAGATATTAATTTACACAGTGATAATAATTTACAGTGATATTAATTAATAGTGATACTAATTTACACTGATATTATTTTACAGTGATATTTTATATAGATATTAATTTACACAGTGATATTAATTTACACTGATATTTTTATACAGATATTAATTTACACAGTGATATTAACTGTGATACTAATTTACACTGATACTAATTTAGAGTGATATTTTTATACAGATATTAATTTACACAGTGATATTAATTTATACAGTGATACTAATTTACAGAGTCATACCATTTTACACAGTTATGCATTAATTTATACAGTAATATTAATTTACACAGTAATATCAATTTACACAAGATCAGATGGCAGAACATAACTCTGGAGATGCTATTCATAGGTTTTTTAAACAAAGTGGTCCCCTCATGAACGGTCCCCACCCACTTTTTATGGTCAGATTCCCTTGGCAATGATTTTGTATTCAAAAGTACCCCTCAAGAAAGGCCACTCCTCTAATGTGACCAGTGGCCAGCATATTAGTGCAAAACTGTGAACATTATCCCTCACAAGCAGACACTTTTTATTTTAATATGCGCCCAAAACCAATATTTAATTCACATGGTAATGTAAGTAATTAGATTATTGATGTTTGTTTCCAGATGAATGGTTTTTGTTACTGAAAGAGTGTGTGTGTGATTTAGATTTTTAACGTAGCTTTAACAATTTTTCAGTCATATCGCTACGATGTCTGCAGTGTGACAGTTGATAGTAATGTCTAGCACTGGGGCATCTAGTTACGATGTCGTAGCCTCAACTTGATTTGTTGTGGTTGAGGCTACAAACCGATTCCATATCATGTAATGGAGCAAAAAAAATCATCACTAAAGTCAGAAAAACAAACAGCGTAGAAATCAACTACATAAGTAAAATCATGTTGTGAAAGAAGTTTGGCTATTTTGAATTTATTAAGCCCTTACATGATAAAATAAATTGGCATGGTTACTCTAACCTTATCCTGTCCGCCATGACAGATAACGCGAGACTCTCGCCATGACCCCTTTTCTACGTAAGGCTTGCCAGACCATATTTTGGATATTCTACACTATATTATTATCAATCAAGTGGCGAATAATCGCTTCTTGGTGGAATTTCAAAGTTGCTGATAAAACATATTTACTTTTAATACGCAGAATTTCTGACCCAAACGGTGCCAAATTTTTACTACGATTTGTTTACATTTTCAAATAAGGCGTCAATGTCCTTATATGGCACACAAACAAACGAGGCTGAGAACGGAAGTAATCATGATTTGAAATAATATGGCGGACAGTCTAAACGAAAATATTGGCTAAAAAAGGTAAACGAGATTTTACAATTATTTCTACAATGATTTTCGATACTTCCGGTATTAAATAAGAGGACTACTCAATTTATTGGATTATATGTAAGGAATAAGTTTAAATTGTTATTATTAGGCTAAAAGAGTGCCGGGTGTGATTCACACCGGCTTGCTCCATTAACACGTATATGCTCATGTTAGTACCCTGTCCACGAGGTATGAGTAAGGGTACTAATATTAGTACTATGGGGCGTCATGCTGCAGACATGTAGCATGATGTCCCACCCGGTCACATTATCCTGACACAAGACCAACCAGTCCTAACACTAGCCTCTTAATGCTGAGCGCCAAGCGAGGCAGCTGTTAGTACCATTTTTGTAAGTCTTTGGTATGACTTGGCTGAGGATCAAACCCACGACCTTCCGCATCCGAGGCGGATGCTCTAACCACTAGGCCACCGTAGCGGTTGTCACTGAAAGAAGTGTTGGCTAAAGTACATGTACCACTAAGGTTAATATTATATCATTCACACTGATGTTTATGGGAAATAGAGTCAACAATGTTGTGACAGAGTTTTTGGGCTTCACACAGCAGTTCAGTTTTTTTCTTTGATGATTATGACCAGTGTAAATGTCAAGATCATAACATGGTCAGCATCGGCTAAATATAGATTTTATGGATTAACACACAGAGTGAAATTAACCTTGAACAAAACATATTAAATATTTAGAGGATTCTGAACATATATAAGGATATACTGATTTACAGAGGTGATTTCCTTGGAAAGTATTTTCCTGGGCTCTAAACAGAATTTCAGAATGAGTCATCCCAGACTCTTCACACATGGAACTCAGGAGTCCCCAGCCTATTTCTGAGAGTCCCTGAGTTTCCAAAGGAAAGAAAGAAAATTGAAAAGTACATAATCATTATTTCATTACATATCTGGGTTAAATCATTAACCATTTACATTATTATACTAAAAGGAAAATACTGTTAGGTAAATAGTAAATTTATTATTTATATCCTGATAGCATAAAAAACCACACGAATAATTAGTTTCAATTCCATGAATGATGCAAACTAGCATCTCAATTCACAAAAACAAAACTACACAAGTAAGCACCTGGTATCACACTGTACCATATACATAAACATAAACTACATGAGTAAGCACCTGGCATTACACTCTACCATATACATACACGTAACCTACCATGAGTAAACACCTGGCATTACACTGTACCATATACATAAACATAAACTACATGAGTAAGCACCTGGCATTACATTGTACCATATACATACACATAAACTACCATAAGTAAACACCTGGCATTACACTGTACCATATACATACACATAAACTACCATGAGTAAACACCTGGCATTACACTGTACCATATACATAAACATAAACTACATGAGTAAGCACCTGGTATTACATTGTACCATATACATACACATAAACTACCATGAGTAAACACCTGGCATTACACTGTACCATATACATAAACATAAACTACATGAGTAAGCACCTGGTATTACATTGTACCATATACATACAAATAAACTACCATAAGTAAACACCTGGCATTACACTGTACCATATACATACACATAAACTACCATGAGTAAACACCTGGCATTACACTGTACCATATACATAAACATAAACTACATGAGTAAGCACCTGGCATTACACTGTACCATATACATACACATAAACTACCATCATTAAATTAAACATTGACAGAATGAAAAATACACGAAGCAACAATCTATATATATATATTGATTAGCAAACACCTTTAAATGCCGTAAGAGATGACCCAAAGGGATAAAGGTGGGATATAATGTGGGTTCCATAGAAAAGATGAATTAATCTTGGCACATGTGTGGTACCAAAATAGCCCGAGACTGCCATGGGAACTGTTGTCAAGATGAATTCACACAAGCTTTTGGCACTGAACTTACAGCCATTATTTTGGCCTTTTGTTGGCAACAGTGTCCTTTTTGGTTTCCCCGAAAAATTAAAAAAGATTTTGCCAACTCATTTTTATGAAGTTGATGTACTCTTCTGCACTCTTTCAAAAAGTCGCTATTGATACTGTAGTGCCCCTGTACAATTCACATGTACTTCTGCAGCAGCTATTACGATTATGGCATATATATGATTTGATAAATATTCTCCAAAATCAGTCTAAAAAGACGATTTCTTTTATGATTTATATTTGTGTCATCACCAATTTAATTAAATAGGGCAACAATTATGTGCTGAACAAATGCATGTTCCTGCATACACTCAATTAGACATCAGTTTCTTTGATATCACACCAGAGTTGCCTTTGATATCACACCAGAGTTACCTTTGATATCACACCAGAGTTACCTTTGATATCACACCAAAGTTACCTTCAATGGGCTAGTCACATAACATTGATACTGACTGCCTGTTTATTACTCAGACAGGCTTCATATCTGTTTACTTAAGTCCAACCGTTACCAATTCTGTAAACTGGCTTATAAAAAAAGGGGGAGGGCAAAAATGAAATGTACCATGGGGCCATGTTAAAGTTAGAAAGGGTGCAACCTTTCTGAATTCCATGCAAATTTGACCTGAAAGCTCAGGTCCCTGGGAACCCTGATTTTTGACTATTGTTTTAAGTACTACAATCAATGGAACAATAGCCAAATGATGTAACAATTATTACAATCCGTAGAACAATAGCCAACAATTATTACAATCATTTGAACCATAGCTAAGTGATATAACTATTATTATTTCTAATTATTTACCTAAGCTGGAGCTGCCTATCTTGACATTAAAAAAAGGACATTGGATATAAACTTTTGTATTAGTTTTAGTAAGAACTTAAAATTTGGGTCTAAATATTTTTAGATATTATGACATTAATAACAACAATAATAATAATAACTATATTTTTTTCAATTCATTCTGGTCAAGAAATGAATTTTCCATAAGACATAAAGATACCTAACTATATACATCACACATTTAATTGTACTATGATGTGTATACTTAGGTATCTTTATCCAGCAAAGATTTTAAACTAGATAGCTGGTGTACTCCTAGCTGAAATGGAAACCAAACTAGGGTTTTCAAAAGTTGAGTTCTCAGCTGAAATGGAAACCAAACTAGGGTTTTCAAAAGTTGAGTTCTCAGCTGAAATGGAAACCAAACTAGGGTTTTCAAAAGTTAAGTTAATGGTGTATCTACAATAAACCCTTTTTTAAAATATTGTAGTTTATCTTGATTTTGTGCATAATTATTAGCCCAAATAGAACAAAAAGATGTGACATAATATACACGCTGTAGAATATCTTTCTGTTCTTGGGGGAGATAAGATTTTATTCTGTTCAAGAAATAAAGCATTTTGCTTTTCTAATGATCTAATCAATTTGCATATACATGTACCAGCTCAAGATAATGTCAATCATCATGTGAAGTAGTTTTTTATTTCAGTCTATTCATTTTATAACAGACACGGAGGGAATCAATCAGTCTATTCATTTTATAACAGACACGGAGGGAATCAATCAGTCTATTCATTTTATAACAGACACGGAGGGAATCAATCAGTCTATTCATTTTATAACAGACACGGAGGGAATCAATCAGTCTATTCATTTTATAACAGACACGGAGGGAATCAATCAGTCTATTCATTTTATAACAGGCATGGAGGGAATCAATCAGTCTATTCATTTTATAACAGACACGGAGGGAATCAATCAGTCTATTCATTTTATAACAGACACGGAGGGAATCAATCAGTCTATTCATTTTATAACAGGCATGGAGGGAATCAATCAGTCTATTCATTTTATAACAGGCATGGAGGGAATCAATCAGTCTATTCATTTTATAACAGACACGGAGGGAATCAATCAGTCTATTCATTTTATAACAGACACGGAGGGAATCAATCAGACTATTCACTTTATAACAGACATGGAGGGAATCAATCAGTCTATTCATTTTATAACAGACACGGAGGGAATTATTCAGTCTATTTATTTTAGAACAGGCATGGAGGGAATTATTCAGTCTATTCATTTTATAACAGGCATGGAGGGAATTATTCAGTCTATTCATTTTACAACAGACACGGAGGGAATCATTCAGTCTATTCATTTTATAACAGATACGGGGGGAATCAATCAGTCTATTCATTTTATAACAAACACGGAGGGAATCAATCAGTCTATTCATTTTATAACAGACATGGAGGGAATCAATCAGTCTATTCATTTTATAACAGACACGGAGGGAATTATTCAGTCTATTCATTTTAGAACAGGCATGGAGGGAATTATTCAGTCTATTCATTTTATAACAGGCATGGAGGGAATGAATCAGTCTATTCATTTTAGAACAGGCATGGAGGGAATCATTCAGTCTATTCATTTTAAAACAGGCATGGAGGGAATCAATCAGTCTATTCATTTTAGAACAGGCATGGAGGGAATCATTCAGTCTATTCATTTTAAAACAGGCATGGAGGGAATCAATCAAGGCTATTCATTTTAGAACAGGCATGGAGGGAATCATTCAGTCTATTCATTTTACAACAGACACGGAGGGAATCATTCAGTCTATTCATTTTATAACAGATACGGGGGGAATCAATCAGTCTATTCATTTTATAACAGACACGGAGGGAATCAATCAGTCTATTCATTTTATAACAGGCATGGAGGGAATCAATCAGTCTATTCATTTTAGAACAGGCATGGAGGGAATCAATCAGTCTATTCATTTTATAACAGGCATGGAGGGAATCAATCAGTCTATTCATTTTAGAACAGGCATGGAGGGAATCAATCAGTCTATTCATTTTATAACAGGCATGGAGGGAATCAATCAGGCTATTCATTTTAGAACAGGCATGGAGGGAATCATTCAGTCTATTCATTTTAGAACAAGCATGGAGGGAATCATTCAGTCTATTCTTTTAGAACATGCATCAAGGGAATCATTCAGTCTGTTCATTTTAGAACAAGCACGTAGGGAATCATTCAGTCTATTATTTTAGAATAGTAGTCCAACATACCTATCCGACCTCACCCATGTGTACACATCAGTAAGATACTTACGCTCCTCTTCTGACAACTGTATACTCATTATTCCCACTATGAAAACAAAGTCATATGGACAGCGTTCTCTTGCATACCAGGGCCCAGCAACATGGAATGAATTGCCCACTGAACTTAGACACAAAAACACAGTGATCCCATTCAAGAGTGCTCTCAAAACTCACTTATTTCGACTGCAAGAACAAACTTAAAGACCTAATCATGTTTCCTACCATAAATATTCTCAGCATGGTTTTTTTTAATGTTTTCTAATTTTATGGTGTTTGTGTTTGTAATCTTATCATTATAAATGTTTTTATCTTATTGATGTTGTCTAATGTTGTAAAGTACTTAGAGCTTCTAAAGATTAGGTGCTATACAAAGTCCTAATTATTATTATTATTATAATATATATATATATATATACACACACACACACACACAAAGTGTCTGTAGCAGTACAATGACCTTAAGGATGTTTTACCTAAATTGTTAGATATGTCCAACAAATACAGATCTTTCAAACCTAAGCGTGTCATAATATGATGATATAAAGTGCATAAAGCAAATTAAACATGCAAGCAGAGTGAGGAAATGGCATGCACATTGTTAATGGTTGACAGTGACAGCTGTAAGTCTAATATGCAAGTCAGGGAAAGGCTGACTTTCCAATTGGTTTGATTAATTGGCGTTGTTTCGGTTACTGTATGCCGTGTACATGTTTAGAAATTTTGATAAATATGAATTTATTATATATAATTCTCTAGAGAAGGAAACATTCCTGTTACTGAGCATTAATTATTTCATATAAATGGTACAAAAACTAAGGAAATTTTGGTCCAATTTCAATCTTGTATACAAAACATTGCAGATAAAAATGTACATGCATTTTGTGTGTGTTCATGTGCAACAGGGGGAATAAAATCAGCTCTGTGTGTGTGTGATTTGGATTTTTAACGTAGCTTTTAACAATTTTTCTAGTCATATCGCTACGATGTCTGCAGTGTGATAGTTTATAGTGATATCTAGCATTGGGCATCATGCCACAGACATGTAGCATGATGTCCCACCCAGTCATATTATCCTGACACAAGGCCGACCAGTCGTAACACTAACCTCTTAATGCTGAGCACCAAGCAAGGCAGCTGTTAGTACCATTTTTGTAAGTCTTTGGTATGACTCGGCCGGGGATCCAACCCACGACCTCCCGCATCTGAGGCGGATTCTCTAACCACTAGGCCACCGGAGTGGTATAAAATCGAGTAATCTCACACTCATGCACACATGCACCAAGCTGGAAAACATACAGGCAATGAAGATTTTAGGTCCCCCATCCTCCATTTCTTCCTTTAGAAGTTCCCTAACATTGTCCAGGGATCCGTTGTTAGGATGAGGGTTGATTTTCAGAAGATGGCATAGCAGGGGGTAAATATCCACGTTGTTAAATGTATCAACACTAACACCCTTCTTGAATCCTGGACCCATGGCAAGGAAAAAAGGATGCATGCTTGACAGGCTGTTGTTGTAACCATGAACACCAACTGCAAAAAAAAAAAAAATGTAAAAAAAATGCAAAGTCACTTTTACTCATTTATTCATGGATTTTATAGTCCTGCACACCTTAAAAAACTGATAATAAAACTTTTCTTTTAGTGTGACCATGATCAAAAGAGAAGAAAGACATCTACTGATTTTTGTGTTCAAACAATCAAGTGTCCAATCAATGAGAGTGATACACATCACACTGCAGACACACAATGAATGTGCCATGTATAAAGTGCTTGTTAGATTTGTCCTGCATTTTTCACAAGTTGTAAACTGTATGAGCATTCAAGATGCGTTAAACAATCTCTACTAGAATAATTACATTATACGTACAATGTAATTTGCATTAACCATACTATGTAATTTGCATTAAAATTTTCACTCAAGTATTTTTTCTCACCTGGCTGTATGGCCAAAAGAGCTTATATGTAGAATCACCTGGCTGTACGGCCAAGAGAGCTTATGGTAGGATCACTTGACTGTATGACCAAGACAGCTTATGGTATGATCACATGACTGTATGACCAAGAGTGCTTATGGTAGGATCACCTGGCTGTATGATCATGACAGCTTACGGTAGGATCACCATGCTGTATGGCCAAGAGGGCTTATGAAAGCATCACCTGGCTGTATAGCCAAGACAGCTTATGGTACAATCACCTGGCTGTATGGCCAAGATGGCTTATGGTAGGATCATCTGGCTGTATGGTATAGAGGGCTTATGGTAGGATCACCTGGCTGTATGATCATGACAGCTTATAGTAGGATCACCTGGCTGTATAGCCAAGATGGTTTATGGTAGGATCACCTGGCTGTATGGCCAAGAGGGCTTATGACAGGGTCACCTGGCTGTATAGCCGAGAACATATGGTAGGATCACCTGGCTGTATGACCAAGACAGCTTATGGTATGATCACATGGCTGTACGGTATGATCACCTAGCTGTATGGTTGAAACAGCTTATGGTAGGACCACCTGGCTGTATGGCCGAGGCAGCTTATGGTAGGATCACTTGGCTATATGACCAAGACAGCTTATGGTAGGATCACCGTACTGTATGACCAAAACAGCTTATGGTATGACCACATGGCTGTATGGTCAAGAGAGCATATGTAATTAGGATCAACTGGCTGTATAACCAAGTCAGCTTATGGTAGGATCACCTGGCTGTATGGCGAAGAGGGCTTATGGTAGGATCACCTGGCTGTATGACCAAGACAGCTTATGGTAGGATCACCTGGCTGTATGGCGAAGAGAGTTTATCATAGGATCACCTGGCTGTATGGCCAAGAGAGCTTATCATAGGATCACCTGGCTATATGGCCAAGAGACCTTATGGTAGGATCACCTGGCTGTATGGCCAAGAGAGCTTATGGTATGATCACATGGATGTATGACCAAGACAGCTTATGGTATGATCACATGGCTGTATGGCCAAGAAAGCATATGTGATAGGATCAACTGGTGGTAAGACCAAGACAGCTTATGGTAGGATCACCTGGCTGTATGGCCAAGAGGGCTTATGGTAGGATCACCTGGCTGTACGACCATGACAGCTTATGGCAGGATCACCTGGCTGTATGGCCAAGAGAGCTTATGGTAGCATCACCTGGCCATATGGCCAAGAAAGCTTATCATAGGATCACCTGGCAGTATGGCCAAGAGAGCTTATGGTAGGATCACCTGGCTGTATGACCAAGGCCACTGGAGCAATAAGGTTTTTATTGTGTGTTGTTGAAAAAGGATCCTAATTTCAATGATTCAACGGCTGGTGTAGGCACTATTCAAGGCAAAAGGGTAGAGCAAGCATGTCATACAATGAACTGTCTTAGCTATGTAATGATTCATGCAAAGTATGATGACAGTCTATCAAGGAAATGTAAAGAAATTAAAAACCTGAACCAAGCCTTCACAAACTGCTGAAACAAATCCCTGCAGAAAAGTTAAAGTGCCTGCAATATCTTGCTTCCCATAAGATGAGCTCAACACTGAATGACAAAATAAATAAAATAAAAACATACTGTTATTTATTTCATTTTTGGATGTCCAATAATTTTTTTGTATTTAATCATAGTTGATTCAAAGTGTCTTTTGGTTGAAATGTTCTCCTATAGTCATCATCCAGCCATGTTACATGATAAGGCCCACTGAGTAAAGACTGAAATATTGATTGCGTGAGTATTCTGTCTGAAATTTCTGTAGCATGTCTTTTCTTTGTATAATCCCCATTAGCCACTTTTGTTTTGACTTCTCTAAGGACTGACAGTACTACTAATACAAAGAGATTAGAACCAGTCTAGAAATAGATGAGAAAAACAGAGGATACAAAAGTTTTTGGAGGTCATGATTGGTTAATAAAGAAAATTAAAACTAAGTAAAATTATCTGATTCTATCATTAACTAAAATAAGATGGAGAAAAGATTCTGTTGTCATCTATTTTTTTAACAGATGGGTTTAGGAACCCAATAACAGAAGTGTCGATTTATTCCTTACAAGTTTCAAGCACACGTAGTTTTAAAAAATGCTATGGATCATATGGTTTTCCCAACAATGAAGCATAAGATTGCCTTCAAATGTGATATTGGTCAACTCCTAGCTTTCTGATGGAAGAAAACACCAAGGGACCAATTGACAGGTAGTGACATTGACTCTATACAGATACACTCTACAGATGTAGTTTTTATTTGCAATTGATTTTGTGCAATTTTGCAATAAATCTTTTAGATAATGGGTTCATATGATCGAGTGTGATAAGACTGCATAATGGAAACTCCAAGGATGTTATCAGTAGAAACTGTCTCATTTAATGACTTGATAATATTCTACCGAACAGATCCCTGAATTCCTCTTGGTGTTACCAATATGGAATATGCACTACATCATTATCTATCTTGCTGCCAATAAATTCCTCTTGGTGTCACCACTATGGAACACGCACTACATCATTATCTATCTTGCATACATGCTGCCAATAAATTCCTCTTGGTGTTCTCTCTATGGAACACATACTACATCTTTATCTATCTTGCATACATGCTGCCAATAAATTCCTCTTGGCGTTCTCTCTACGGAACACATACTACATCTTTATCTATCTTGCAGGCATGCTGCCAATAAATTCCTCTTGGTGTCATCACTGTGGAGCACACATTACATCATTATCTATCTTGCATACATGCTGCCAATAAATTCCTCTTGGTGTTCTCTCTATGGAACACATACTACATCTTTATCTATCTTGCATGCATGCTGCCAATAAATTCCTCTTGGTGTTACCACTATGGAACACACACTACATCATTATCTATCTTGCATGCAATGCCGCCAATGTCAATGATGCCAAAAATGTGACTGCAGAGTCTACCTTGCTTTAGCAATTGAGAAAATTACTAACCTGGTGTTCCTGATTTGTTGTAAGATATCCAGTAGCCTTCATCAGGGACCACTACTATAGGCATTATCCTGCGGTTATGTGTGAAGTGATAGTCAGCAGGAATTTCTTCTTTTCTAAACACATAAAGATTTGGATGTTTTCCACTCAGATTCCTGTAGATTTCATCAACCATTGCTGTAAAATATAAAGAGTGAAAGGCTTTAAAATTTGGCAATCAATGTTGACCTAAAACTGCAACAAAGCAGTACTATACATCCACAACTTGCCCATTCTTGAAAACCCAAATATCACAAAAAATTAACACCGTACATGTATGTTCATAATTTTGAGAAAAGTATATCTATGACACAAGTTTAATTATTCAATAACATCTGCTGGACATAATGTAACTGTGTCATATGAATTTACAGCTGGAAAATCTGACAGAGTGACATCTGCTGGACATAATGTAACTGTGATATGAATTTACAGCTGGGAAATCTGACGGAGTGACATCTGCTGGACATAATGTAGTTAACTGTGTAACATGAATTTAGAGCTGGTGGATCCAACAGCCTGACATCTATAACAAGTGAATGTTTTGATAGGGCTAGTGAAATTTTATAAAGGGTTTGTCCTGGACAAGAAAGTTTTTGTTATAAGTGTGAAAATAAAGACTTCGAAGTCTTACTAAGCAGATACCTTTCCTATAACCCAACTAAACAGACTGCACATAATGCCAAGTTGCAACTGATTCATTGACTGGTTTTAGTTGTCTATTATTACTGCAAATAGACCAGTCATTTTCAATTTAGTGTGCTGATCGGTTCTAGTACAAATGCATTATCTTCTAAACAAAGCAGTCCAATGTCAAAATTTTGCCTGTCTATAATTTAAAAAAGCCCAATTTCGGACAAGATGTAATCTTTAAGAGGATAACTTAACAGCATTAAATGTTATCTTTTTATATTTCATATCAATATATAGATCTGGTGGCAATTTGTCAGATGAGTCCATTTTTTAACACAAAGTTATAAAAAAAATTACAAATTTGAAAAATCCTTTACAAGGACACAGAAAATCACATTCTTTGTCTCTTGGCCCTATGACAAAGGGTCAAACTCAAATTATATGATAGTTCGGTGAAAAAGAAACAATCTACCACATTGAAATAATACCTAAATTAGCATCATGTGTCACTTTCAATGCCTATACCATTAAGAAATTACGGTCAAAGTGTGAGAATGCAATCATATGACTCATTATATATTTAGAGGCAGATCTACAAGAGTTTATAAACCCCTGTCTTCCCAGTATTCACTCTAAACATAATATTTTAATGGTATGGACCATTTTAATATCAAATTGGCATCAGGTACCTGTGTAAACAAAGAAAGCTGGCTTCCTCTGCAACATGTTGTGGGCATCATCAAGTATGCAAAAGCAATTATAATCAGGACATGCTAAATGTTAAGTAATAGATGTATGAGGTATTAACGGTAGTTTCCATCATCAAGAAATGTACAGAAATTTTCATGTAATCCTGTTAAAAACGTAATGATTAACAGCATATTTTCAATTTCATGGCAAGATAACAAAATAAGTCAATGCTTTGAGTTATTTTAATAGGTGTATTTGTCAAATTAATTTTGAAGATTACCAGTGTAATTATATTTATAAACCTTAATTGCATGTCTGACGTGTGATTATGCCAACATCGTGGCCAAATTGAATGTTGTGAAAGATATTCATGCTGAATTAAAGTTTGGACAAATCTGGATTATAAAAAAAAAGGATAAAGAATGTATGTCATGTCTTAGCTATTTACTACTGTATGTTAAATACATGTATTCCTGTCAATTTGTATGACCAAATTATCGTATTATTTTCAGGACAGCAGTTGTTTTGTGTTTGAATTTTATGTAATTTTGCAAGTCCACTAAACATTTTTTTGTCTGTGGAGTGCTTTATGTTTTACTGTCCCTCTCTGATAAATATCTTGCCTGTGTGTCAGCATTCCATGAAAAGTGTCCATGTTTATTATATCAATACCTAGTAAATTGCCAGCTTCATTATCAACACTTCCAACTTTTGTATCAACGAGCTCTCTAACATCAGCAAAATGTCTTGCAAACCATGGTGGATATAGTGTTAAAGCTTTTGATGAAAATTTCTACGACATAGCAAATCCAACTTTTGTATCAATGGGCTCTCTAACATCAGCAAAATGTCTTGCAAACCAAGGTGGATATAGTGTTACAGCTTTAGATGAAAATTTCTACGACATAGCAAATCCAACTTTTGTATCAACGAGCTCTCTAACATAATGTCTTGCAAACCAAGGTGGATATGGTGTTATAGCTTTAGATGAAAATTTCTACGACATAGCAAATTCCAACTTTTGTATCAACGAGCTCTCTAACATCAGCATAATGTCTTGCAAACCAAGGTGGATATGGCATTACAGCTTTAGATGAAAATTTCTACAACATAGCAAATTCCAACTTTTGTACCAATAAGCTCTCTAACATCAGCATAATGTCTTGCAAACCAAGGTGGATATGGTGTTACAGCTTTAGATGAAAGTTTCTATAACATAGCAAATCAATCTGACCATTTAATTTTAGGGGGGACTGTCATTTTCATGTGAGCGGAAAAAAATTCTTTTATCTAATTAATTTTTTTTACAATAATATAATCAATATAATATGGCATTATTTGCTGTAAATCTGAACAAGAAATGAAAATTGACAAAAAAAATCCCCAACTCTTGACCAGATCATGACGTTCCGTAGTATAATTGTGGTACACATGTACTCTTGATACATATTGCAGAATGTTCAGAAATACTGTGGTATACTGCGATTAATGTATTTTTTGTTGCACCCAACTCTATTATGAGTTAGTAGCAAGCTCTGTCTTGTGACAACTTATGTTTACCCAGTCAGAACCAGAGGACAAGCGCTTTTCCTTAGCCCTGCACCAGGGTCTCTGCTAGGCTTTGCCAAATATAAAGAAATTTTTAAAATGGACCTATTTTTTACTGACTGGCAAAAGTTGTTGGCAACAAATTTTCATAAAGTAAATTTTTAATTTTTTATTAAGATAAGTGACTTGGGCCACTTAATACCCGTTTTCTCAATCTGTGGCAGTCAGTGGATCATGTCAGTAGATGATGAATAAGATGTTATTCGAACACGATTGCAGTTATAACTGCAAGATGTCAGTGGGTTTTGAGAAGCCATTAAATGTGATTAGTAGGAAATAAGGAATGACTTGGGGATAAACTCTACTGTTGAACAGGTCAGTGGGGCCCCAAGTGGCTGGGTGGTCCAAAGTGCTCACTGTTACAGATCACTGTCATCTCACCTCTGTCTGCGTGGGTTTGAGTCTCAGGTTTGGCCAAGGTGGATATGCGAGAAAGCTTGCCAGTAGCTTCTCATGGGTCAGTGGTTCTTCCTAGGGTTTCCCCACCACCATCCCCTGAGTTCTTCATCCACCATTTATACTGCTCACCATGTATAGCCTATCTTGTGCTGAAAAATTACGTTAAACCCAAGAATAAAAATTTTTTTAAAAAAACACATGGGCAAAAAGATTTCGTGTCATTTGCACATGTTAATTTATTTTTATTGCAAACTGTGAGTGTGATACGCACTTGGGACTGGTTAGTATTTTAGGAATTATTTACTTGGATACATGCTTTTATGGTTTAAACTCAAGTGAGTAACACAGGATGCCCCTACAAGGATGCCAATCATCAACTGTAAAAGGATCAACAAGATCAAACCAGTAAACTAACATAAAACAATTTTAGTTTATACAAACAGTGAACTTAATCTCCCTTTCAACACCAACCATGAATGCAAATGAAGACAAGACAAAATAGTAGGGCATAACCGATTAGCATTTTTCTACCGATTTCCGATTCCGGATTTTGGGCATGAAATTTTTCCGATTCCGGATACGATTCAATTAATCGGAAATGCTAAATTAAAAGGTTTTTCAAATTAACTTTTTAAACCGTGTTACACACGTTTTGCATATCACACCGATGTCACAAGGGGAAGGATATGGCAGGACTAGAGCAAAATGCAACGAAGTTCAAAGCCACAGTGCCGACCCATTCTTTGTTCAACAATTAGTTGATCTTGCCGCCAGGCTTTAATATTCCCGCCTTAATCATTTATGTCGGCAAGCGGCCAGTTCCATCCTGTACTTTATTCAACAATTAGTTGATCTTGCCGCCATGCTTTAATGTCGCGGTCAAATAAAAGTAAAACAGGCTTTTGTTTGGTCCTATAGAGTTGGCCTCTTGCGGCGACTTAAATAAAAGCAATGAAATCTGATTGATTCTTGCATTTTCCAAAGTGATTGGTGATTGAAACAAGTTTATTGTGCTGTGAAAGTTTCCTTATTTACTTTATTTATATTTACGATTGTAAGAATCATTTTCTTTTAATACCTCATTAGCATGTGTCAATGTATTCAATATTATGCCTTCATTATTGAGGATGTTGACATAAACGGGTAGGACTGTATTATATATTTTAATAAATTTAAATCTTTCGGTCTAACTCAAGTATTATCGTTTCACCCCGTTGTGTTGACCATATTGGACTTTTCTGACTTCTTATTTAACTTTATTAACGCACTATCGAATGACACACAGTGTTAGACACGGTGCTATAGAAATTCAACTTTATTATTTTTATTATCCGAATCGGTCGTTCCTGCCTTGTCCGACTCCGATTAATCAGAAGTTCATACTATCCGGTGGAATCCGATTTCCGGATCAAAAGTCGGTTATGCCCTACAAAATAGCTTGATTTAACCAATGGCAGTCCTATCTTGAATATAAAAAAAATATGATTTTCATCATCACAATGGCCTCGGCCAGGAGAAAGCTTTCTCTTCATTCACTTGAATCTCCACCTTCAAAAACTGCGAAAATACAGAATTCACCTGTTAGGAATTTCAAAAAGAGTTGGAAAATTGGAAACCCTTGGCTAACATTTGATGCCAAATCAAAATGTATGTTAAAATTGAATGAAAATTTCTACTGACAGGCCAAGTGTTGAGAATTTTGATTTCAGAAAGGCTTTTAAGAAATGGTCTGGGGAAAAAATGGCGTGAAATGTAATAAAAACATGTAAAACCTGTCTAGGGCCAATATAATATTACGCATATATTTAAGTCCCTGTATCATGGCACAAAATGGCTCCTATGGCTTAAAAATGGCTCCAAATTGTTAAATTTTGTGAATTTCATGGCACAAAGAAAACTATTTTCATGTGAGGCCCTGCTGCACCCAGTCTGGACCAAAGGACAAGTGCTTTTCCTGATGATTATGTTTTTCAGCTCACTTATATGAATAAAATATCATTTGCTAACATATTAAACATCTATCACAAATGACTGTATACCTGTTGTATTGGGCACTGGAAGAATTGATATGACTGGATTACCATTAAGCACTATATATGATAATGGGTTCACATATTGATCCAAATCAATTTTGTTCTTTTCTATATCAGATATATTTGCCATTCCATGATCTGATGTAATAACCAAGTTGATTTTATCCAAGAGCTCTGCTTCTTCAAGGCGTCGTAACAAATATCCAAGAACATTTCTGTCCAGTGCTTCTACCATTTCAACCACCTGTTCTGAATATGGCCCAAACATATGACCAATACCATCTGGCTCCTCAAAATACAGAATTCCTAAATTTATTGGATTCTTTACTGTAAACCAGTCAAGAACTGTATCAATTCTAGTCTTATTTTTCAAATAACCGGTGTAAGGCAAATAATGTGATGGCAAAACCCCATCCACACTTGCTGCATCCCCAGGCCAATATACAACACCAGATCTTCGTTCAATGTCCGCCAGCTGATTTGTCACCCATATTGGCTGTCCACCCATGTTAAACCACTTTGGATCCCTCACTTGTGAATCATTATTAGCCATGAACGTTTCGTTATACAATGGGTCAAAGAATGTATTTCCAACTATCCCGTGAGCTTCCTCGTACTGTCCTGTAACAATAGTGTAATGATTTGGGTAAGTTTTTGTCACAAAGCAATTTTTTAGTCCACGCCTTGCGTAGACACCGTTTTGCATAATCCTGTTGAAGTTGGGTGTGTTTTTGGTCATATTGAAAAGGTAGTCCCATCTGAATCCGTCAAAAGACACCAGCAAAACTTTGGGGAGCTCCATCAAACTGTGTCCATCTGTAAGGGTCACTATTAAAAAGATCGCAGCCAGAAGCAACATCGTGAAACCGGGAGTAAAGTATTTTAAAGGTTTAATATAGATTAGATCAGTTTTCAGTTATTTTCGGTGATTTGTTGACGTACAAGCTTATACTGTAGTTAACAACGATCTCCATCACATGCCAAGTTTTGGTTGGCTTCACTACAGACTGGAGAGCTCTCGTTGTGTAAAAGTCCAGATTGCTTTGCAATAGATGTTAACACCAGTCTAAATCCTGAATTAATTGGTAAATTTGTAGTGAGAGCCCGAGTAAAGGGTTTGCACTAGTTAAAGCTCACAACCGGTTACCGCACGACGATTAATTAGTCTTGACTCAAAACAATTTATATTTGATGTCTGCACATAGTAAAATGGTAACATTGAAGGTAAAGGTATCTGCTGCTTACATAAATTCTGTACAGGAACAAAGTTGACCTATATAATTAAACAAATAAAGACAAATCCATAAATGTAGTTAATAATGTATTTGTTAGGCAGTAAACACTTCTTTTTTCCAAAAGAATTCCAAAGTTTACACATTATACTGAAATTCCCAACATTTTTCCTATTAAATTTTTATCAACATAGGCATAGCAAAGAATCATCGCATATATTCATCTCATAGACAGACATAAGCTAAGACAGAAAACTCAAATCAATCTACGAGTAAATGGATAGTGTAAAGATTATCCAAAGAAAGCATTTGTAATTAAATATTGTCTCTTGAATAACAAGAATAATTAGCCAGTTATAATAATAGAAAATAAAGGAGAAATGTCATATAATACAAGTTCAGATAAAAATGTACAATATTGTCAGAAATAAAATACAGTTAAACAAACCTAATTTTAGGGTGGACCGGTGGTAATATGTTATTCCCTAAGACCCTGCTTACCACATACTTAAATCGAAATGGCGCGGGAAACTAGGCCGATTTATACCGCATGATTAGACTGCTGCACATGTCATTTAAGATATTTCTTGGGAACAGCTTGAAACAACGCGTTCTAAACATGTGCCCACTGAAAAACATAGATAAGACATCTATGTAATAATGCATTTTCAACTAATTAGTACTGTTCAAAATTAAAGTCACCTTGACCAAATAACAACAAAACAGATAAATTTAGCTGATAATGTGCACATTAGTAAATTCATATATGGCATGATCTCCAAGGAATACATGTATCATCAAGAAACTGGTAGTGATATAGTAAAAATCAATGAGCAGAGCAAAATCATGGAGAACTATACCTAAGTATATGTCTGTATTGTAAATGCTGGTCAATGTCTACAAATTCAACCAAGGTACAAGGTGCAAGTACTAGACGAAATCGGTCAAGGTGCAATACAGAAGGTGTCTGTCTGTCTGTCTGTCTGCATGCATGCATGCATGCATGCATGCATGTATGTATGTATGTATGTATGTATGTGTTACTGCATTTATATGGAAAAATATAAACAAGATTTTTTGGCTGGATGCTGCCCGACTTATAGGAGTGAAGTATCCATCAGAGTAAATGCGTTCATGGAATCCGATACAAATGCAGTAACTTTTTCATTATATATTAATTTTCTTATTCTACCTGAGGCTTAATTATCCAAAAATACGCAAAAAGAAACAAAGAAATTGAAGTTTTGCTGTATTCCAAAATAATTAAACAATCGTACATTCATCAATTTACAACAACAATATTAATGCACACATAGCACTACCCAGCGAAAGAATTGACGTTTTGGTCTACATAGAAACGAAAATCAGAGTCATATTGTGAATTAATGCGCATGGATTTTGTTTCTATGTTGATCCAACTCAGTTCTGCTTTTCTAATTATGATGGAGGAATGGACTATTGGGTCAATTCAGTGCAGCAAAGAAAATGGATTTCAGTTTGAAATGTAGATTACCCGAAATTCCAGTATGGTTTCTGTGTGTATCAGGTTTTTCAAGACATGTCGGTCGGATTTGACGAACTATATATTTACGCACTGTCGCTTGCATCTCGCTGTTGAAAGGTCACCAGCTATGACCTGTATCATGCAGGGTGTCTTCTATTGCTAGTCTAACATTGTATCAAAATAGTTACACGGGGAAAATGGAAAAGCAGTTGTTGTTTGACACTCCATTTACCGAATGGAAATAATACTTTTCGTCGTCTTGGATTATTGGCTCTGATGCTCTTAATTTCTTACCAAAACCTGCAGTTGCATTTTTTCTCGAATCTAGTATTTTGAGAGATTGTAAAATGGTTTATCTCTGATAGATATGCGACAACCCTTGGCATCAATATGCTTTTCTATACTGTTTTATTTTTAGACCTTAGAGAGCACTCGTCATAGTCTTGACCATTCTATTTGCGAAAAGATATGAATATTCTCCTGAATTACTGCTTCAATGATCAGAGCGGTATTTTCAGTTACTGCATATCTCACGTTTGTTGTTGACATTGCGAATATCACGTTCATTCGTTAGCTTTTTGGAAAGTTTTGATTCTGACTCAGTGAACTCGTCCACATCGTCGCCTTTATCATCTATGTTTTCAAATGAATGAAACAGCTGCTTTAGTTCTTTCACATAAAAATTTAATCAACCGAAACCTAAAGCGTCTACTACATGAGAATACATGGTTTGTTTACAAAGTACTTCCTAATACACTATACTATTTTTAGGCACAAGTGTCGTGAACGCGCGTACAATCTGAAGTTGTTAGGTATCGTAAAAATACTGCACTATTCTGACAATGCAAAGTTAACGGAGATAAAAATGAGATTATAATATATATTTTCTGAAGGTGCCCACATGGTGAAAGTAGTTTATAGCCTATCATATAAAAGAGCATGTTTCGAAGGTGTGCAAACAACCACAGAGAGGGTTCCGTGTATCAATTACAACATTCTCTGAAGATAATCATACCTGAATGTTATAATATTATTTTTTCATTATCAAAACATCTCAGGATTTTGCATTGTCAATAAAAGGCCATGGGTGACTACCAGAAGATATAAATAATGATGGAAATATAATGTCAAGCTGAACGCAATGGAATCAAATTGAATTTGCCACGCCGGGAACTGTTACACACAGTGTTTACGCTCGCTATCCTAGAAACATAGTGTAGCAACCAATCACAATACTCGCTACACCACAGGCGAAAGTAATAACATACTGACCTCGTCAAAACAACAGGATGACGGTGAGTATCATAAGTTCTCTCGAATGGAACACGACGTTATTTATGCAGAATATATGAAGATTAAACAATACTTGTATGTGGTCAGGCTAAGATGTACAACTAAGACCAGAGCCACCCCCATCCCAATTCATTGATCAATTCCCGAAACTCGTGATGAAATTTATTTCCGTAACAATATTAACAACACATTAATAAAATATCCTCTACAGAAATATATAACCTTGAAGGCACTAAACCGGTAGTAGTGAATGGGGCCACCATAGGGACAATGGGAATTAGCATTACAGACACTAAACCGGTAAAGGAAATACATGCACAAATCAATCTCGCAATCAAACCTGTGGTAAATTTGTACATATCGAAACGCACACATCTCGGTCAACTTTATCGGAGAATGTTTTCAGTAATAATTTATTGTACTACCGTTACTAGTGAACAGTAGAGTTAGCTATACTAACAGACCTTACAGATGAAGGACAGGAAACGGTTCTTGCAAAGGAAGGCTCTACTACACAATGGATACCTCAAGTGGTCTCCATTTTCTCACAAGAACCCCATTTTTAACAAAATAACAAACAGGTACTTCTGCGGCTTCAGTTTGCCAATAGTCATCTGAAACAAAAAGATCAAAGGATCTTTTTCCTATTCGAAGACAAGTAATTGTCGTTTGTCACCCTCATTAGAATAAAGAGAATGAATAGTAAAAAAGTGGATCACTGTGATCTATACCTGCTGATTGATCAATTCGACGAGTAAAAGTGACATAGAAAAGCCTGACCAATACAAGTGTCAGATAAAGGAATACTTTCCTGATCAGTTGCAATTTCAAGAGCTTTCTTTGCCATTAGCTCTAGTAACTGCACAAGCTGGGTATAAATCTGTGATTTCTTTTTCAATAGGATCGACTTTCTGATCTAAACAAGGCTTGTCAGTTACAAGTGGATTAACCACAACCTTATCTCCAGCTAGGTCATTTATTTTATTAATGAATACCCATGATGGGTAAAGACCACACTGTTTCGACTGTCCCGGGTCCTGAGACTAAGTCTGATGACAAATGTACACAATGGAGTGGAACAATAACAATAATCAGGTCGAGGTTTGTTTGACCCAACAGATGACTGCTTTTCAATACATGACCGCTACCTTGACCTCACAGAAATAAGAGCATTTGGAATAGGTCTGTCTTGATTATGTTGCTTATTTTTCAGTTTTCAGCGATCAGAAATAACGCGCCCTTTATTCTGCAATAGGCGCATGTATGAAGAGATCAGGATTTTTGATCAATCTTATCTGAAACTTGATTCCTAAAAGTTGTGCCAGATTGAGATTTGGAAGGTCTCGTATTAAACTGAAATAATTTTTTACTAGAAGACTGATGAGTGGAAGACTTACCGACATAAGAAACTTTTTGAGCCAAGGAATTCTCGTCAGCTGTACGATCAGCATTTTCTAAAGTTTTGACCTTGTGCTCATCATGGTATGTCTTAACATCACTATGGACGAAAGTCCTGAAACCTTCAATTAATATGAGTTGTCTGAAATATTCGTAATCTTGACCAACTTTCTTGGCTAAGCACCACATATCAAATAACTTCTCTTTTTCTCTTGCAAATTCGACATGAATTTGACCAGTTTCTTTTTTATAGTTCCTAAACTTTTGTCGATAAGCCTCAGGTACCAACTCATAACTCTTCAAGATACATTCCATAACCAGATCATAATCAGCACTTCGCTGTACTGACAGGGAAGTGTAGATGTCACGAGCTATGCCCAAAAAATCACTTTGTTATAATAGAGTCCAATGCTCTCTTTATACTTTTAAAATTTTAAGCAATATTTTCAAAATTAGGAAAGTATTTATCTACTTCTTTTCTATAAAAGAGGACACTCACCTAATATTTTAGTAACATCAAAACTTGAATTAGTGTGTAAAGTGGGGACATGCATTTCAGTTGGCAGTTCCAGTCCTTTAATCTGTCTTGAACTTCTCTTTATTCTCTCTGAATCTGAATTTCTCTTACTTCCTTTTCTCTTTGCTTCTTGATTTGCATTAGCCTATCGTCTCTTTCTCTCCTCTTTCTGCAGCTGCTATTGTCTTTCTTCTTTTCTGTAGCTACATTTACACTTGTTTCTCTTTCTTCTTCCTGTAACTGAATTATGTTTCTACTTTCTGTACCTGAAGATTTATTAACTATAATTATTAATTGTGTTTTAATTTTAGTTCTTTTAATTTCATGTCAGAGCCAGATGCAAATTTACTGATCAAACCTAAAGCACTTTTATCCAAAAATTTCTTTTCTACCAAACATCGGACCAAAACGTATTTTTATTTTTTGCTTCGTTAAAGAGGGCTTTGCATCAGAAGGATCATATTGTTTGGCAGGCTACAGTAATTCGTCCTTTCTCAAGGTAAGTGTATGATATACATATGGTTGCTATGTTTGTTTGTTTGGAGGACGTTTTGTGGTCTTTTGTGCTTCAGGGTGTTGAGGCAACTTTCATTTCATTCGTTATGGTTCTAAGAAGGACCGTTTGTTGCTCATCTTTCCTAGTGGGCTTCCCTGTTTCTTCTCGGCGGCACATGCTTCTTTCTCTGTGTCTTTTCCTTCTCCACTTCTTCGTCTTCTCTTTTTCTACTGAGATATGTGGTTGTCTCTCATTTTGTCGTCGTCCTTTGCGCATCTCTTCAGGTTTATCTTCTTTCTCGTCTTCTTCTTACTTCTTGTTTTGTTGTTTCCTTCCTCTGTATTCGTCTTCTTTCCTTCTGTTCCTGCTTCGTCTCTTACTGCGTCTTCCGTATTTGATCTCCTTTCCTTGCTTCGGTATTTCTTTTCTTTATATCTTCTGTTCTATTTTGAGAGTGCCTTTTCTGGTGCCTCTTCTTAATATACAGCTATTCTCCGCTAAACGTATGTATGTATGTATGTATGTATGTATGTGTGTGTGTGTGTGTGTATGTGTGTGTGTGTGAAGTGTCGAATTTTTAAAGTACAGAAAATTTAACGTTGAATGCATTTAGGAATTAAAGTTATAACAGTTAAGCCAGGAAAGTCTTTGTGAACGGTCACTCTGAACTTTCGTCGTTCATCTCCCCATGTCAGTGTAAACTTCAAAGGAACAAGATTTCCGACCCACTGAAATTGACCGGGGTATCTTAAAACGGTCTTTAGAAGTTATCATTTGAGCTACGAACCCTAACCGCTTGGTATGAACCTATGTCCACTTATCATATTTTCAACAGGAAAATTGTCACGCACTGTCGTACACTGATTCTGAGCTGTCTAAATCTGATGAAAGAAATTATTTCTTTGGAAAAGATCAGGGACTCTTGCCTACGATTGGGTAGAATAAATTAGGGCGTACACTTTAAAGCAATCTGACTTTAAAGTGACGATCCTCGTGTAAATTCTTTAGTCTGGGAATTTCCTAGAAGAGGAAACTTTGTCTCGAATCCGTGGAAGCCTAAATATTGGTGCTTTCCTCGTGAAACAAAAAAAAAGGGACCAGTTGGTTGTCGCGTAAAAAGAAAGGCATGATTAGTGCTAGGACGCACAAGTCTTGAAGGAAGGAGAAAAAATACAGCGACGAGGAACAGTTTTCAGAGAGAAGGACGATACAGTCCGAAGACAGGAGTACGGGGAAAGAAAGAAAGAAGGATGAGGTCAGAGCAAAAGGACCACGAAGACCATGAAGAGACAGAACCTAGAGTTTGGAAGGATGAACTAGGAGACGTTGATATACGGTCGAAGTGAATGAAGGTGATGCAATCAATCGTGGATAATGCGCTCTTTCGCCTCTCGTTATGATGATGTGACAAATCCAGATTGGACACACCTGTTAAATTATATTGTTATAATCTAGCTTGAATTTGAATTACCGTTTTAATATGTCCTGATTAAATGTGTTATTTTCTTGTCAAAGGGGGCTCGTATCGCTTTATTTCTTCTCAGTATTCTCACTCAGTTCTCTGTTGAAATTCCATTCTTTTTTCACTGCCGCCGGGCTATAATATCGCGGGAGGTCATCCTTTGGATAACTCAGCCGAACCCAATTAACCACACCTCTTTATAAGAGGGCGACGTTACAGTATGTATGTATGTATGTAGGTAGGTAGGTAGGTAGGTATGTGTGTGTATATATGTAGGTATGTATGTATGTGTGTGTGTGTGTGTGTGTGAACTTTTAGCCAGCATTGACTAAATTGCCACTCATGCCGTTGGTTACAGAGGAAGTAAAAAAATGTATCGTGGCGCTAAATGCGTACTCAAAAGTTTACATCAGCAAGATGTGCAAGAATGGCTACAAGAACAATCGACATGCTTATTTGGCAAACTCATTCATCGATCATCAATGTCAACCAGATTTAGCAGATATCTAAAATATATCGAGTACTGTATTCCAAATGAGTTCCAATGGTATTCTGAATGAAACCAAATATATTGTGCTGATTTGCCAATCTTCTTTATGTATCACAATGATATAATCCAAAATGTCTTTAAATGAATCCACAGTAATTCCAAACAGCCACTTAATCCAATGCTAGGAATAGCTAATCAGTTGAATATGGATACTAAGACGCAGCTTCAGAATAATTAATTCTATCAACAAGGTATAATACTTAGCAGCTAGCCAATCAGGAATTATGTCAGCCTCGTTTTTCAGAAAACCCCATGACCCGAACTCATGTCTCATCAACATGGTTACGTTTATTCCGAAACTATATAATGTGTTTCATAAAATGACATCATCTTAAAGTAATAGAAAGAAAAATTAGTATTTACTATGATATTTACTAAATGACCCCTACAATCCATAACCATGACAATTAATACTCACGATATAGATATGCATAATATAAACTATTCAAAAGGAGTTGAAAATAGAAACATTCATTTTTTACCACTGAAAATCCTGAAATAAAAGCTCATGTCGTGGAACATTTACAAAGAACTTTAAAAGAACATGAAGACACCTTAAAATTCATCAGCGTCTAGTTAAAGCTTAAGGCAATCGTACCATCGCAGCTTCGGATGTGCAACAGAAAAATTGCACCTGAAAATGAAGTAATGGTGTTTGATCGAATGTTTGGTACGTCACAAACTAGAAAGGAGAATGAAGTGTTAAACACGAGATATTAGGTTCGCACTGGAAGAAGAATACCCACGTTAAAGTCCGGGTATTTATCTAACTGGAAAATGTTTCGTGTGATTGGACAAATACCCGAACATGATCCTCCTGTAAATAAAATGAAAGCTATGAACGAAGAAGTGTTAAAAAGAATTTTTACTATTTACTTGTCTGAGTTACAACGGGTGTCTAAAATTGAAGACGACGTGTACAATTAGCATTGGCCTTAGTTAACGTGGGGCCCGATTTGAATCATTTTGGCGGAGCCTCTTTGATTTACGCGCGGGATCCCCTGTGAGCACTGCATTTGGAAATAAACTTTTAAACAAGTTTTATATGATATTGAACCTAAAATATTCTTCCATCGCTTTAAAATTACTTTCTCTTTATAGATATATTTTGTAAAAATTATTAACGCGCGGGGCCCGATTGGCCAAATCGGTCCAATCGGCTTAAGGCCAACCCTGTGTAAAATATTGAAAGTATTCTCGACTGAAGAACACGTAAAATGGACAAACGTCTATTTGAGGACGTAAAGGTTCGTTGTAAAGGATATCCACCTTTTTTTATTTTTGATTTTTGTCTTGCAGCTTCACAAGTCATCGACTATGGTAACAAGTTTAAGTTACCTTCATGTCGTTATACACAGCACCTATCATTCCTTCTTAGAGTTCATCTCTACAAGAACTACAAAAGCATCCCTTATGGGTGGGGATAGAGAACGTGTCCTTAAATATTAAATCGTCTTTTTCTGAAAAATGTTTGGGGTGTATTGTGGAAATCTGAGTTTGCGACAAAGAGATAAACAACTGTGGACTATTTCACTCAGCACTTGTGTTGGTTATCTTCTCCCCAATCCGTCGTTGAAATATACCGACATTAACAACAACAACGACAGCCTTCTTGCTGCCAACGTTAGTCATAGTTCCAATTACAATAGTAGACCACTTCAAAAACATAGGGAAATTAATTCTCCTTTGGCAACGAGTGACTGTTCGGAAACCAAAGCCATTGAACTATGATTGACCAATTTTATTTAATATTACTCAATGACAGTTCTCTGGTTTTGTTTCCCAACAACACCCTATGTTGTTTCGCGGCCAACGTACCTCCAAAGATATAGTTAGATCAGGAAACGCATGGGGAAAGTAGCTTTGGTAGAAATCATACATCCTACTCAAGCTGTCAGTATCAATGAAGATCAAAACACTTGCATCTTCAATATCAGGACCAAACAAGTTTCAAACACTTTGACAAAAATGATCCTCTTTATTATAATTCGTAATGGCGTCGTCAGAGAATCCTCAAATGAACACCTGTAGTGATGGAAATCCTACAGGATACTATTTTAATACTCAACATCCCGTCGGAACGATTTCAGATATTTTCAACGATCAGCTTGGCACAGCACTGAGAATGGTCAGCGAAGTGTACAGCAGATCGAGTACAATAGGATTGCTCATCGTCTTAAAATGAATTTACTTACTTTTTGTCCCAGTTTGTTTGCTGTTCTGGGTAGATACCCTCTCTCTCTCTCGAAAGATATTCACAACAATGATCGAATATATAATCATTTTCGCCACTCTAATTGAACGATGGACTAAATGTATTACTTGTGCACTCAGATGTGATCAAGTACATTTTCGTGGAAAACACATCAGTTCCGTTGATGAGAGTCATTCTTTTGAAACTGGATTCTGGAATAATTGCTTACGATGAATGAAGAAACATGTGTACGTCCTCATTATCGTAATGTCAGAAATACTGACAGAATTAATATTAGTATCAAAGGAGATCCTAGAGAAAATATTATACTATCTAAAGGAAACGTCAACGTTAAACTACATTTTTGCAAAAGATTCTCTAGTGATTTGCAATATATGTATCCTGTAGCTGCTGGACAATGAGGACATGGATTAAAGAGATATGTTAAAGTCAGATTTTCATACCCATCTTAAAACCAATGTTGACTCGCGGATTGCATGCTTTACAAGATTCGACTTCGACGCAATGAAAACAATTTTTTCAAAACGTAATCACTGACAAAGAAATTCATAAAAACATTGATGAAAGTAGGAAAAAAATGCTTTGCTTCAAGCTAAAATAGACCTTTTGGGTCCCATGGACACCCGTATAAATTCGCTTCATACTTCATACTTCTGTCCAAGGCATTACTTTACCACAGTAAGAACAAGGCAGAAACGCATAAGGAATGCAGAAAACACTTTCAAATCTCACAAACACATGGAACATCAAATGTGAGAGATTCAGACGTTTCAGAATACTAACTGACAAAACACGAAAATGGTGCAAGTCAAAATGTTCCAATTAAGAAGTTGATCTGTTAGACAAACCACCGAAAAAGAAGACTGCAAATATCCCAAACTGACAGAATTTCATCCTGTGTCGTCTTTGACCAGCTAAGCACCTGCCAAATGTTAAATCAAAGGACAAACCGAAGATTACGTCGATCTCATATAACATTTGCTTGTCCATGATAGTTATAGTTCACGTCGATGGCAGAGTAGGTCCCGTCACCACGTTGATGCACCCGTTGTTCAGCGATGATATGTACTTGAATAACAAACTAGTAAGCCGAAGCATGGATACTTTTCCTTATCGAGTTTACATGGCAAATCTCTTGAGATACGGAAAATAAGTCAAGAACACACATCTGGATATAATCGTCAACAGTCCAAGACGATAAGCCAACAGCCTTTCGCAGGGCCATCATCATCTCTCTTTTGATTTATGTATTTGTCTATGTCTTTCACGAAAAATACCTTAAATCCTCATCTACCCATTATTGTGTAATGCATATGTATAAACACTCCCTAACACTTGTCTAATGTTAAACATATGTCAAAAATAAGAAGAATGCTTTTTATTTAGATCGGCGCAATTTCGCGGACCGCTCCGGTGGCCTAGTGGTTAGAGCGTCCGCCTCGGATGCGGAAGGTCGTGGGTTCGGTCCCCGGCCGGGTCATACCAAAGACTTACAAAAATGGTACTAACAGCTGCCTCGCTTGGCACTCAGCATTAAGAGGTTAGTGTTATGATTGGTCAGCCTGGTGTCAGGATAATATGACTGGGTGAGAAATCATGCAACATGTCTGTAGCATGATGCCCCTGTGCTAGACATCACTATTAACTGCCACACTGCAGACATCGTAGCGATATGATTGAAAAATTGTTAAAGCTACGTTCAAAATCCAAATCAAACACATATACACGCAGTTTCGCGTTCTGTACCACATCCAGCGATGTTTTTCTTCAAGTCCGTGTTTAAAGAATATAAAGCGTTTGCCAGTCGAGCCAGTTCCGACATCTGACGAAATTACGAAGCATACTATGTATGCATAAATGCAGACTGGTGTGTGGTTCTGATCCCCAACTCACCCCACCACCACCACACGATAAATTAATTAGTCTAATATGTGCCCAATGGTCAAAAGCGACCTTAATCCACGTCATGTTACACGAGCCAGTAGTCCGCGTCGAACATTGCAGCAAGAAGGTAAAAAGCAATAGAGCAAGTGATGGAACTAATACCCATTCTAGCCCTAAACGCTTTGAAACGCCTTGGTCTTTCAATAACCTTCGGCTGCAGTTTAAGAGCACATGAGAAGTTAACTACTCTTCCTAGTATGGGAAAAAAAATAAGTAACAAAAACGGACAAGAAGAGCCATATAAGGAAAAATCGAAGACGATCGCCAATACAGCGGAGGGAGCAATCAACGCAAACAACGCTGACTCTTGGCGAATCGGAGACCAAGAAATACGTCATCATTGACAAACAAACCCCCAAATAAGCTTTCTTGAGAGCAGGCAAAATGTCTTGCTTAAAACTGGCAAAGAGATTTTGGGCCGACGAGAAACTCCTATAAATGTCATGGAAGCTGCTGAACCAGGCATTCCTGCTTACCTGACATAACAGCAAGGAGAAGGCAGAAAGATATGACGAAAGCACCCATTCAGGGGACTTCACACCCCCAGGACTAGAAAGACTAAGAAAAGAAGAACCGTCCGAGACTTTTTAACGTTTTTGATTATTAAAAAAATCACGCAGAGAGAAAACAATGATGCAACGAGAGTCTTCCGCCTGTTCTAAGTCGGAACTGGATCTGTTTGCCATGCCACCCACTATGATGAGGATGCTAGAATCCCAATGGGTATAATTTCATCCCGTCTTCTCTTTCACGGATTCAGCTCCCATCGAGTTTGAAATCAAATGACAGCTCGAAGATTACATCGATGTGAATAGCAGTTACTTGTACCTGAAAGTCAAAGTGATCAAAATGGACGACACCCCTCCAGGAACCGATGCAAAAGTAGCTCCCCTTAACGATGGCATACGAAATGGAACTTGAATAACACACTGGTCAGTAGTAGCATGGATACTTATGCTTACCGAGTCTACGTGGAAAATCTCTTTACGTACGGAAAAGAGGCCAAGAACACTCATCTGGATGCTTGCATGGTATGGAAACCTGACACAACGGGCGAGGTCAAGTTTAACGATACAGTCGTGACAGCAGATGACGATCCAAACAATGTGGGTTTTACCGATTGTCGAAGAAAATCCTGCAAGGACGCAGTTTAGAACTCTCGGATCGTTTGCATTTGGACATGTGGTTGCAAGATATGTATTCACTGAACTGGAATGGATATCCGCCTGAGACTGAACAGTAGCAGTACAGTTTTCCATTTGATGGCGCATGCCAACGAGTATAAAACCATCATACAAGAAGCCAGACTCAATGTGCGACATGTGAAAGTGTTGCCTAAGGTGAGAAATGACATCAGTCACACTTTGAGCAGACCGACCGCCAAGTATCCGATAACCTTCACCATTGCCGCTCGACTCCGATCCAAGATCGAAGATCATTTGTTTCAGCGACAGTTATCCAAACGTTTAATCGTTGGTATCGTCAGCTATTTCAGCGATCAAAGGAGCCCACGATCAAACTCAGTTCCAGTTTAAACACTACAGATGGCCCAAGATCAAGGTCAGTCCCGATGACAAAACCTTGTGTACCAGATCCTTTGAAAATAACTCTAACCAGAAGAATTATTTGAGATCGTACTTGTCCCTGTACGAAGCTACCGGACAGTTAGGAACCAACACCAGCCACGGCATTACGTACGACGATTATGCAGGAGGTTATGCTTTGTGTGCCTTTGATTTCACTCCTGACCAAGTCAGCGACGAGGGACATTTCCACCCTATAAAATCTGGCCAGATTCGTGTGGAACTACGGTTTTCTAAAGCTCTACCTGAGACGGTGAACGTCATCCTGTACACCGAATTTGATAATACGATAGAAATCAACAGTTTGAAAGAAGTCATTCAAGACTATTAGAAGCTATGGAAGACAATAATCCCTCTTTGATTAGTGGAGAATCTTTGGAAATGGAATGGGAGGATACAGTAGAGGCAGATACCCAAGACAAAGACGAAAAGGACAGTGCTGAGGTCCAGATGGCCAGAACAAGAACAACATTTAGTCTCCTGTTTTGCCAAACACCTGGCGGATAAAAGTACGGAATTGATCAAGAAAGATAGATATGGATGTCAAAACGATAATCCCAATACAATTCAACACAATAAATGTCTGATGCTAAGTCAAGGAGAAAAATTCGACGAATATCTGGAGGAAGCTGGGGGTCTCATCTCGGAAAAAGCCGTGTTGCATCAGTGGTATAAAGAATTGCGTGATCGTTTCTCTCCTCTATTGATTGCTCTAGAGATGGATCACATCGAAGCTCTCTTGGCCCAGGGTGTGGAGACGAAGCGAAGAGACGATTACTTGACAGAGATTTTCAAGCAAAAAGTCAGGATTGAATTGCTGACTTATCATTACCTGTGAGGAAAAAATACAAGAAGATAAAACAACAACACCAAAATTACCTTTTGAACAACAGTTTGTATACCTCTTTTTTGAATCATGTCGTGTGTGATAAATATGAACTACGTCAACGCAAACCTCAAGACCATCAAGCTTATGTCATCAAGACGGACCACAGTCATCTCCCAGGAACCCACTGGGTAGCGGTCTACTTTCCCCGTGATGGTTGTGTGGAGTATTTTGATTCATATGGATTGCCACCTTTGGAAGACTACATCATCGACTTTATGAGAAGATATGCCCAGACGACACGATTCAATAATGTGAAATTACAAGGCACAGATTCCATGATGTGTGGACAATAAAAGAGCAAATGAAACATTTTACAATTTATTTCCTTCTGAAAGACGATTTGAAAAGTATCAGAGGTTTTAAATCAGTCGACGTTTTACGATTCAAGGAAAGAATGGTATTTTTCAAAGCGTTTGTGTTACGTACTTGTAACGTTTAAATTTGATGGATCGCCTTTTCTTTTGTTTCAATCTATTGGACACACGGTACTAATGGTATGGACAAAAATGGGTGAACCTAAAATAGAGTATGTATGGGTTAGGCTGACCAGGATTGGTAATAATGTAATTTATGTTGTAGGAAAAAGAATCTTTTTTAGAGCTTATCCTAGTTGTAAGTGAAAAAATATAGACATTGTTTTATTGAAAGAATTTCAGTCCTTTAACAGTCTTGAGTTTGGAACACTCATTACTAAAACTAGCACCTGACTCTTTGGTGCGGATTTGAAAGCACATGTTTCAAACACATGCAGGTCCAGAAAATACCGCGGCTCATATCCTTTCCTCTACACAGAAGCTGACATCCAGGTTTCATCCATACTGATAAATATAGGTTTGATCATGAGCACTCAAAATTTTAAGTTATTGAATTTTTAATATCATGGTCTTTGCATAGGTTACTATGGGAACTGAATTAGTACAGTGAGTCTTATTGTTACATTGCTCTCCTAAAGTACTTAATGTACGCTCATTGCAAGAATGATAACTCTTATTCTTTAAGGGAGGTAAATAATGTTATCAAACTGGGCTATTAAGGCTGATGGATGTTACCAAAAGTTATATATACGGCTAGTAGCGCGATGTGGCCACGTTCCACATGGTCATCCTCAATTAATACTAGACCCAAGCAGGTCACGATGACTAGCATAATACTAGTCCCCGAATGCTCACGATGACTATCAAGCGGTATGCGGAGAACTCGCCCCATGGGGAACTCGGTCTGTGAGAACTCGCCCCATGGAGAACTCGCCCTGGGAGAACTCGCACCAACGTGTCTGGAGAAGTCGCCCAAGAGTGGTTGGAGAAGTCGCCCCACTTGGGAGTGATATTAACTGGTAATCATAAAAAAAGCAATATCATAGCAATATTTCTAAGGACGAAATTAAGTCTTTATATAATCTAATGAAGGACGACAGTATAGTGATTAAAAAGGATGGTAAGTCAAACACTATTATTATGAATCAAGAAGATTATGTTAAAGACGTTGAACGTCAATTAAATGATGAAAAATACTACAAGCATATTAATGAAGACCCATCAATAGAGACTAAATAAAAAATTTCAATTTGCATTAATTAGATCGCTAAAAATAATGATTCCTTACATGAGGAATTTGATACTTTCCCTCTTAACATACGTACTCCTCAATTCTACATATTACTCAAAACTCAAAAAATCCTGACTATAATTTACCTTTAAATTTTCAAGGACGACCCATTACATCAGGTTGTTATTCATATACTGAAAACCTATCCAAATTTATTGATAGTGTTTTACAACCTTTAATGAAATGACTTCCTTCATACATTAAACATACTACTACTTTCATTAAAAAGTTGAAGTCTATTCCACATCTATCTGATAACTCAATCCTGGTATCATTAGATGTAACATCACTATATACCAATATTCAACATGCAGATGGTATTGAAGAGTGTAAATATTTTCTTGACAACAATCATAATACTAGCCTACTATCTAGTGAAGATATTTGTAAAATAATAAAACTTATCTTGGAAAATAATTATTGTCAATTTAATAATACGAATTACATACAAATAATGGGTACGGCAATGGGTAGTCCTATGGCTCCTTCATACGCTTCCCTTTTTATGGGTAAATCAGAAAAGGATTTTCTTCCAAACGAAAAGTTTAATCCATCATTTTTAGATGACATATTTATGATCTGGAACCATTCAACTGAAGAACTGAAAAATGTATTGATCACTAAATGATTTCCACCTCACGATTAAATTTACTTATACTGCATCTAACTACATTTTTACGCTACACAGGTACCATTTCCCCGAAATTACCTGAGAGGAAAAAGGACTGCGGAGAAATGTAAAGAAGCAGAAGAAAAACGGGAAACTTTTTCTTAAAAAGCCCTTCTAAGGGCTACCAATATTACCTCTTATCCAGGGAACCAATTTGGCTTTGTATCCCGTTTCGATAAAACTATTATGTACACTAACTTGATTCTTCAATCCACCGCTTCAAAATTCAAACCTTTTATGATCTAAAAGTGACCAAACTTTTTATATATCGCTAAAGACATATTAGTTATTAAAAATGTGTAGGGCATCTACAATGTACACTATGCACTAGCAGCAGAGAGAGAGTTTGCCCACCTTTTCAGAGGGGTCCGAAACTACGTGATTCTGTACGACAAAAACTTCAACAACGTCAAGAAGCACAAGTTGAATTTGCAGAAAGTGCAGAACAATTGTTTAAGCGTGTTACAAAAGTTACTGAAAAGGTTGTACAAACGACTGAAGGACAAACTGAAAAAATAGCGAGAAGAACTAAACAAACGAAAAAGATTTTACGAGATCTTCCAGTTGAAATAGCTGCTGCACAACCTCATGTAGGTGAAGAAATGCTTGAAGGTATTGACAGAGTTCGTGCTGATATAGATGAAATGAAAAGTCGTAAATCAAGAAAACCAATACACGATGAAGAGGAAGAACAAATTACACTGAGTGATAAATTTACCAGTGGGAGTATTAGTTTCATAAAAAACTATATTAAAGACGTTAATACATTATCAAAACTTGCTGATGATCAAAGATATATTGATTATCGCCAAAAAAATGGACGAATATATTGCAGAAAAAGAACAATCACAATTATCACAATCTCTTGAAACAATAAGTGAGGAAGAAGAAGGAACAACTGGAAGTGGTTTGACTACCTTGACACAGCCGGGAAGTGGTCTTATTACTTGTCCTACTAATGTCCTTGCCGATGTTGAACGACTAGATATTCTGACTGGAGGAAAACGCGCAGGAAATAATTCCCTGGAAATTATTAATGAAATATCTGATGTTTGTCGAAGACTATTCACTGGCGGTGTCATGGATCGTAGCATTTATCGATCCCTTATTGATGAAATTGCCGATGATTATTACACGATTAAACAACTACTAGATATATAAACAAAATGATCCTAACCCTAACCCTAACCCTAACACACTGCTCAACTTGGACCGATCATGGTCAGGGTAGTAAATTCACGATTACCAACTTAGCAACTTGCGGAGATGGACTTGGTGATATTGTTCAAGGTTTATTTGCTAGGATAGCTCCAAAAGTAATACCAATTGCAAAACAACTAGGAATGAAATCTATTGATTTTGTTCGTGAAAAAATTCCTGGCGCAATTGGTAATGTTGCGGGTAAAGCGTTCTTGGCCATCAAGGACAGACTAGCACGATTAATGCGACGAAAACCACAACCAGTAAAACTGCCCGCAAATGTCAGTAAGATAATAAATCAAGCTGCAAAAAAAAAAAATAGCGGAATTGGCTGCTAATGAAGTTGTTCCTAGAAAGTTAACTAATGAAATTATACCTACAAATACAAGTTTTATTTCAGGAAGTGGTCTTCGTGTTAGACGACCATTATTTACATCATGGCAATTATAATAAATGTTTAAACGTGTATCTGATCCGGCGTTTGATATAGACGCACCGGTTCTCAAAGATGAATCAATATGTGATTATCAGTTTTATTCTTATGACGAAAGACAAGCAAATCAGCGTGGTCGAATTGAATTACAAGTTCAAGTTCAAGCAAATATTTCTTACCCACTGAGGATTTTATTGAATTAGAAGGTGAGCTTGTGACAGATGTTGTTGCCAATACACCATATGGAGCTGATGTCGTAGCTGGGTTTGTTAATAATGGTATTATGGCGTTATTTGATAGTGCCACTAACATAATTGATGGAAAAAAATATTGAAACAGTTCAAAAAGACGTTGATGTTGCTACAACAATGATATGTTTAGCAAGATATTCAGATGATTATACTAGATCATCTGGACCGTCAATGATGTTTACCAAAGATAATGCCGATCATCCTGAAAGTAACCAGTATGATATAAGACGACCAAAAAATAATGCAGGCGCTGCTGATATTGATGCTGAAAACATGATTATTAGCACCATACCAAATTACAACGTAGGTTTTGTTGCACGTAAATTAATGTTGAAAGATAGTCGTAGAAGACTTTCATGCGCTATTCGATTATCTCATATTTTTGGATTTTGTAGAAATGTCAGACAAGTTATCTTCGGAGCGAAACATACAGCTGTACTTGTGAGAAAGGGTAACGATAAATCAACAAAAATATTATAATCAGAATAATATCAATATAAGTTTTATTTGTAAAATCTTAATATTCTTGTCACATTCATATCAAAATACCCGTTGAGTAATTATAGATAAAAAATATATATTTACGAACAATTATGGCAATAATTGTAGAAAATCGAGCTCCATAAATATTCATGTTTAGGCTTTATTTACTTATAATCATTTATTAAATACCATTAATATTAATCGTAATTACTTAAATACCATTAATACTAATCATAATTACTTATCTATGATTATTTATCAGTATATATGCGTATATATATTGATTCGGTGATCATGGCCATAATCATAGACAAATAAATAAGCGTGGCAATTATAGAAATATTATTACATTGTTATTCATGCCGATGCATTATTTACTTGATATTTCATAATTACCGTGATAATTATTCATACATAATTATTGCGTATATATGTTTAAATATTGCACGCAGCAATGTTTAAGAAATCATGGCGATAAACACAGACAAATAAATAATCGTGGCAATTATAGAATTATTATTAGATCGTTATCCATGCCGATGCATTATTTACTTGAAATTTCATAAGTACCGTGATAATTATTTATCTATGATTACTGTATATAATTACTGCATATATTTTAAGCAAATAATGCATCTGCATGGATAAACATATATAAATAAATAAACGTGGCAATTATAGAATTATTATTACATCGTTATCCATGCCAACGCATTATTTACCTGAGATTTCATAATTACCTCAATGATTATTTATCTATGATTATTTGTCCATAATTACTGTATATATTTCAAGAAATAATCCATTTGAATAATACGGTTTTTCATAAATACGAAATGATAAATACGAAATGAATACTTAATAAATAATTTGTAGATACGTAGTATTCATTAAATGCTGCGGTAATACGCAAATTATAAGTTATTATTACTAATGTAATTGATCCATGATTACTTTCTATAAGTATTTCTATAATTTTGTGTGCTTTATTATTATATGCCTAACTCATCAACGTATTTGTCACACGATGATGAAGAAAAATTATTTCATTGCGCGGTGAATCTCCGTATAGAGTTGCAAAGCTATATCATTTTGGCATAAATAGGCTGTATAAGATATGGGAAAAAGCAGGTAAAACTAAACAACTGCCTGCAGGTGTTACAGGGACCGCCTGGGGCAAGAATCTTACAGATAAAGTAAATAAGATCTTTCACCTAAATAAATCTGAAAAAGAAAAGATCAAATTTAATAAACATATTTATAGCAAACAATGCGATGAAAATAAATCCATTGAGGAACAAATAAGCGTTGTTAAAACTGAAAGTGCCAGATTAAGTAAACTCTTAATGACTGCAACAACAATGTCGCACAGATTGCTTATTAATGTTAAACAATAGTAAACAAATAAACCATTTTGTGATTAACTGCGCAGTGATATCGAAAACAATAATACTGATTAATCAATCTTCAGTATAAACGTGATAATCTAACTAAATCTAGTAAAAATAACAAGAAAATAGAATTGTTAAATACTGGCAATGATACTGAATCTGGTATATAAAAAGTCCTCAGACGTAAATGTCGCTGAAATGGTTCGTAACAGTATTATAAAACAAAATTAATTATTTATCTGTGTGATAAAATCAGTAGGTACGTTGATTTCACTAGGTGTTTCATTTTCACGTCTTTCAATTTCATCTTTAAGTTTTTTTTTAATTTTATCATCATTATTTTGTTTATTAAGTCCATTTTGCTTAGAGTCATATAATTTCTTCACTCTATATGCAGATATTTGTTTTTTTTTATCTCGTTCGTCGTATCGACGAGATAACATTTATTTAACATAATTAATTGCATTAATAAGAGGAATTAATTCTTGAATGTTGTTGCGATGTACACCAACAGATAAATCCTTCACAGCATCTTCGAGTTTTTTTTAACAAGACGATATTCCATACTTAATGTTTCCTTGTTACAAAATTTTCCCATTTGTATCCTTTCGAATTCATCCATAATATAATCTGCATTAAACATTTCAACACAGATCATTTTTACAGATAAATCTATAGCTTTTAAGTTTTTAATCTCTGCGATAATATTCTCAGTGTTATTCTGGTCCATATACTATATATATCTCTCTAAATTATAATTTGTAGGCATAATAAAATGATATCCACGTACAAAATTTCTTTGAAAATGCATTACCGTATCCATATGCACAATGTCGCACAGATTGCTTATTAATATTGAAATATTTTGCGGCTGCGTACATTGAATGAAATTTAAATTTATTTATTCCAATAACAGCGACAACTGGTTTTATAGGTTGTTTAGGTCTACCGGTTTACCATTCTTGCCGTATTTACAATTATGACTCTGAGTAAAAGCTCTTAGATTAAATAAGTTATTATTGAATGGATTTGAACTGATATGGTCAATTACAAGATTTTTCTCAATTAATCCATTAATACAGTCATAAATAAATCTATGAAAAGAGTAATTCTTTATTTTAATCGATAAATATAAATAACCGGTATTATTGATCCAACCAATATTTCTCTTTAATCTACAATTTCTGATGACTCTATCACGAGATGCTTCAGATAAATCAATTATAGGATGTTTTATGAATTCCTTCTCCATTACTATAGTAATGAAACCTTTAAAATATATATTTGTACTAAACAGTTGTTTGTGGATATTTATTTAGTGATGAAATCATCATTATTTTTATTTTTATAATACCGCGCCAATTCGCGGTATTTTTTTTACCTCCACAAGCTAAATACAGTTCCGTTTTTTCTCGCACTCCGCGTTGACAATTTATCAACGAATAGGACCATTACTATTACGTTTTACGTATTGTTTATGAGATGAACCGTATTCATTTACACAGCTGCGATTGCAAAAATCGGTAGATCCGATTATTAACCACTTGCATTTATCTTTTTGTTTGGTCATTATAATAAAATAAAAAATCGTTAAATTAGACATCATTCTTTTAAATATTACAACGAATGATTTTTCATTTACGCGTAAGGATATTTCGTATAGATTTGATCTTGATAAAATAATTCATGTTTCGCAAAGAAGGTTTTTGCCTGATAAAAAGAATAATAATCTGATTGGAGTTATTTGTGATGCTAAAAAAGAATTTCGTGATGATGGTGCTGTTTATGTATGGACAACGTTTAAAATTATTCGTGATGACATTATTATCGATGCTACAATGAATAATGATCGCGCCGCAATGAATATTAATTATACTGACGATGGAATACACTTTTTCAGGATAACATTAGTTATATCTGTAAGTTCTGAAGATGGTGAAATCTGGATAACTCGTGATAAACGTGATCCTGTAAGTGCCAAAGGGAGTATTGTTACAGTAAGTAACAAATCTAAACCAGGTATATTAACTGGTATTGATAAACCGTATTATGCGCAATCGTATCCTGTAACTAGTGTTATTTATGCGTTATATTTACTTAATAATAAACCCAGGACAAGTGATCTTAAACCGATGAAATTATCGAGGTTAATCTGTGTAGCTGAACGAGTAATGGAACATTTTACAAAATTGATACGTGGAAATAAACTAACAGATTTAAGACATACAAAGATAAACAAATAGGCCGAATTAGTCAAGAATACAGGAGCAAGAATTAATGATGTCGCTAAGTTAGAAAAAATGCTAAAACATGCAATAATAGTGTCAACAATAACTGGGGAGATTTTACATAATTCGAAGCGTTATAAAAAAAGTGGAACACTGATAAATATCATTGATTATAATGCTCACGCATGGACGTCCGCGGTAACAATATTTCCGCGAAATCGAACCGTTAAATTTTATAAAGGTGATATATTTGATACTATCGGAAATATCAGTCAAAACGATCCTGTATTAGTATGGTTATTTCAAAGTAGTGATGAAGGTTATGATCAATTTGTGAAGCCATGCGGAGATATTTATCGTACAGAATTATTGCATGAAAAAATGAATAAACTTAAGACTGAACAATTGCTTAGTAATTGTTTTACTGTTCCATCGGTTCAGGCACATTTTGCTAAAGAGAAAAACTCATGGAAACCAACTAGATTTGATTTTCTTGACGATATAGCATTAAGTTCTGTCAAATATGGACATGACGTACTGCTGAATACTAAATATAGTCATAACGATATTATGTCAGTTGATATGACTGCGTGTTATCCAGGAAGTTTTCTTGGATATGGAGATTGTTCCGAATATTTCATGCGGTTTGGACATCCAGCACATATGATGACGCGAGTGTCAATAAACGGATCATTACCAAATTTTTATTTTACTGGATTTGCTCAAATTCAATCATTTTAGTTTGCAGAAGATCTTCATAAGATTTGTTATATTTAGTTTGGCAAACATTTTGCAACAAAGATGTGAGCACCAATAGTGTTATTGCAGTATATGCTTGACGCAGGAATATTATCTTTGATTGTCAGTGAAGCAATTATATCGTATTATAAACAAACCGAAGTTTGGTTACCAAGTCCAGATGAGTTTGATATATCTGATGTTAAGAAGGATTTTCCTGATCTTAACGAGGATGAAATTAATCAAGTTCTTAATAACGTATCTGGGGTCAGAGATATCGAGGATGAAAAAATAGCAAAAGATCTCGGTAGAAAAATAATTGGTAAATTTACTCAAGGAGGATCGGATCATAAACGCATATGTACAAGATTAATTACAGATGATGCTGAACTGGATTTTATAATTACTTATACAGTTGCGAAGAATACATTTATAAGTCGAAGCAATGTTAATTTATCAGATGGAACAAAATTCGGTAAAATTGCAAGTTATTTTGATGGTGAGTCGCTGCAATTTACTCATTTAAGAGCTACAATGCTTGCTTATGTTTCAATAAATTTATTATCAATGATAAATAATGTTTCTAAATTTGCTGTTCGAGTCGTTACGGATTCATTTTACACTGACAAGAAAGATTCAATATTGTTGAAAAGATTAAATATCGGCGCCGATGAATCGTGGGGCACGTGGAGAATAAAACAAGAAAAAACAATTAGTTATTCTGCATCCGCCGACGTTGCAATCGTAGACACTTACTTAAAATCGTGCAGCGACAACATATCATTAGCACCGTCTGTGTATGATCCTGTATCTAGACATAGGACTGTTTATCTTAATGGAAAATGTGGTTCTAGTAAAACAACTCGTGGAATTGAATTATTTCGGCAAAATTCTTCAATGAATGTTTTAACACCTACACATACACTTGCTAGAGAAATACGAGAAAAAATGTTAAATCATGTACTTATCATAGCTTTGATCGATGGAGCGGAGATTCATGGACACCTGATCGAATGGGTGATAAATACATTCCAAGGATTAGTATTTGGGATGAAATATGTACTGTGTCGTTGGATATATTAAAAACACTTCTTGATTGGTTATTGACGAAAAATACGGCTATAATTATGTGTGGAGATCATGGACAACCACCACCAATATTTGGACCATCTCCGCATTGTTGGTTAAAAAAAACTTTATAGATTATTACGAGGAAGTAAATAATGATTATAGATCGCTTGATTCAACGTTGAAAGAATTTAAGAAACTAATCAGATTAGAATCAAATAAAACTCAATGTGAAGTAGCGCTTATAATGATTTCAGAAACACATATTGATGATTTCTGGGGCTAATGGAGACCGTGTGATATGACAGTTGCAAGTAGAAAAATAGTTCATGATACACTTATGCGAAGATTATTTTCATTGCATATGGAGAAATTTCCAGAATTACCGGTGCCGCTGTGTCACCGACTTGCAGATACGCGACAACAAAATAGACTGTTAACATACCAGGTTCATCTGAATATAAAATTCTTTGTGTAAATGATATTGTCGCGGTTAATATTGATGTCGTTAGTAAATTAGATATAGAAAAGGCTCCATGGGCGCTAGGATACGCAATGACGATTCAATCATCGCAAGGATTAACTGTTTCTGATACAATTGTTTGGATTGTCGATGACCGCATTGAATGGTCAAATTTAGTTTATTTAGCAGTATCTAGAGTCAGAAGAATGTCTCCATTGAGAAGGATTATTCCCGTAGAAGAAATAAATTACGCAAATAACGAACTTGTTAGTGTTGATGAAATCAGTGATAATATAATTTTAAAAAATTAGTTATAAATGATGTGACAAAAAAAAATGAGCGTGATTTTAATATTGATGATAAATTCATCATGACATTAAAATCACAACAGAATAATCACTGTATAATCTGTAACACAATAATGTTGTGGAAATATTTAAATAATGATCCAAGACAATTTACCGCATATATAATTAATAATGAGTTTGGTCATACACATGAGAATGTGACGCTGACTTGTCTTGAGTGTAATCGAAATAAAGGCGCTAATTAAGTGAATACGGTGATAAGTGTATCTATAGAAATTACTTGTAATTGTTCACGAACAAATCCTCGTTCAGGAGCAGTTGAATCTAATCTGTATATTGCGGGTCTACCTGTAGATGTAATTACGCTAGAAATTGTATGTGTAGTAATACTCCAAATAGGATCAGTTGCTCTTTTTTACCACCTTCAAGTTCAACTAGTTCGTATAAATATCTTACGGTAACATTACCTAATACTGGCTTAGCTGAAATATCACGTGGTTGTGGTATATATTTTTTTTGCGATTGCGTCAACGGGTTTTAATGAAGTTGCACGAGTTACTTCATTATTTAATGCAGCTATTACGCTTAGTAATCTTGCAACGTATTCGCGAGATCTTGTATTATGAATAAGTTCCTTTGCATATTGATATCCAAATAACCGCTCAGCAAGTGTTCGATTAAATCGTTGAACAATTGCCTGATCACGATGAATTGCTTTATGTCCTCGTGGTATTTTAACATTATGTCGATTCATTAACGATGATACTGCAACAATAAATTCTTTGCCAGGATCGACCTGTAATAGTTGTGGCCATCGTAAGGGTCCTCGTCGATAAATTCGTTCAAAAGCAGAAGGTCCTCGTCGATAAATTCGTTCAAACGCAGAAGAAGCCTCAGTTGTTGTTTTTTTTAGTTGATAATGGTTCAGCTTCTTTATATCTACTTGCCACGTCAATGACAGTTAATACGTATTTATACGTTATTTGACGTCTTCCAATTTTAATAGAATCATATGGTAAAAACAAAACTTCATTAGGTGTACTGACATTAAAATGGGCGTAAATGATTTATTTAGGTGGTGGTAGGTAAATTTGCCATATTGATTGTCGCGTTAACCACGCTGATGCGATGGCACGTGTAACATTTGCTGCATCGGCGAGTTTATTAATTGCTGCTTTACCCTTCCACAGTGATTTTGGGCTATAATAAATAGATTTCGTTATAATAATCGGTTGATTAAAAAACCGGCACCTAGCAATAATTTGCTTTTCATCGCTGATTTACTAACCAATTAGAGAGTGATTCTCTTGTAGATTATTTTTTTATAGAATGTAACTTATGAATTAACTTTACATCTGCAATATGTCTATGTTGCAGATCTGGATTTTTATAAGATACATCATGAACGTGACATGCTTTATCAATATCTTTTATTGGATATTCGCCAGGTCTTGGTTGATCTTGTTCATAAAGTCGGATATCAAGTCGGGTACCAGGACAATAATAAATATATCCAGCAAGGTGCTTTTCACCGGGATATTTAGCCCATGGAGTTCCTGGTAATTTTACTAATGAAGTTGCTATATCACCACCAGATTGTTTTGAGATAAACTTGTATTTACGTGTGCCACATCGCGTACACTTGCCTGTTAGTACATATCTTTTATTTTTTGTCATAATTGTTGCTACATCACTTGTATTTGTATGTGTATTGCATTTTACACAATATAAATTCATATTTGTATATGTATGTGTATAATGGATGTTACTGTTTTTTCAGCAACAAAAGAACATGAACGTGTTAAATATAATCATGCGCTACCAAATTCTATGAGGATGATTATAGTAGGTCCATCTGGATCTGGCAAAACACAGTTATTACTTAATTTGATAATGAGATGGCTCAAATGGGACAAATTATATTTAGTAGCTCCATCAGTTGATGATCAAGGATGATATGAAGTACTTAAAGATTTTAATAAAAACGCTAAACCGTTACATGATAGTAAGTGAATGGGGATACCCTAGCGTCAATGGGACTTAGCATTAGAAAGCCCCCTGGGACACTCTAGCGTCAATGGGAAATTTAACATTACGGAAAACCCTGGGACACTCTAGCGTCAAGGGGAATTTAACATGGGAATAAATCGTGGGACTGTCTAGCGTCAAGGGGAATTGAACATGGGAATAAATCGTGGGACTCTCTAGCGTCAAGGGGAATTTAATATATGGAAATTGAACATGGTGGGTCTGTATAGCGTCAAGGGGAATTGAACATGGTGAGACTGTCTAGGGACAATGATGGTAGAGGGTCAAACACAACAGAGACAGAGACATACATACACTAGTACAAGCGTGAAATTTATATATAAAGCATTACCAAGACCTGAAATCTTGCTGGGGTGTTCAAAAATTTGCATAATTGTAATGATGCTATAAATAGATATAATCAAGGAAATGCTCAACGACAAAATGGATGTGACTAAAAGTAACGCTAAAATGACGAAATTGTCCCAGAATTTAAAGGAAAATAAACATATCCCCGAAAATTAAGTTACAATGGTTTAGACTAAAATGGATAAAATTAGTAACTACTTACAATATCAACTTGTGTGACGATCGTGGATAAACACCCATGTATCTATTTATAGCTATAATCAGCTAAAATTCATATGAAATCACACTATCTATTTATACTGCAACTTGTGGGTTATTCCTTTGGAAAACCCCACTATCTTCTTATAGCCTCAGCTTGAGTGACGTTCCTGTTTATGAACTCTAGTACATATGTATAGCTACAACCTGTGGAAATCCCCAAGTCCATATTTATAGTCTTAAAATTTCCAGCGTCAGTGACGTCACTGTACTGAACACTAGGGGATAAATGTCAACAGTGTTGCAAGTGGCTGACCTGAATACGCGCTACTGTAGGTAGGTAGGTTGAATGTATTTGATAGGGATAAAGGGAGTTTTATAGGGACAAACAGAGACCAATACACACACACACACACACACACACACACACACATACACACACACACACACACACACACACACACACACGCACACCACAGAGGGAAGAAGAAAAAACAAACCCAAAATATACTATTCACAGAGGGAAGAGGAAAAACCCAACAAATATACTATCCAGACGATCTTACACTTACACACACACACACACACACACAACAGATCGAAGAATAAAACCAAAATTAAAATATAGTATCCATACAAACGTACGCTAACGCGTACAAACCCCAAATATACTATCCATACAAACGTACGCTAACGCATACAAACCGCAAATATACTATCCACACAACGTCGCTAACGCATACAAACCCCAAATATACTATCCACACAAACGTACGCGAACGCATACAAACCCCAAATATACTATCCACACAAACGTACGCGAACGCATACAAACTCCAAATATACTATCCACACAAACGTACGCGAACGCATACAAACCCCACACAACGTCGCTAACGCATATAAACCCCAAATATACTATCCACACAACGTCGCTAACGCGTACAAACCCCAAATATACTATCCATACAAACGTACGCGAACGCATACAAACCCCACACAACGTCGCTAACGCATACAAACCCGAAATATAATATCCACACAAACGTACACGAACGCATACAAACCCCAAATATACTATCCACACAATGTCGCTAAGGCATACAAACCCCAAATATACTATCCACACTCGGGAGGAAGAAGAAACAAAAACAACCAAATATACGATCTACACAACGTACGCACACACACACACACACACACACACACACACACACACACACACACACACGCACACCACAGAGGGAAGAAGAAAACCATTATACACTATCCACACGGAGTGAAGAAATAACCCTTTATATATACTATCAACAGAGAGTGAAAAAAACCCATTATATTCCATCAACACAGAGTGAAGAAGAAAAAGGTTTTTTGAAAGCACCTAAGCCCTCACCTGCAATGACCAACTCTGCCAAACACCTACACCCCACCCCCCACTCCCAACACTACAAAACCCATTTAACCCGTTATTTTATGGCATCAGTGTGTGCTTTAGGAAACAGCAAGACACAAAAATGATGGATGAATAGACTGACTATTGTTTACGGACTTGCATGCCTAAAGAGCGTGCGTGAAGGAAAACATCCTTCCATTTCAATTCTAACTAAAACATGATCCAGAGGGATAGAGAGAGGTGAAAGAGCACAATTTCATAAAGTGTGAGTAAAAACAAAACACGCCATCCTTATTATACAATGTCAAGACCAAGAGACACTTACGTTTTCTTTCTGGTCTATTCTCTTTTAGAAGGTAGCATGAAATTTCACATCAGGGCCAACGCATCGGCTCACATTGTCAATTTTTCCATTTCCATGTCTTCACTGACACAAGTTCTTCCTCATCTTCAATTTCTTCTTCTTCTGAATCCCTCTTCTCTTTTTCGTCTTGTTTCTGTTTCTTCTCTTTTCTCGTAGGGCACTCTGAATCCGTGTCCTTTCTCCTGACAACGATATTAGGTATCTTGACTTTTGTCTCTCTTTCTTAGACGAAGCAAGTATTCTAGAGACAAATACCCATTTACCTTTGCAGATATAGCAAACTTCATCAGCACTTACACACTTTAGCATGACTCTCATCAAATCAACGACCAAAAGAGTAAGTTTTGTTGCCAATTTCGCCTGTGTATTATGCTTTCGTATGACTTTTAGCATATATTTGACCAGCAGGTCGATCTGTGCTGACTCTTCCATCTTCTTGATCGTTTGAGAGTGGAATGAATACTCTGACGCTAAGACACTCTCCCTATATACAGGGACCTGCTGCGTATGAAACCTAGTCAAATGTAATTTTGCAATAAGATGAAACGATTTCATTGATAAAGTAAAAGGCAATGACGTGCCGTGTCGCCTCACACAAGACCTGAAGTGTTAGCTCTAATCCGTGTCAGCGATTTCGAAGACGATATAACTGAGCTTCAATCAATGCTCTCCAATTATGCCACAAAACCACGAGTCCTGATTCACGCCAAAAGAAATTTCGTTCGGTCCATAAAAATAGTATCACATCTGAGAAACGCAAAAACGAACTTCCAGAAAACTGAGAACGACGGCTTACACCTACAACGTGAAATGTATGAGTTCAAGTAGTGCGTAAAACTTAGTCAAATTAAATTTTTATAGTCAAGACGAAACGATCTATTTTCGAAGAAAAAGCAGACACCAAGCGACAATGGCGATCCGTGTCACACAACAATTTTCAAAATGTGTATTATTCGAGGTTTGTTCTAGCGATCTGCACGGTTAAATTAAATGTTGATGTATTTTGCAATAAAACGGACACAATTTCCATGGGATCGCCCATGGTACCATTGTTCGTGCATTAGTTTAACTTTTTTAAATATATTTTTTTTTAATATAAATCGCCTATAGGATAGACCCAGTAAAGCATGGCCATTCTCGTCACTGTGTGAATAGCTACTCAAGTCAATTCGAAGTGAACGCGGTAAGAAAATAAGTATAGCCAATGAAATGGCTTACAACGGGTGATGCATTGTTTTGCTCTAAGACTGTGTGGCATAATAATCCCTACGCTCTTGCGTTGTTACCATTACAGTGCAGACAGACTGGAATGTGAACTTACAAGCCCTCTTTGTGTATTGTACCATTTCTTCTTACCACATCAAAATACTGAGTGTCACAGTATTGGTTCGCGTTTTCAAGCTGACCATTTTTTTATATCTTACTTAAAAATTTTAACATAAACACTCACACTCACATCGGTAGAGTCAGAACAGACGTGTTACAGTATTGAGGGGCATGTTATCTTTTTTTTCTTTAAACTAATAAATTTGGGGTTTGTATGAAGTAAAGAACCTAAAGTACAGTGAAACTGAAGGATGATGACCCAATCTGTCTGTCTATTGATGCGTGTATTTACTTAAGAAGAAATATGACCTCTAAAACACAAAGAGATACGGCAAGCATGATTAGAATAAACACAACGATGTTTTCCTTCACGCCCATGTAATTTAGAGTTTCAATCCTCTTTCAAGACAAACTTGGTCTCCTTTTGTAGGGCTTGAAATAAAAAAACTGAAAAATCTTAAGCACTTTGCTATAGATAATTTCATCAACAGACTAAACAACATAAATACCGTTACAACACCAGAAATCCTTAAATCTTCTATCAAAAAGAATTGCATCAAAAAATTAAAGATTAACGATAACTAACCAATGAAACCGAATTTAACAAAGGCAATGACATGTGAAGAAATGTCTTTCACTTTGGAAAGGTAGGCGAATGTAATCTGTCATGCACCATCAACTTGAAAAAATTATAAACAGAGAGAAATCTGAATTCAAAATTCATTTTTTTAAAAAAAATTGTTTCGTTTCTTTTTTCTATTTTGGAACAAATCTAAGCACTAATATAGAGTGGAAAAGGGAAAATGCACATAAAAGCTTTGATATTTCTGAAAAAATGAGGGGATATTCCTAACGTTTATAATCACCTATATATGCTTGGACTTGTCTGTGACTTATCCACGAAACAAGATGTACATATTTCTGGTCAAGCTGCAAGTGTGTGCGTGTTTTGGAAAATGGTAAAAATGGGATATACAATTTTCTCGTGACACTTATAAAGTGAAGAGTCTGTGCAAGTGTCAAAAGTCAAAGTCATATAAGTTTTGTATTTTGTACGGCTTGTAAAGATTTCCACTTTAGAAAATGTGAAGTATCACAAGTTATTATCACAAACAGAAGTGGAACATAGGGGCTTGCAAGAAAGAAAATAACTCAGACAGTTGGTGTCATCAAGAGTGCTAGAGACGGTACCCGAACTTGCTTGCTTGCTTACTTGAATTAAAGTGATTTTCGCTCCAATGGAGCATGTATCACTGGTTTAATCACGCACCGCGTGATTTTTAATTACTCCCGGGGAAGGAAAGAGAGCCTCATCCCCCAGGCTTTTATGTACTCGTAGACTACTTTTAAATTTAGCCACTCAAGGTGTAGGACTAACTAGTCCTTAACAACCTGACGGAAAGGCTTTAAACATGAGTGGGAATAGTCTCACCACACACTCATTTTTCTTAGTTGGTTTGAAATGCCTCAGGTGTCAACCCGAGCAGTATGTAAAACCCGCTACGTTTGGTCGGTAGCGATAACGTCACATTAGGACACATGGGCGTGTGGCAGGTGGAAATCGTTCCACATTCTGCCACGTGTACGATGTCCGAGCGTGGTAAAGGAGGCAAAAAGGTGCTCAGCAAGCCAGCGATGGATGTTAAGTACTCCCCAAAACGCCAGCCCGTACTTATTTCAAATCAAGTCCCGTTTTTGCTAATGGAAAATAAAAAGTACCAATAATGTGTTTTCCACCTGTGCAATTAGTTCAAATCTAACGTGTCTGTTAAATTTCCTACTTCCTAACGTATCTATCTAATATTAGTACTTAGTATACATAAAAATAACCATACTGGTCTTATTTAAATTAATATGTCTAAGCGACATATACAAGTTTTGTCACTGTTAGGTTTGACAAGTTAAGTTTGTTGCGGTGTTCCAATGGGTCAAGTTTGTTTCGAGAATAGTTTAGTCAAGGAGGGATACCAAGCCAAATATGGTTCCCTATTTAATAAAAGGCAACCTTTTGGAGCCCTAAAAAGGGCTGTTTTTTCTGCTAGAAGGTACCACGTCTCTCTTTCGCCCTCACGATCTTTCCCGCACTCCTCTCATGATTCTTGATATCACGAAATGCGTAGAGATGATGGGCGACAATGTAAGCAGCGGCTTCTACAAGTTGACTAAGGGGGTATCCAGTGTAGGCTTGTCTGTAGAATTGGGGGAGAACTCTGACCCCAAATCCCCATTGAGAAGGTCTTGGTTTAAAGGAGTCTAGAGATTTGTAGGCAACGTATTGTATGGCTCTTATACACTGTCTTGCTTTGTTGACGTCATACAATGCTTGATCTAGCCCCATTTCGGTGTACTTCTCAAGCAGCAGAGAGGGCGAACAGACCAAATGATTCCGACAAACAAATAAAACAAACAAAAAAATAAAATCTGTAGAAAGGTCCAGATTTTCACAAATAAACGTTTCCTTGAGATGATTTTATTTTTTGTTGAAACCAACCCCGTCAATAAAACCTAGTTCGAAAAGGTGGCTGAAAAATAAAGTACTCTACGTGTTTATTTATCTTTTTGTTTAATTACTGGACGACCAACATTGGTAGGTGCCCTCTCTGCTGCTATTAATTAAAAGATTTTATCAAGACCCACACGATATCTTGTTCTTGGATCCTGTAAATTTATTGTTATAAATCCATGCGGAATAGCTTGCGCTCGTGAGAAGAAATTTCTGAATTTAATTATATCCATGTCACCACCACACCAAGTTTGATGAATATTTCGCAGCGTGTGTGTGTCTACACCATTACACACAACTAAAATGTTGCAGTTGTCTCTAATCACCTTCGGAATTTGTGTATATCGTTGAGTAACATAGATCACATCTGTATTTTTATGTCTACCTCGGGAAAATATTCTGGCTGGATTTGATTGTTTATCTAGCATCACATCGTCGTATACAACTAAATCATTGATAAATCCGTCTAAAACATCTACGGACGGTGCTTCATCAATATCGGTTATAAACTCTATAACGTCATTACCCTCGTCCAGTAATCGCGCGTTTTCACCGAAATCTTTAAGTACATCATAACATCGTTGATCATCAGCGGATGGTGCTACTAAATACAATTTATCCCATTTCAACCATCTCATTATCAGATTAAGTAATAACTGCGTCTTACCCGATCCAGATGGTCCTATGATAATCATTCTGATGGAGTTCGGTAGCGCAGGATGATGTTTAACTGGCTCTCGTTTTCTTGTTGTTGAGAAATCAATTATATCCATATATATTATATCATGAGTTTATATTGTTTACGCTGTAGATTTAAAACTCCAACTGTTGATTTAGCTACGGTTACAACAAAAAATAAAAAAATAGCGTATGGTGGAAAATGTTCTGTGTGCGGTAGGAAGAGATTTTCGTTTTTACAAGCGCGGTGGTGATGTTGCTAATTTGATGTCAAAGTTTCCAGGTGCTCCATGGGCTAAATACAGCGGAGAAAAACATCTACCAGGATATAATTATTGCGGTCCCGGCACCAGACTTGATATCAGGCTCGATAATCAAGATCAACCAAAACCAGGCGGGGAACCAATAAACGCTATTGATCGAGCTTGTCACGCTCATGATGTTGCGTATAAAAGTAAAAATCTACAAGATAGACATATTGCAGATGTGAAATTAATTAACGCGCTAGATTCTATAAAAAATAAAAATATCAAAGAAAAATTAGCTAATTGGTTAGTAAGATCCGCGATGAAAAGTAAATTAGCGCTTGGGGCTGGTAATATATAAATGGAATCGATTTATTATTCACCGAGAGGATACTGGAGAGGCAAAGCCGCAATTGGTAAACTTGCTGATACAGCAGCGGTTAAACATTCTACTGCTAAAACGTGGTTATCTAAACAAGCAATATGGCAAATTTATCTACCACGTCCTAAACAAATTCAGTACGCGTATTTCGATGTCAGTGTTCCCAATGAAGTTCATCAAGCTGATATTCTGTTTTTACCGCATGATACTGTGCGTGGAAAAACATACAAATACGCGTTAACCGTAGTTGATGTTGCAAGTAGATATAAAGAAGCAGAACTGTTATCGACGAAAACATCATCTGAAGTAGCCGATGCGTTTGAACGAATTTATCAACGAGGACCATTGCGATGGCCACAATTATTACAGGTTGATCCTGGTAAGGAATTTCTTGGCCCAGTATCATCATTGATGAAACAACATAATACCAAAATACGACGAGGGCATACTGCAATTCACCGTGATCAGGCAATTGTTGAGCGATTTAATCGAACACTTGCTGAGCGGTTATTTGGATATCAATACGCGAGGAAATTTATTCAGGATAAAAGATCTCGTGAATGGGTGGCAAGATTACCAAACGTGATAGCTGCATTAAATAGCGAGATCAAACGAACAACCAACATGAAACCCATTAATGCAATTACAAAAAAAAATATACCAACACAACGAAAAGATGTTGAAAAACAAAAAATATTGGGTGATGTTACAGTTAGATATTTATATGAGCCTGGTGAACTTGAAGGTGGTAAAGCGAGAGCGACTGATCCTATTTGGAGTGTTACCATACACAAAATATCCACCGTGACAAGATCGCCAGGTAGACCTGCAATCTACAGATTAGATTCGGCTGCTCCTCAACGTGGATTTGTACGTGAACAATTGCAAATAATCCCCACGGATACACAACTACCACCGCGATCACTTAACTAGCACTAGCGCCTCTACGTCGATTACACTCGAGACAGGTCAACATGGTATTTTCTCGTGTATGACCGCGACTATTATCTTTTCTATCTACGGTAAATTGTCTTGAATCATTACTCGAATACCGACATAACATTATACAATTACAACTTGCGCAATGATTGTTCTGCTGCTGTTTTAACTCAATAATAAATTCAACATCAAGATCAAAGTCACGTTATTTTTTTTTTGTCAGATTGTTTGTATCCGATTAATTTTTTTCTTATTATATCATCATCGATGATGTTAAATTTATCAACGATTTCAGGAATTATGATTCTACGTAATTGAGATATTTTTCTGACCCTCGATACCGCTAAATAAACTAAATTTGACCACTCGATGCGATCGTCTACAATCCAGACTCGTGTATCAGAAATAGTTAATCCCTGAGACGAGTGGATCGTCATAGCGTATCCCAACACCCATGGAGATTTGTCAGCGTGTATTGCATCTTCGACCACACTGATATCAACGGCGACAATATCATTTAATACGAGATTCTGATTCTCAGTCTGTCCTGGAATATCAACATTAATATTCTGTTTTCGTGTATCTGATGGTCTATAACACAACGGTACGGGTAATTCTGAGTATTTTTCTTTATGCATCTGAAATAACTGCTGTTGTAAATTGTCTCTGATTATTTTTCTACTTGCTACGATCAAATCGGTGGGTCTCCATAAATTTAAAAAATCACTCATTGATGTCTCTGAGATCACTCCACGTATTATTTCACACTGAAATTTGTTTGATTGTAATCTGATTAATTTTTTAAACTCCTTCAAATTTGCATCAAGAGCTCTATGATCATCATCTATTTCTTCGTAATAATCAACGAAATTTTTTAACCAATCATGTGGAGATGGTCCAACAAAAGGCGGCGGTTGACCATGATCGCCACACATTATTATAGCGGTATTTTTCGTCAACAACCAATCAAGAAACGTTTTTAATGTATCCAATGACACCGTGCATATCTCATCCCAAATAATTATTTTAGGTATATATTTTTCTCCCATCCGTTCAGGAGTCCATGTATCTCCGCGCCACCGAAAGAAACTATGATACGTACACGATTGTACTTGCCGCTGTTTCATCTCACGTGCAAGTCTATGTGTGGGTGTCAGCACGATAATATCTGAATTTCTAAAAACATTAATCGCTCGAGTCGTTTTGCCGCATCCACCAGGTCCATTGAGATATACTGTCTTATATCTGGTTATTGGATCACTCAACGATGGTGCTTTCGACATTTCTGATATTTTATTACACTTACGATAAAAATCTCTCATTGGAACATCTGCTGATTCTGCATAATTGTGTAATAATTCCTTTTTTATTCTCCACGAACCCCATCGTTCATCATTACTTGTAAATTTCATAACAGGTTCTAAATATTTACTTGAAATATAAAACGAATCTGTTGCGACTCTGACTGCGGTCTCAGGAAATCTATTAATCATCGATAATAAATTTATGGAAACATAAGCCAACATGGAAGATCTTAGATGAGTATATTGCGGGGAGACGTCATTTATGTAACTAACGATCGTACCTAATTTTGTTCCGTCGGATAAATAAACACTTTCTCGATTTACAAATATATTTTTCGCTGTTGTATCAACGATTATGAAATCGTACTCGGCATCATCTAGAATTAATCGTGCGTGATGTCTTTTATAATCATATGCACCACCTTGAGTAAATTTACCTATAATTTTTCTACCGAGATCTTTTGCGGTTTTGAGTTTATTAGGAATATCATCCTTAAACTCGCTAATAACTTCAGAATCTGACATGGGCAACCAAACTTTGGTCTGTGCATGATATGATATAATTGCCTCACTGACCACCAACGATGTCAGTATCATACAATCTAGCATATATCGCAACAAAACTATAGGTGCCCAACGTTTTTCACAAAAATGTCTACCAAACCAAACATAACAAATCTTGTGAAGATTTTCGTTAAACTCGAATGATTCAATACAGGCGAATCCAGTCAGATCAAAATCAGGTAATGGTCCATTAATTGCCACTCGCGTCATCTCGTTTGTTTGGTGACCAAATCTTTCAAAGTACACAGAACAATCTCCGTATCCCAGAAAACTTCCTGGATAACATGCAACCATATCAACCGAAATAACATCATTGTAATTATATTTGGTATTCCATAATCCGCCATGTCCGTATTCGACGCAACTTGCGCGTACGTTCTCGAGTAAATCAAATCGTGTTGGTTTCCATGAATTTCTTTCTCTGGCGAAATGAGCCGCAACAGATGGAACGGTAAAACAATTAGTTAGTAATTTTTCAGTATTTTCCGCGTGCTTGCACTCTAAAAACATCTCCGCAAGATTTTTCATCTCGTCATGGAGGGATTCTGTGCGATATATTTCACCGTTTGGTTTGACAAACTGATCAAATTCACCTTCCTCATTACTTTTAAATAACCATACCGATACAGGATCGGTTTTACTTATTTCTTTAATAAAATCAAATATACCTCCCCCAGAATTATCTGTGGGGTAAAATCTAACAGTTCCATCACGTGGAAATATTGTTACTGCACTAGTCCATGCGTGCGCGTTATGATCGATAATATTTATTGGAGCTCCTTTCGATTTATATTTAGATTCGTACAGAATTTCTCCCGTTATTGTCGCTACGGTTATTGGAAATTTTAATAGTTTTCCTAGTTCAGCAACATCTTTTATTGTAGCACCGGTATCCTTAACTGAATCAGCCCACGGGTTTATTTTTTTACGCCTTAAATCAGTTAATCCATTTCCACGCATCGCGTTTGTAAAGTGTTCTATTACTCGCTCGGCTACACAATTTAACCTTGAAAATTTCATTGGCGCTAGTTTATCAACGTTGGGTTTTCTATTTATCTCATAGATTCCATAAATAACCGCTGTTACAGGATACGCTCGCTCATAATACGGTTTGTCAATACCCGTCAGTAGACCCGGTCTGGAATTTTTACTTAATATGACAGTTTTATTATTGCCAAGAACAGGATCATATTTGTCACGGATAATCCAACTACCTGTTTCTGTTAATACAATAAATTTTACTCTGAAGAAATATTTTTGATTGCCCTCGTATTCAGCGATGTAGTTAATGATAGTTGCCGCTCGCTTGTCGTTCATTGTGGCGTCCGTGACTTTGTCAAGGCGTATGATCTTGAACGTTGACCATGTATGAGATGCACCATCCGTGTAAAATTCCTTCTTGGCGTCGTGAATTTTCGAGATCAAACTTTTATTTTTCGGATCAACCAAATCTCGCACTGGTAAGTCTGGAGATAATCTGTCGAGGTTGAATTTATATTTAACAGGCCTAGTTTGGGATAATCTCTCAAACTCGTTCATATAATTGAAACAAATATTTAAAATAAAAAATATTATATATACAATGTCTCAATGCAGATGCTTGATGATCGGCTCAGTAAATCGATGCAACAAATCCTGCAGAAAGGAATTTTGTTGGATGCACTCCCAAAACATACGACGAGGAAGTCTAGGACCAATACCATGTCTGCGGTGTGGTATTGGAGTGCGAGGAAAAACAGAATTATGTGGAAAGTGCGGCGTAAAACGGTTCAGAGAACTTAAAAGATATTATGACAAAAAAAATAATAATGGTGAAAACGCTATAAAATCCGTGGAGGATTATATATCAAGATTTCAGACAAACAATGATTTAAACAAATAATATTATTATAATGGAGCAAAATAAATTTGTCCCACATCCTGTCATTAAGAATTACGAATCAAATATTAATGGTATCATCAGACACTGTAAGTTGAAGAGACCGGTTGGTACTGTTTCTAATACTGGCTATCTTAGATTTACAGTTGGAAAGAAAAGATATCATTGTCATCGATTCACGTATGAGTGTCACAAGGGTTTGATCAAAGACGGTCTTGTTATTGATCATGTTGATGGGAATCCTCAAAACAATAATTTATCCAACCTTCGTATTGTCACGCAAAGCGTGAACTCTGCATGTGGTAATACTGGAAGATGTAAGACAGTTTATAGAAGGGCGGTAAATTCTACAAACACAGAAACTGGCGAAGCAATTATATTTCGTTCAATATCTTCTGCTGCGAAATACTTTGATATTAATCCGTCTTCAGTGCAAAAAGTGGCAGAAAATATATATAAAACCGCTTTCTCGAAATAATATAAACAGAAAATTATCTTCCGATATCAATAATTATCATTACCACCTCGAATTAATTTTTTTAATTTATGTCACAGATTTTCCCCCATACACTACTTTTTTTGACTCATGAAAGGGAGGTAATTTTATGGTCATAATTATTTCGGTTTCTAACTAACAAAAATATACAGTTCGTGTATTTTTTTCTGTTCTATTCATGAAACATTTAGAACAACACAGCATATACATTACATCTAAACTACAAAAAACCGACATTTATATGCCAGCTTACTGAATGCAGAATCCAGCGTCTAGTATGCATCGATCGTGGCGGGTTAACAGTACAGGGATCCTGCATGTATTTACTCGATTACAGAAATACATGTATATAGTGTTTGGAATTAAAAATCAATTGCATTTTCCTTGTTCAGAGCAAAATATATTTGTATACGTATGTGTGATTATGTATTTGTGTGCGTATGTGTGGTTACTTTTTTTTATCGGGTAATATTAACAACTAAATACTCCCTTGACCACGATACAGATTTACGAGTGGGAAATCTCGTAATATATATTTCTCCATAGAACAGACATAGAGAGGACTGAAAATCTCGTATAGTCATAGGAATGATGAAAACATCTAACAGTTATATTATAGGAAGGATGAAAACATCTAACAGTTATATTATAGGAATGATGAAAACATCTAACAGTTATATTATGGGAAGGATGAAAACATCTAACAGTTAGATGGTGTGGTATAGTAAATAATCCAGCTTTTATAAATCTAACTTGTTTGGTGAAAACGTATTTCTTGAATTCAAAATTGTATTGGTTCCTTAGCTATATATTAACTTCCGAAACATATGTTCGTAACAAGGTTCGATAGGTCAATCAGTATGGTATTGGACTGTGACGCTCGCGGTCCAGGATCGAATCCCCATGGCTGACAATTTGTCGGTGGTGCGCATAATTGCGATTTTTATAATAATGGGGGAACCGCAAACCCCCCCCCCCAGCAAAATTCAACCACAATATTAACTGGTGGTTGATACATATTTTCGTATCACCCACTGGATTAATTATTGTGGGTGGGATTTTTGCTGAGCGTATATGTTTGTACTGTCCTTAGTTAAGTGTTATGTGTATATCCTCTAAACTTGGTAGATTGCGGTGGCAAGCTACGAGTTTAATGAGGATTGTGCCGTCCTTAGTTAAGTTATATGTTATGTGTATATCCTCTAAACTTGGTAGATTGCGGTGGCAAGCTACGAGTTTAATGAGGATTGTGCCGTCCTCCCTCTTGGGCCTTCTAGACCGTTGTTTGGCGGGTTAGGGGCTCTCGTAGAGGGAATATTTGCCTAATGAACTTGGTAGATTGCGGTGGCAAGCTACGAGTTCTTGGTTGTGCTGTCCTTGAAACATTCCGACGAACTCGCTAAAGACTCGATAGGGGTTCTAGGGATAATTTTTTTTTATTTTAAAGATTTATATATTATATAATGAACCATGAAAATATCAATGATGTAATTGTTGCTATTAAAAAATTGAAAAAAGATGGAATTAATATATCTGATGAACTTAATCCTGAGAAAATAGTTTCTGACTTTGAGATTTTACAAGAACGTAAAAACCAGGGGACACACACACTATCATCTGAATACAAGCTCATGAAGCGGATTCAGGCGGCAATGTTTCAGTCGCTAGCTACCGTAGAAGATGATCATGTGAAGGAGTTGGTTCCTCTCTCTGCCGCCGTAAAAAGAATTAAATCGCTATTATCCCACGAGTACGAGGAAAAGAAAACGATTAGTACTCGTATAAGACAATTAAGAAAAATTATGTCAGAGAGTAACTTCGTTACTGGTGAAACGATCCAAAGTAACCCCGTTACTGTTGATAATGAAAATGAAAGTTTTGGTAACTGGGGTCCCTGTCAACGCTGACCACGTGTGGGCTAGAATTAAATTTAAAAAAAAAAACATATTTTTTTTTGCAAGGCCGATTAATTTGTACCAAACACAATTTTGTATCAGTAATAAAATATTTTTTTATTTATTTTTTTTAAGTTTGAGTCTGATCTCTGTTACAAATGTTCTTCTAACTGTTAAGAAATCCTCGTGTATAAAAACACTCCATTACATAAAGATCTACGATTTCACATACAGATTTATCACAAGTTCTTCTCCACGTATGTCAATTAAGCGATTAAGGTGGTCTGTGAACTTAAAATTTATTCGTGTTAACATATTATTGTGACACCGCAAATATACAGGATTAGTTGGTTCTTGCACGATTAAACTTCCAGGGGAAACTTGTGGAGTGAACGTGTATAGGATGTATCCTTGTTGAGCCTGATTTGATCTTCCGAGATCTATTTGATAGCTGCCATCGATTACGTCACAAACCAGATTGACCGCGATCGTCGACGTTATATTAACGATTCCCGGAGATACGTGTCTTCCGCCGCCATGTGGATCATTATCATATCTAAGAACGGTTGGATATGGTGCTAGTTTTCTCCATGCATCGAGTATTTTAGGAAAAAAACTCATCAATGACATCATTGACAGATTTTCTTAATTTATCCGGATTATAATCAGGAAACTTAAACATTACAATGTCAGCTTCGGATATTTTGTACTTGGTTGCAAAAAATCTTCTATAATCACCAGATGATTCAAAAACCAGGTTTATGATTCTATTATGAAAATATTCAATAGTATCAGCTATATGATTTAAAATTTCCACTCGTTTAATAATTTCTTCACGCGTAGATGTCACATCGGACAAATATTCCTGAAAAAGGATACGTAAATCAACCAGTTGTTCCTCATGATCTGAATTTACGATATGAATGACATTATTGATATTTATATCGTAAAATGAATTACCACCATCAACGTTGTGTAAGAGCCAATAGTACTCACCAATATTACTGACACGAAATTGATCCCGTTTATCCCATACACGTTTTTCTATATTCCACCAGAAACTTGTATAATTCATTTTAATATTATGATGAAAACTTTTCGATGATGTAAAATCATCCCGAGTTGGTTCTGGTAGTCCTTCATACACCGGGGGAATTTCAGGCCAACCTAGCACGGATCTGATTGAAGATTTATAAATATCAACGACGTAATTGGGAGAATGTATTTCAACCGTCGAGGACAGGGTCGGTTCATGAACATTAATTGATATTTTTGCTTCTTTTCCCGTTATTGATTTTATTCTACGTTGAAATTCCTCATTGATCTCTTCAATCTCGTAAATGCCACTTGGTATTCCAACAACAACCCAGTCAGGTGTTCCATCGGGTTTGTTCTTGTTAGCAAATACAAGCGAATTATTTGCTGGTGCACCATGAAATGATTTTGATCTGACATTTGGCCAGCTGTAATATACTCGTAATTGCGCTAGTGCTATTTCTTTTACTGGAATTGCAGTAGGAAAATTAACACTAAATTCAGGATTAGACGAACTTACCGAGATCATCATTATCTTTGGCGGAGTTGTGTTGGTCACGATCTGCTGGAGTAATTCTGTCATTATTAATACTTGTATCTTTAATACCGATACCTTCGTCGTATATTTTGGTCATCATTGAAAATTCGAAATCAGATATAATTCCATCACTGAGACTCGCTGATAACAACGAGGATAATTTCGAGTATGCTACCGTCGCTGTATGTAATTTTATTTTGTAATCGGATAATTTTTCGTTCGTGCAAGTACATATTTTTTTTGTGATGATATTAAACACACCTGCAATAGTTGTTGCTGCTGAAATACAAATAGTTACAGCTACTGGTGCCATCGTTGTCAACGCTGATAATATTACACCGGTTCCAGCAACAACAGCGGATACTGAATAAACAATCACATCAACGATAACCAATCGTCGTCGATATTTTTTTACTTTTACTGTATATTGATCGACTTGATTTTTTAGCGCCGCCTGCCATTCACGCGCTTGATTGTACCTGTATTGTGCACCGTCAGTAGTTAAGTGGGGTACATTAGCGACAATGGGAATTAGCATTACAGAGACCCCTGGGTCAGATTAGCGACAAGGGAAATTTAACATGGTGAAAAATCGTGGGTCAGATTAGCGACAAGGGAAATTAACATGGAGAAAAATCGTGGGTCACTCTAGCGACAAAGGGAATTTAACATGGAACTATAGTGTGGGTCTGTCTAGCGACAAGGGGAAATTAACATGGGGAATAGAGTTTGGGCTTTTGGGATTTTTTTAAAATTTTTTTAAATTTAAATTTAAATTTAAATTTAAATTTTAAAAAAAGGGTAGGCAATGGAAAGGCTATCTCTTTTCGAGAAATATGGCTGGCCCTGAAAAGGGCCTTTGGGTTTTCTTCTTCTTCTGCTTCTACTTTCTTCTTTTTCTCCACCAAGTTCTTATTTTATCTCCTACACTCTTTCTCTTCTTCTCTTTCTTTTTCTCCTGCTCTTCTTTCTTCTTCTTCTCTTCCTCCTCTTCTTTCTTCCTCTTCTCATTTTCTTCTTCTTTTTCAATCTTTTCGTTCCATTTGCTTATTCTTATTCTTTCCTCTTCATCCTCCTTCTCCTCCTTTATCTCTTTCATGACACCACTAATCTTGTCCTTTACCTTTTTTAAGTTATTAATTTCCATCTTTACACGATGGGGACTATAGGAATAATGGTCTTCAACCAGTCTTATTAACATCTGCTCCATCATTCCTAAGTTGTCTAAAACGTCTTGTAATGTTTGTATTTTGTCCATTTGGTTAGAAGCCATCTTCTTTTTTTATTCTTTGCAGAATGGTTTGAACGACGAATACTGTGGGTTCTTATACTTAAAGCGCGTACGTGAAGGAAAACATCCCCCTAAAACGTAAAATTGATCTTACCTAGATCATGACCAAACAACGCGCGAACGTGAAGGAAAACATCCCCCTACTTTTTCATTTCATATAATAAAACCCAAACTATACTTTCTCATTTCATATAATAAAAACCCAAACTATGCTCTCCACATACGCTAAGAAACAATAAACAAAATCCATAATCTACTATCCACACAATCTTACGTGAGCGCTTACAAAACCCAAACTATACTCTTCACATACGCTAAGAACAATAAACAAATCCATAATCTACTATTCACACAATCGTACGTGAGCGGGTACAAACACAAACACACAAACACAAACACACAAACACAAACACACAAACACATACGCTAAGAAACAATAAACAAATCCATAATCTACTATTCACACAATCGTACGTGAGCGGGTACAAACACAAACACACAAACACAAACACATACGCTAAGAAACAATAAACAAATCCATAATCTACTATCCACACAATCGTACGTGAGCGGGTACAAACACAAACACACAAACACAAACACACAAACACATACCCTCACACTATCTTAAAAAGAGTTAGTGTTTATATTCACACTACTCTACCTACACATTGGCAAATTGATGGTTATTTCTTTTCTAGAGTATTGGGTAGCCCTGAAAAGGGCTGTTTTTTTGGAACTTCATGGACACCTGGTTAATGGTGGCACCTTCCAGGCCTGGCGCCACATACACATCTTATCCCCCAGTTACTTTTTACTTTTTTGGGGGAGAGAGCAGAGGCAGGATATGTCGCTTCAGAATCCCAATTTTCGCTCTCTGGGATTCTGAAATTTATTCTTCTTCTCTTCTTTTCCTTCTCCTCCTCCTCTTCTTTGTTTCTTCTCTCCTCCTCTTTGTATCTTCTTTCCTCTTCTTCTTTATATCTTCTCTCCTCCTCTTCTTTTTTTCTTCTTTCCTCCTCCTCTCTTATCCTTCCCTCCTCCACAATGGCTTCCGCGGCCAGTTCATTCAACAGGCGCCTGGCATATTCCAGATGCACATGAAGTTCCAACAGTTTAGACAGTCTCGTGTTCATTTTTGGTGTTGATCAATCAACAAGGGTAGCTAGACTGCCCAGCGAGTTTCAATTTATAGTGAAAGCGCGGACGTGAAGGAAAACATCCCCTAAAAAAACATAAAATTGATGTTACCTACATCATGACCAAAAACAACAACGCGCGGACCTAAAAGAAACACTCACCACTCACTCACTTTTTTATGCTACCCATCACTATTTTAAAATTTTTTATAAATCACTTCATTAGACTATCCACATACGCAAAGCAATCCAATCTAACTCCAAATATACACCTCAAACACCAAAAAAACATGATTTTAATCTACTATTCATACCAACTTACTTAAGCACTTACTAACACACAAACACATACCCTCACATTTTTTAAAAAAGAGTTAGTGTTTATTTTCACACTACTCTACCTACACACATTGGCAAATCGATCGTTATTTCTTTTCTAGAGTATTGGGGTAGCCCTGAAAAGGGCTGTTTTTTTGTTTGCTATGGCATTCCTTTTTTAGTTTCTAAGAATGCGATGTCCTCTGAGGATAGACTTTCTGGCGATAGGTCTGCTTCTTCGGAAAGAAAAGAAGAACTCTTTGGTGTCGATACGGCAATCGACAAAGCCTCTGTCAGGTTCAGGTTGTTGCTGCTGCTGCTCTTGTTGTTGTTGTTGCTGCTGTCTCTGAAGTCTGTACTTCTCTGTCCATTCTTCTTTTTCCCTGTTCATTTCTTCTCTGAAGAGCTCTTCTATCAGGTCTTCAGTGATTTTTAACATTCTCACATTCTCTATTTCTTCTGGCTTCGGTATCAGACTGTGTCTGACCCTATGCAAATTCACGTAGGCTTCGTTGAGTTTAGCTAGTTTGGAGCACATCTTCTTAGGAGGATGAGTCGACAATGGATGGTTAGACTGGAAACAACCCGGTTCTTAAAGTTAAAGCGCGAAAGTGAAGGAAAACATCCCCCACACGGTTTTTGAGTCGCAACGTTTAGTGAGTGTCATGAGAGGGATAGTAAGAAATGAAAGAGCATCAATCCAACATTCTTATAGCTAAACAAAAGACAAAGGCATTTTTTTCAAAACACAACATTTTTTATTCAAAAATCACTTAACACTAAACAACAACTCTAACATTTTTAACAATAATCCAACAATATAACATCAAACAATTTTTTTCAAAACACAACATTTTTTAATTCAAAAATCACTTAACACTAAACAACAAGAACTCTAACATTTTTTAACAATAATCCAACACTAAAAGTTTCTCCACTAGGTAAAGAGGGATAACAGTCTTCCATGGTTTCTAGTAATCTAGGATGACTTCTCTCAAACTGTTGATTTCTATGGTATTATCGAATTCTGCATACAGGATGACGTTCACCGTTTCATCAGGGTCTCGGTCTTTAAACTGAATTTCCACACGAATCTGGCCGGATTTTATAGGGTGGAAATGTCCCTCGTCGCTGCCTTGGTCTGGAGTGAAATCGAAAGCCCACAAAGCGTAGCCTCCTGCATAATCCTCGTACGTAATACCGTGACTGGTATTGGTTCCTAACTGTCCGGTGGCTTCGTACAGGGACAAGTACGATCTCAAGTAATTCTTCTTGGTAAAGTCAGGTTCGAAAGGTCGGGTACACAAGGTCTTGCCATCGCGACTGACTTCGATTTTGGACACGCCAAAGTGTTGAAAGTAGAAAGGATTTTTTTCGGCAGCTCCGTTGAAGGTTGTATTCTCGACGATACCAACGATCAAACGTTTGGGTAACTGTCCATGGAACAGATGATCTTCGATCATGGATCGCTGTCCCTTGGGAATGGTGAAGGTTTTCACTTCCACGCGTCGTATGGGATACTTGGCGGTCGTTCTACTCAACGTCTGACTGATGTCGTTTCCCACTTTAGGTAACACTTCCACACGGCGTACGTAGAGTCTGGCTTCTAGGATTTTGGTTTTGTAACCGTCACTATCAGCCATCAAATGGAAAGCGGCACTGCTACGATTCAGTCTCAGGCGGACATCCACCCCGTTCAGCAAATACTTTTCTTGCAACCACATGTCCAAATGCAAACGATCCATCAGTTCTAAACTTGTGTCGGCTCCCGTGATTCTCTTTCTTCGTTCTAGAAATCCATCATTGTTGTCTTTCTTTTAATCAGTTTCCAATATTTCAAACTTGGTAGGTTCGTCAGCTTCCCATACCACACAGGCATTGAGATGAGTGTTCTTGGCATCTATTCCGTACGTCAAGAGATTTTCCAGGTAGGCACGATAAGGGTAAGTATCCATGCTGCTACTGACCAGTTTGTTATTCAAGTACAAGTCCACTCCACTGAACAAGGAATGCATGAAATTGTTGACGGGAGCTACTGCTTCATCGTCTATAGCACCTCCAGTCTTATCTAGAATTTTGACTTTCAGGTACAAGTAACTGCTATTCAGATCGATGTAATCTTCGGGCTGTCCTTTGATTTCAAACTCGATGGGAGCGGAATCGGTCAGTGAGGAGACGGGGTGAAATTCCACCCACTGGGATTCTTGCATGGTCATCATGGTAGGGGGCATGGCAAACAGATCCAGTTCCGTCTTGGAACAAGCGCAAGATTCTCGGTGCATCATTTTTTGTCTCTTTTCTCAATAATCGAAAACGTCTAAGTCTCGAACGGTTCTTCTTTTCTTGGCCTTTCTCGCTTGAAGTCTGGTGAAAGGGTGTTTTCTTCGTCGTCTCTTTCTGCCTTGTCCTTGCTGAATGCCTGACTCGGTAGCGTGCAGGGCATTGATAGGTGTTTCTCGTTGGCCTAAAATGTCTTTGCCCGTTTGCAGCAAGACATTTTTGCCTGCCCTCATGAAGGCTTCTTTAGGGTTTTGTTTGTCGATGATGACATTTTGGAGAAATTCTTTGCCTTGCGTCAGTGCCGCATCTTTCAAGGCGTGCAATCCGCGTGTCACCATCGGTTTCAACACCGGGGCCACCGAACGAAAGGCCGATTTTAACATGTCTCCTAAACCGTGTCCTCGCTGTCGAGCAACCCCTCGGTACACTGGATACATGACTTACTTACGAGTCGTGAGAGAACCGTTTTCGAAAATGGAGTTTCACCGTGACTTTTCCTTTGGTGAATGGAATATTTTGTCCCAGATCTCCTTTTATAGCAATGTTGACCGTGTCCAAATACGACTTACTGACAGGCAAATAGTGAGGATGGACAAATTCGCGGTGGACGTGGTAAGTGTTTCCACCTTCCTCGTCAGCGTTCGTGGCGGAATCCACTTTGAAAGGAATGACACGCAGTAACGGTACGGAGGTGTGTCCCACCACGTTGTACTCCACCACATCGGAATACACGAACATCAAATTCAGTCCTTGGTTCAGTTCTACCGGGGCACGAAATAACTTGCTAAAAGACTCGTTGTCGTAAACGATGGGTAATTCGTTTTTCTTGAGCATGGCCTTTCTCATGTCCATGTCTCCGCCCAACATGTCAAACAATTCAGGACAAAATAAAATGGACATGATTTTACTTCGTTCAAATTTCATCAAGAAGCGACGAGCTGCTTTGTGGTACTCCATGGTGACATTTTTGTTGACATGCTCCAAAGCTTTCAGAAACACGACATTAAACCTGGAGGTTATGGTGCTGACCAAATGTTGACCACTAAAATAATAGCCTGGGGGAATGAACAAGTGATAGGTGGTGTACTTTTGTGTACGGGTTTTCTTGTCATATTTGACACTGCTATCCATCCACTGTTGCATTTGCTCGTCATGAACTTCCACATCAAAAAAATTTTGATTGGGAAGGACATTGAGGACTTGGGTCGGGTGAATCATTTCTACTAAAGCCACTTCCCAATGGGCTTCGTGATCTAACTGGATGGCCTGAGGTAATTTGGCCGTGTAACAGCACAACGTGTTCTTGGGAAACACCTCCATGGAACTGTCACTGGGTAAAGTTAAGTAAAATTGGTTTTGGTGACTCATAATTCCAGAGTTCTGTGGCTGTCCGAGGGGTTACTGGACGTCAGAGGCGTGTCTCCGTCTAAAATGGGGTTCTGGTTGTGATTGAAGTGGTGACTGGCACTGGCACTGGACACAAGGTTCCCGGGGTTCCCGTTCGAGGTGAATTTCAGGGAGGGATTAGGAAGCAGGTAACCGATGCAACTGCTCAATAAAATGGTCCACAATTGTTTGTCTCCTTGTTGCAAACTCAAATTGGCGATGGCTGCCCCGATGACACAATACACCACGAAGATTTGGCAGAAAAAGACGATTTGCGTTTTAGGCACACGTTCTCCACACCACACCCACAAGGGTTGTTTTTGTAAATCTTGCACAGAAGAACTAGGGGAAGGAGGAGTGGTCGACGTAGCTGCGTCTGATGTGTGAAAGGGCATGATGGTCACTTCTTCTTTTTATAGTCGATGACTTGCGAAGCGTCGATCCAAGAATCAAAACTGGGTGGATATCCTTTCCAACGTACTTTGACTTCTTTGACACGTCGTTTGCCCACTTTACGGGTTCTGCGTTCGAGAATGTTTTCGATATGGTACACGTCGTCTTCTTTTTTGGTCACACGTTGTAACTCGGGCAAATAAAACGTTCCTTTGAGCACTTCTCCGTTCATGTCTTCCAATTTATAGACGGCAGGATGACGGCCATGCACTCGTCCAGTGACGCGAAACAATTCGGTCGTCCAGTTAGGTAAGTAACCTTTGTCGAAAGTGCGTTTGGTTTTGCCAATGCGCACCCAATCTCCTACGGCCAACTCTCCACTTTTCTTGGGGACAGCCCTCGTCGGGGACGTACCAAACAGGCGCTCAAACACCAACACTTCGTTCTCGGGAGTCACGTCTTGCGGGGCACGTCCGATGCTTCGATGGTAAGATTGGTTGTACGCTTGCACCTGGTGCGGTAAGATGTCGATGTACTTCAGAGTGTGGTGATGCGTAAAATATTTCCACATGCGTTCTTTCAAAGTGCGTTGAAAACGTTCCACGATGCTGGCTTTGGTTTCGGGATTCTCGGTGGTAAAAAAATGAATGTCACGTTTCTTTAATTCTTTTTGGAAAGCTTGGTTCAGAAATTCGGTACCTTTGTCCGTTTGCCATCGAAGAGGGTGACGACCGCTTTGTTTCAACACTCGTTGCAGGGCTCGCACTAACTCGCTGCTCGATTTGGAAGTCAAGGGCACGACCCAGGCAAATTTGGAAAAGACGTCGATGACACAAAACAAATATTTGTAGCCACGATTGTAGCTGGCCAAATGAGAGACATCGGCTAAATCGGCTTGCCATTGATGATCGATGCCTTCCACTCGGGTGCGACTTCTGGCAAACTTGCGTCGAATGGGTTTGTGTAAAGTGTAGGTAGCTTGTTCTTGTAACCATCGTTGCACTTGAGGTAAACGGAGACTTTTCAGTCGAGTTTTGGCAGCACGATACAATTTTTGAACTCCTGCGTAACCTGCAGGATGCGAGGGATCGTAGTAAATGCTGGCTAAGACTTTTTCCATTTTTTTGTGTTGGTTGGTGTGTTAATAAGACACCCACTCTTGGAGGATGCTACTCTTTTTCTCTTGGGGTATTTTCTTGGATTGCAATGCTTTGCGTGTGCGGCCAGCAATAGGCGTCGAAGAGGAGAAGGATGTCTGAGCGGGGGATATCGGTTCTTGTTTCACTTCTGTCTTCACTTCTGTCTTCACTTTCTTTTTCTCTTGTGATGAAGAAGGGGTGGCCATCATCTTTTTAATCCATCCAATTCTGGAGGTAGGTGGTGTTGTTAACTTGCGTACTTTTTCTGGTGGAGTTTGAAACCCTTCCTCTTCTTCTCCTTTTTCTGTCTTGGTCACGGGTACTGGTGGTACTGGTACTGGTACTGGTACTGGTGATGGTGCTGGACTTTTCATCAAGGTCTTAAAATCTTTCAGAGTGGGTAGAGCTGTTTCGTCTAAAGCTTTCTGGTGAAAGAGTTGCAGTCGTTGCAAGAGTTGACCGTACTTTTGCGATTTTTCTGTTTCGGACAAATCTTGGCGATCCATCAAGGACTGCAATTCGTGTTGTAACTGGGACATCTCGCTCAAATGGGGATTGGGAGGTAAATGCGGGGTGCGTTGTTCTTGCCACCGATGGTATTCCATCCATCGTTTGTAAGGCACTAAAGCTAGTTTTCGTCCTTCCATGGGGTTGTCAGGGGTCGATTCTGAGATCTTGGGACTTCCGAAGGCCTTTTTATCTTGCTCCCACCAGTCCTCCCAACATGGTTCCCAAGACTCCTTTCAGTATGGGGCCTAACAAGAGAGGTAAAATACCTCCACGTTGCACTAACATCTTCTTTTTTTGACGAATGGGAATTTTCTTTCGAACCATTTGGCGAAGAACGTGACGATGTTTGCTTAAGCATTGTTTCTGGTGTTTGGACAAAGGGATCGTGCCTTTCAAAACGTTCAAACAACATTCGCACACGGTATCGATGACCTCTTTGGAGGCCGTTTGAATGAGTTTTTTTCGTAGGGGTGGAGAAGCTTTGGACAGGACAGATAACATGTCCACATGTTTGGCTAAACGTGGTGGCAGTCCTTTCCTTTTCTTTCCTTGGGGTTTTCTGGAGGGTGACATCTTTGAGTCTTCAGGAGCACCGAAAAAACACTGATACCCGACTTGGTCACAGGCCTTTTTTATACTGGAACGCGTCGCCACTGATTGTCTTTACGTCGTATCAGTTTGAGGACAGGCATGACACGTCGTGCAGGGGTACGCAACGGACTAAATCGAGCCAGTTCTTGCTTGGACAAATCCAGTAAACTTTGTAACATGCCCGATCTTTCTTGAACTTTGATTATGGGAGAAGGTACTTTGTGAGCAGCAGCCACTGCCACTAAATTGGAAGGTCCTGCCACTGGGGAAGTTCTTTTGGGGGTCATCAACGGAGAAGTTCTTGGTGTGATCAACGTCTCCAAGTACTCTTCAGTTCTGGGTGTCATTAACGGAGAAGTGGACAAACGTGAAGCTGCCGGAGACGCAGTCACCGCCGTGGCAGGTCGTGGTTTGCGAGTGTAAGGTTGCGTCCTGGCCGAAGTGCCTCTCTTGCGACTAGTTTTCTGTGGACTTTTCTTTTTCTGGGGGCTTCTTTTCTTTTTCCGGGGTGGTGTCTGGTCAGAGGAGGGTCCTGCCACTGGAGAAGTTCTCCTTGGGGACCTGGTCTTTTTCTTGTTGGGGCTTCGTTGGACTTTTGTCTTGGGTATAACTTTGGGGGCATTAGGATCCCATCTTAAGAGTGAGCGAATGATGACCCCTCCTAGAGTACCGCTCCCTCCAGGTTTCAAAATGATTTGTTTTTTGGTTTGAGTGTCGATGCGGGGATCGGCCAGTTGGACCAAAGCGACTTTGTTTCGATCGAAAAAGCGTTTGGTTTGATGAGGAATCTGAATGATTCCTTGGAGTAATTGACGTGCCGTCACCGTGAACCATCGTAAGACTTCTTTGAGACTAGCTTCTAAGACACGAGCTCGTGTTTGTGGATCTTTTTCTCGACTGATGCCATACAAGGCACGAATCAATTTGACGGGAAGATGCGACTGAAGGGACGTCATGTTCGCACTGAGAGTGAGACAGACGAAAAAGGGTCTGAGGTTTTTATAGATTTTTTATGGGGAGTGAAATGAAGTCGAGGACGGAGACGTGTACAGGACAGGCCCTCCGTCTTGGCACCAGTGGTGAAACAAGTGGGTACGAAATCGCAAATCCTCGGGAGTCGTAGGTTTCAAATCGACGAGTAAATAGGCGTGTGGAGTTTGAGTGGCATCGTCGTACGCCTGAGTCAGCCAAGGCGTTCCTAACTGTTTGGCTAAGACTTGCACTTGCGATTTATCTCGAGGGCTTTTAAACAAGACCACGTAATGCGCATTGAGACTGATGGTGCGATGGGCTTTACTTTGTTGAAACAAATTTTGGGTGATGTAAACGACACTGGCATTACGGTGATGCCCTTTGCGCGTGAACCACAGTTTAATTTCTTCTTCGTCTTCTCCTAACATGTCGTCGAAAATGACCAAATGGGTTAGACGGGAGTCAGAGACGATGCCGTCGTCTTCTTTAGGAATGCCTTCCACAAACACGATGGAATCGCCTTGACTTTCTCGCAAGAGGCTGTACGCGGATTGCCACTCTTTGTAACACCACACGATTTGTTGAGGGGGTCGATCGATCAAATGATGTTTATGTTCGATCAAACGTTTGACGAATTCGGTTTTGCCCGAACCGCTAGGTCCAGCAATGAGCATGTTAAAGGGATGGCGAAGATACAAAGCCTCCCAACTGGCACGATCTAAGTGTTCGTCGATGACTTTGACAGTAGAGGAAGAGGGAGCAGAGACAGCAGAGGTAGCTATGGTGTGAGAAATGTCACTTGTGACACGAAAAACAAACAAGGCAAGAGTTTATATACTTTTTCAGAACACGTTTATTGAATGTTTCAAACATGAATACGAAAGACAAAAATGCATAAAAGCCAAAGGCTTAAGTACAAGAATAAAAGGCACATGATAACCATGAACGTGGAATAAACACAAGTGTCTGTACAACATGTTTTGTGTAAAGTTCTAACCAGTTCTATAGTAGGCGGGTAAGGTCACACAAGTGTCCTCCCGAAAGGGTCTTTCAGGCCTGTCCACGACAGTCCTGTCCTGGGTGACGGGTTCTTCTGGCACCGTCACTAACGCAGGTTGAAAAGTAACTTTTTTCCTTGAATAACTCTTGTGCATACTGGGCCACCTCTTGTGTCCAAGCCTCAAAACCCTGGTCTCGGTGATGTCCAACATTTGACTCCTAACCAGTCTGGTTTCTTCTTCGTCAACGACATGGTAAGTTACTTCAATGAACAATGAACTATCGATCTTGCCTAGGGTTCCTTTTCATATACAGACCAATACCGACGTGACCGTACGGTAAGGTGAAGTGATTGGGAAGTCGCACTCGCTTCTGGTATACAATTTGATAGACTTTTTCCAAGGGTCGACTGACGATGTGGTGAGTGGGTAAACGTACAATCTTGTTCGGTTGATAGGTGGTCACTTTAAAGTTTCCATCCTCTCCCGATTGCAAGGCTTCTTTCAATACCCCAAAGTTGACCACTCGACTGGTACGATGATTCAGAGTCAGTCCTTTCACTTTGCACGTTGTGTGCACTTCTCCTTGTTTGTCCCGGTATTCGTAGCCGTAATTTTTGGGACCACCACTGACGAAACTTAGAATCTTGTCGTCGGGATGCTCGTCTGTCCAGGCTCCTAAACGGTCTCCTTCGATGTCAGGGTGCTGTTGAATCGGGTGATGGATGTAAATGCAACTGTCCGTGTCAAAGTACAGGACGCGTTCTTCTAACAGTTCTAAAGCTTCGTACAATTTTAAGCGAGCATGAGCTGTCACGTAAGCCGCAATGATGACATTTCCAAAAGGGTCGTCTTGTACAAAGTCCAGATCTTCTTCGTAATTGACCAAGATCAAATCCTCTCGAACGACGTCCACGTGTTTCATGTATTTGGTTTTGTCGTGAATCATCTGGAAGTAGCGGGAAGGTTCTGTCAAATATTCCGTCTTGGGTAAACACGGTCGTTGTGCCATTTTACCCCACAAGCAATTTAACATCACTTTGGCAAACGATCGCCTGCCTTCGTTTTTTTCGATGTGGTCTAAAGAGATGCCTTCTTGTGCGTAGTTTTTCTCTTTGAATTGTATTTGGTCTTCGGGAGTGTGACACCAGGAAGGATAGCCGCTGGCTTCTTGTTTCAGTTTCAAAAAGGCATCCACGTAGTCGGCGAAAATGCCTTTCTGAGTAGGGTCACCCTTGTGGTACTGTTGTGTCTTGGGAAAGTGGCAAATTTCGTACACTTCTAACAGTTGGTATCCCATGTCCAGAGCTTTGAACAATTCCACGCTGACCCAGGTTCCCGTCAAGGCCCGTTCTTCCTGGCTGTGATGGCAAGGTTGGTCCTGGTTGCACGTTTCGGCACAAGTACGGCACAAGGGAAACATCAGTTTGCCTTGACAATGGTGAGGTAAGACGGGATGGTATAGGTTCGTGGGAGGCAAAACTTTACACTTGATCAAGCCTTCGTATTGTCGAATGTTTTTCAGGTCGATGTGTTCCGTCAACAATTGCGGGTGCCCTACAGGAAAGCGACAATATTTGCACACGTAGGGATACAGCGAACACACGTCCAAGTATTTGATTTCTTCTCCTTTCTCTTCGTCGGCTTGGTACAGCAAACAGGTGGCATTGGTCCTTCCTCCGTACAAACTATCCCTCGGGTTCAGCGGGTCCATGAACTGGTAACTTTCCACGAGGCGTTTAAACTCGGGATCGGTTTTCAAACGGTGATCGTACTCGTGTTCCCACATTTCCACCACTTGGTATCCTTGCTGTTCTAACTTTAGGCGTCGCTGACAAGTGTCCTGGTACAAGTCTTCCATGGTTCGTTGCAAAAACTGATTTTTAGTGTCACGGTCAGGGTAGCAGACGGGACATCCGTGAAATAAGCAACCGTTAAACTCGTATACGATCTTGGGGTTTTCTAAGTCCCAGCCATCGACCGAATACGTTCCGATGGTCTTTTCGCCTCCTCCGTTGCGGGCATGCTGAATCCATTTGTCTTCCTTGTCGCACAAGTAATGTAACTAACGTAGGGCTTTGACCGAGTATTGACGCTTGACATAGTGGGTCGTTTGAGGACTGATGACAGCCACGGTGTTTTCAGGCATGAATCGTTGGCGGTACACTAAGGAACACGCTTTGGCAATGGTGCAAGATTCTTTCAAAGGATCGACCCCTCCGTGTTCCATGAACAGTTCTCGAAATTTTCCACAGCAACGCCGTAAAATGTCCACGTCGGAACGACAATACTTTAACATTTCTTCCTGAAAGTCGAAGGGGTCAGAGGCATGAGCCTGGTACCAAGCGTAGAAAGCTTCTCGTTGTTCGGTACGCATGTTGTCGGGGTCGTAATAGTGATCCTCAGGCAAATGGGGTAGAACGGCATGTTGATTGGTTTCCGTATTGAAAAAGTGTGGAAAGTACCCTTTAGCCATTTCTGTCATTCCAAACGTTTTAGGCATTCGACTCAAAGGCATGGCTAAGTAACTCATCGAATCTTTAAAATGTACTTGTCCCACTTGCATGAAAATGATTTTGGCTCCGTTCAAAATCACTTTAGGACGTTCGGTGCCATGTTCCGTATAGTACCTCAAAAGAAACTGTCCATCGTATCCGGAGAAATTGTGAGCCATCACCGTGGCATGACGATGACAATCTCCATAACGTTCGATGTCCTCTTGGCTCCACGTCTTGTCGATGGGGTTTAAGACCCATCGGGCAAAATCGGCTAACGTGTTTGGTCCTCGAAAGATTTTTTCACGTCCTCCGGGAATCTTGCTGCAGTGAGGGCAATGACTGAAGATAGGTTCTTGAATGCACTTCTCGCACGCTCGATGAGCCACGCAGAAATTAAGAATGTGAATGCCGGTCTCTTGCATGCATTCGAAATCGAAAAAGATGAAATTGCCTTTCTTCTTGTGACCGTCCTCTTCCTCTGGTGGGGGTTGGTATTTTTGCACGTAGCATTGGTGTTCCAAGTCCACGATGTGGTGACAAATGTGACATTTTTTCTTTCCTCGACATACGTGTGCCTTGGCATTATTGGTAAGTATGCCTTGTCCACAGGTAGGGCACAATCTCAGGAGTTGACAAGCACATTTCTTCTGTGAACCTTGTGTTTTCAAATGTTGTTGGTAACAGGTAGGACTGACAAACGTGCGCAAACAAGTCGAACAAGGCACTGGTCCTTCGCTCAGACAGGGTGGAGAGGCCAAACATCCTGGGCATTTCATTCCACAATGCTTGTGTTGCTCTCGATTGTTATAACCATAGTCACATTTCTCACAATAATAACTGTATCCCAGGAATCCAGTGATACTGGTAATGGTATCGAAATGGTCATCGTGATGATAGACATGAATGTATTTTCCGTCCTTAAAATCTTGGCCTCGAAACAACAGAGTTCCACGCATTTCTTGAGGGTGTACTTTCAAGGTGTAGCGTGGAGCTAGGGCATCTTGCAATTTTTGCATCTCAGGAATGCCACAGGGTGTGTCTTTAGACAGTCCGGCTTGTTGCAACAGGAGTTCTGCTTCATTTCGTTGTTTGGCTCGATCGCATCGTTGAATAGTTTTCCAGGTTCTTTTCCATTCTACCGTGTCGTTCTTGTTGGCATAGGTTCGTCCCACCACGATGGCACGGGCTAAACACATCTGGTCTTGAGGGTTGTTAATTCGGACGAGACTCTTTGGTGTTGCGAAGGTCGTCCACCAATAACATCTTTTTGCATCCAGTTCCTTGAGGAGGAGAGACGTGGGCCATTTTCAGTGTGGCTTTACCATCGGTGATGTCAAACTGGTCATTAGATTGTTGCACCTGTTGTATCTTGTCCATGACTTTGGAAGGGGTCAGTTCTGCGGGTCTGCTAAACTCGATCCAAACAGGGGATTTCAAACCGTCGTGATCTATGGATAGTGTCAAGCGATCGTCTTCTTTGGCTTGACATTGTCGCTTGAGTGCGGTGAGCAAAGAATCCCACATCTCGGTGATAAACCCTTCTGCTTTCTCCAAGGGTACGTCGGCCTTGAAATCTTTAAACTTCACCGTGTAGGTGTAAGCCGTGGTTCTAAATTTTCTAGAGGAGCGCTTTTCCGTCTCTCGAATGGAATAGTACTTTTCAGGGTTGACTAAGGGTGGTGAACTTGGTTTAGAGGGTTCGGAATCTGGTTCACTCATGTCCTCTTCAAAGTCACTGGCATGAATTTGTGCCAAGATTTCAGCCCTGGTACGAGGCGATAGATCACGTTTCTGCCTCTTACTTTCTTCTTCTTCTTTCTTCTCGAATGAATGGGATCGTTTCATCTTGAGTGCAAAACGTCAAATGACTCAAGTTTAAACACCATAGACTAATTTATAGTCTTGGCAAACCAGCGTATATAAAAAGGGTGTGTGTCTTGTCCTTTCAGTATTCATTTCACTCTCAAGCTGAGCACAACAATGGAAGAGACTACCCAGATGGAACGTTTCGTCAGAGCTTTGCGAGGGGTCATTAGAAAATTCTCTTCAGACCAGCCGACGGACTACTCTCCTTCCTTTCGAGATAAAAGTCAAGATACTTGCTATATCTGTCAGAAGAAAGGGCATTGGTCTTCAGAGTGTCCAGACCGTCAAAAAAAGAAAAAAAAAACAGGGGCTAAAAAAGACAAAAGTCAAGATACCTGTTATTATTGTCAAGAAAAAGGACATTGGTCTCCAGATTGCCCAAAAAAGAAACAAGAGGAGTCAGAAGAAAAGAAGGATTCTTCAGAAGAAGAGAGGGATTCTTCGGAAGAAGAGAGGGATTCTTCGAAAGAAGAGAGGGATTCTTCAGAGGAAGAAGAGGAAGAAAGAAGACAATTCTATTTACAAGAAGCAAAGAAACAGGAGAAGAAAAGAAGAAGGGAAGAAAATGAGGAAAAAACGGTGAAGAAATTAAAAAAACAGAGAGACTAAACAAGGAGAAAGAAGAAGTCAATGAACTTTTAATAAAAGTGTTCTGTGGTGAATTGTGAATTGGATTGTAAAAAAATGGATAAAAGAATACATGAATGATATAAGGTAAGTGTCTTTGAGTTCTGATTTTAAAATAAGAAGCTACACTCACGCACTCATACACAGACACGTACTATAAGGTAAAATGGATGGGGTTTATTCTTGAGTTATTGGCAAATTGAAATTGTATTTCTTTTCGAGAAATGTGGGTGGCCCTGAAAAGGGCCTTTTTATTTTGGTGTAGGGGTGAGTTTAACCAATCAACTTTAACTGCCTTAAGCCTTTGCCACGGCCAAGGCCTACTTCTGATGATTGGGTTGAAATCACTAAGGGTGGTACGACAGGCTTAGTCACAGGGTTGGCGTGTTTAGCTCGGGAAGGTCGTATTCTCTTCGGTCGTGATAAAGAAGTCTGATACATTTGTTTTAGACTTCTTAACTCCGCTAAAATGTCCAACAGTACCGTAGCCGTTTGATTTTCACCCTCTTGTTTCTTTGCTGCTACTTCTTCTTGCTGTTGTTGCTGTTGTTTTTTTCTTACCTCTTCTTGTTGCTGTTGCTGTTGCTGTAGGAGAAAAGCTTGTTCCGCTTCCTTTTGTCGTTGCATAAATTTCTCCAATTCTTCTTTCTGTCTCTGTCTAAAATTCTCCACTTGCGGTAATGAAGAAGGTAACGAAGGTTCCGGAACAAATTCTTGCGAGGTAAGAAAATCCACAAAATCCCAATGTACCTCTTCTGAAAGTAAGTCCGGGTTCCCTTGGGCAGTCTCCCCTGCTGGTGCACCCCAATGGATCGTTTTCTGAGTTTCCGTCATGTTGAATCACTGTCGCATAGATTGACTGCACACAAGCGCTAACGAATCTATATAGACCACGTGACGTCACAGACTGCTCTCTTCGGATTGGATGCGAGCTGACTGAATTTTGTAACGCGTGTTCGGATTGGTAAATGAATTCAATCCGTTTCAATCCTTCCTGTACCTATAAATAAGCGCAGTTCACTGCATTGATTCACTTGTTCTCGTCGCTTCAAGATGTGGACCGATGTGCAATCTTCTACGCTTGTGTCTTCCATGATGTTCCGGACGGACATGCTCATGTATGTCCAAGCCAAGTGGACCGTTGTCCACAGGACAAACACCAGCCTGTGGATACGTAGGATCTACGTTGAAAGACAAGGATGCCTGAAAAGAGTGCTGATTTACGGACCAACAGTGAGACGTAGCCTAAGGACAAGAAGAAGACCAATGCGGTACCATTTATGTTAATGAATACATTAACATAAACCCAAAGGCCCTTTTCAGGGCCAGTCATATTTCTCGAAAAGAGATAGCCTTTCCATTGCCTACTCTTTTTTTAAAATTTAAATTTAAATTTAAAAAAATTTTAAAAAAATCCCAAAAGCCCAAACTCTATTCCCCATGTTAATTTCCCCTTGTCGCTAGACAGACCCACACTATAGTTCCATGTTAAATTCCCTTTGTCGCTAGAGTGACCCACGATTTTTCTCCATGTTAATTTCCCTTGTCGCTAATCTGACCCACGATTTTTCACCATGTTAAATTTCCCTTGTCGCTAATCTGACCCAGGGGTCTCTGTAATGCTAATTCCCATTGTCGCTAATGTACCCCACTTAACTACTACCGTCCATATATATTTTTATGCAGTAACCAATGGAGGTGTTTCAGCTACAAATTCCAAACACCACCAGTAAGATGTTGCGGTTAATTTCTTATCAGCTGCTTCCAGGATAAATATTTCTTCGGTTCCGCTATTTAATATAACAGATACAACCCCGGAAAACCTGTCGGTGGAATGACGCCATGGAAACGTTGTAAATATTTCAAATTTTGCAGCACTAAACACAGACAGCCTGTACACGCCAGTGACTGTTGCGGTATATTTGATAGTATTATTTTGCTGTGACCATGTTGCAAATCCCGATGATACCGTGCATACGATGTTTGTGATATGACCGGAAGTTATTCCAGCTGGAATTTTAATCAAATTTGTTTTGTTGACAATCTCAGGAATTCCCGCTACGATGTCTTGCTGTGTTCGTTTGATCGTGTCTAGGTTAGTTTTGATATCAGAAAGTTTCATGTCGATGACTGAAGGAGTTCCAAAGAACTTATTCGTGGCATCATCGGTTTTTTGAAAATTTCTTCGAAGTCTTGTAAACGCGCCCACGTGAACGTCATACTCGGCCCGCAGCGTGGATAGTTTTCTATCCACGTTGTCGACGTATTTTTTTGTTGCTGCGTCTTCGTCAGATGTTGGATCTCTTAAAACTACTATTTTATTTCCGTTCATGCTGAGTTCACCCGTCATTGTGTCACCGGTGTTTTTCATACGATTAGCAACGCTTCTTGCAATTTCATTTCTAATTGTTGCTAATGATACACTTGAATCTCTGATTTTGCCGCTGTCAGTAAACACGGGAATATTATCCGTAACTGCACCGAGTACTCGCCGGACTATATCATTCCATTTGATACTGCTGGTTTTTAGTTTACCATATCGATCTTGAAAAATAACAACTTCATCTGGGTCAACTCCAGCCAGGTTCATGATATCAGCAAGGTCATCTTTAGTCGCATACTTTGACAGATCAACGTCGGATTTTATTTTCTTACTAGTAGAAGATCTTCCGTAGATGTCAACCATTATAATAAGACCCGTTGTTTAAAACGCTTTACGCGCAACAAATCGGTTACTTGTATAATCATGCACAACTTTATGTGGTGGTTTGGATGATTTTGATATAGCGTAGAGTACATTAATTACTTCACGGCCGCATATTGGCGGATCTGTCATTGTTTGTGTGGGTAGCGTTGAATACCAAACTCTGGTTCCTGCGTGAAGTGGTGCAACATACTTGATAAATTCAACAGGTGGAGCTAACCCGTACGAATCAAAATAAACGATTCCACGTGGATCAACCGCGTATGATACCCAATGAGTACCGGGTCCTGAACGTTCGTCAAGATTAATAATACCTGTTTCGAGTTTGTTTGGTTGTTTCGGTAATTGATCTCGCATGAAAACACCTCTAAAGGCTTTTATTTTTAATTTTTTAGCAGCATCACGTAAATCAAAATTTGATGCTGGAACGTCTAACGAAGTGATCCTGGAAGCCTTAGGCCTCTCCCCCAACGAGATCCTGGCAATCTTAAGCCGCGTATCTTTTTTTTGTATCCATTTCCTGTTGCTTTCTTTAGAGCCATTTCAGCAGCTGTTCCAACAGCACCTAACGCGGCTGCTTTTGCTACGGCTGGAGCAGCTGCAGCTATTAATGCCGGAATGGCCGCGAGAAGTGGAAATATACCACCTGTTTTAACCATGTCTTTGACGGCGCTCGGGGAGAGATGGAATTGAACTCCAGTTTTTGATTCTAGGGCCTTATTGAAATGTTTAATCTGATTATTTGTCAGCGATAATTTGTTTGGACCACCACTAATCTGATCTCGTTTTAGTGATATTTTAGTTCCGCATTTGTTGGCGGTTTTTGATTGAAGCTTTTTTACCTGACCGGGAGTCAGAGTAACATTAACATGACTATACGACATTTTTATATAAATAATATTTTTCTGAATAATTAAAGATTTTCCACTGGTGCATCAACGACTCTCATTCGACCACTACCACCTTCAAGTAACATGGCTTTGTCGCTAAGTATGACCGCGATTGCTCTGTAATCAACACCACCGGTATTTAATGTTGCTTTGAGATGTATATCAACGACAGATTGTTTTGATAGATCAAGATGTTCTAATGAAAAATAATAAATCGGGTACAAGTTTTTAAAATCTAGTTGTGATATTTGCAACCCAGTGTCAACATTTTGATCACGTCCCATAAATGACATCAAACGATGATATGCACGTCCTATATGATTTTGTGCATAATTTAGTTGTACATTCTCTGTTGGTTCTTGTTGTCCGTTTATCCGTAAGGAAATATTTGTGATACCTAGTTGGTCAAATATCATATGAGAGTGAGTTTGTGAGTTTAAACGATTAGTTTCCTGAAAAGCAATAAAAATATGTCGTGGTGCAGAAACACCCTGTTGTGATGCTATATGCCATGTAAACTGACCGTTGACGTTAGTTTGCATGCTATCCGTGCTTGTTGTTAACCATGACAACAAGGATTTACCACCTGCATCTATGAAAGAAATCAGTTTTTGTTATTCTGCGATCGTTGGAGTCATTACCGGCATCCACAGTGAAAGTTTCGATAATACTACTTTACCAGCATCACCAGCGGGTCTCCACAGAGCATCATTATCATCGTTCTTTCTTACAAGAACAACCGTGTGTCTAGCTCCAAAAATAACCTTTTTAACATTCCTGCAAAATCCAAAATTATGCGATAGTGGAATTGTACATGAAAAACCTCTATTACCTCCTAGCAACATATTTCTACGTGCTGCAAATCCCAAGTTGAAATTTTCATTAACACTTTTAACCACTGACTCCACATCAGCATCAGCGTTATTGGCATTATTTCTTGGTCGTCCTGTATTATACAGAGTACTTTCAGGGTGATTAGAATTATCTTTCACAAACATCATTGTAGGACCTGCTGATCTTGTATAATCATCAGAAAATCTTGCTAATCCTATTATTGTTGTAGCAACGTCGACATCATTCTGAATTGATTCAATATTTTTTCCATCAATCATATATGTGGCGCTACTAAATAATGCCATGATCCCGTTGTTGACAAAACCAATTTTTACTGGATCTAAGTAATTAGTATTATCCGTTTTCACAATTGTACCTTCTACCTCAAGAAAGGCATCAGCGGGTAAAAAGTATCTACTTGTGTCATGAACTTGTAGTTCAATTCTTCCACGTTGATCTGGTTGTTTTGCGTCATAGGAATAAAATTGATAATCACGTACCGATTCATCCTTAAGGACGGGTGCTTCCATGTCAAATGCTGTGTCGGATACGCGCTTGAACATTTTATTATAATTATTTTTCGTCTAACACGTTGATTACCGCGTTCGGGAAATTCCACCTCGGGAAGTTCCACTTCCGGATATCAAACTTGAGATATTATTTCCAGATTCACCGAGTCCTTGATCTGCTAACGCTGCTAGTTTTTGATTTGCAGCTTGATTTATTATTTTACTGACATCTGCAGGCATCACCTCAGTACTTGGTAATTTTACCGGTTGTTGTTTTCGTCGCAATAATCGTGCTAGTCTTTCTTTGATCGCCGAGAACGCCTTACCAGCAACATTGACAATTGCACCAGGAGCTTTATCACGAACAATATCAATAGCCTTCATCGATAATTGTTTTGCAACAGGTGCTACTTTTGGAGCTATCCTTGTAAATAATCCCTGAATAACATCGCCAAGTCCATCTCCGTAAGTAGCTCTATAGATTGGTAATCGTGAGTTTACCGCTCTGACCTGTGCAGGTTTGCGATGATTATTATGTATTATCATCTTATTTTTATTTACCATTTATCTAACAACTAGTCATCAACAAGTTCATCGATAAGTTCTCGGTAAACTCCGATATCCATGATACCACCTTGAAATAGTCGCCGACAAATATCAGCTGCTTCATTAATTATTTCTGGTGAATTATTTCCAGCTCGTTTTCCTCCTATGAGAACTTCTAACCGTGACACGTCATTGATAATATTATCAGGACAAACAAAATTGTTTTCTTCCGATGTAGTCAGAAAACCACTTCCAACAGCGCTCGGAGGATCATCATCATCCCTTTCTGCCAACATCTGTTCTCTTTTTAATGTTGTTTTCTTAAATAGTCTTAAGGGTGATTTTTTTGCTGATTTTTTCAGTAGCTCTTCAGCCTTTTTAAGTTCCGACTTCAATATTTGCTGCTGCGAAGAAGATTGCTGTTGTTCTATTTGTTCCAAAGGTGGAGGAAGCTGATACTGGAGGAATTCTTCTTGTTCCAGTTGTTTCAGTCTCTCCATATAAAGTTTTACTTCTTCATTAAGTCTTTTGAATTCTGGACCTCTAGCTTGTTTTTTGTTGTAATATATGCGATATATCCATTTAATGAAATTATCATTATCTGTTTTTTCATGAAGAGGGTTTAAAATATTAGATTTATCAGATATATTATTTATTATCATCTCAGGCAATTTTTTTCTTTCAGTATTTCTAATAATATCAACAACTCCTTCGTTGAATCTTGCAATTAATTTTAAGTTTTCCCCTGCTGGTTTGGGTTTAGATATATGTTCTTTTTGAACGTCAGCGAGATCAGTACGAAGTTTTCCAATTTCTTCAAGTATGTCCTCACCAACAGGTGGAGGTTGAGCTGCAGCTATGTCAGTTGGAAGGTCTCGTAAAATCCTCTTTGCCTGTTTAGTTCTTCTTGCTATTTTTTCAGTCTGCGCTGCAGTTTGTTTTGATACCGGAAGAAGATCTTCTTTGATGACAGTTGTAACTTTCTCAGTAGCCGCAGTGACGGGCTTAAATAATTTTTTAGTTTCTTCTTCATACTCAACTTGTGCTTCTTGCTGCGCTTGCAGATTTTTTCTGAATGAGTCTCTGACAGGAAGAAATTTTTTAACTGCTTCTAATCGTTCTCGAGCTATTCTTGCAGTATGAGATTCCGAATGTACCATTATTTTTAATATAACAATTTTTAATTGATATTAGCAGAAGACGTGTAAATTAAATTAAAAAGATAATGAACAACTGTGCATGGTTACGTCAAGGAACAACAGATAAATGCAACAAAAGGTGCCGTGGAGAATATTGCAAGAAATATAATTATCTTATAAAGAAAAATCTTCATGCTGGTCCACGAAGTTGTGTTGGTTGTAACAACGGCGTTAGAGGATTATATCAGATTTGCAAAAATTGCGGTGGAAATCGATACAGACGTTTGATGATATATTATGAACACAGAAAGAACATAAATCCAAAAATAGAAAAACCACCATCAGAACTTGAATATTACTTGAAACATAGAACAAATAAAGATGAAACAAATAAAGATGAAACAGATGAGGAAAAACGACAGCGAGAACGCGTTGAAAAATATTCATCAAACTTGGTATGGTGGTAAATTAATAGCAGCAGAGAGGGTACCTACCAACGTTGGTCGTCAAAAAATAAACAAGAAATAAATAAACACGTAGAGTACTTTATTTTTTCAGCTACTATTTCGAACTGAGGTTTTATTAGTATAATCGGTCATTACAGAAATAAAACATCTCAAGGAAAAGTTCATTTGTAAAAATTTGGACCTTTCTACGAGATGATTTTATTTGTTTGTTTTATTTGTTTTGTCGGAATTTTATGGTCTGTTCACCCTCTCTGCTGCTTATATATATATATATATATATACCGAGCGGTTGTCAAACCCTGGCGCGATTATCGTTATAAGTCATAACTTTACCCCAGCTTTCCAAAGACTTCCATACAACTTCAGTTGTAAATTAGAAAGCCTGACGTGCCCATTCTATACCTAAATTTACTCTAATTAATGTAAGATCACAGATAAAACAACCTGCCAAATATCTATCAACCGTACAGCTGCTTGGTTTATCTTCATCAGGTTTCCGTACCGGCAACCGTTCACGCCTTAGAAAAATATAAGAGTATCCCCTAACACTGGCAACTATTTTAACTCCGTCACCTAAGGCCAGTTAATTATTGCTTTCCAGGCACATTTCGCCAATATAACTGCACCACATTTGCCCCATGGTGACATACATGGTATCTGCCAAGTCCCTTCTTATTTATTCCTTTGTGTATTTTACCGGTTTCCTACCGTAAATACTGCCACTGCAGTCACACCATCAATGTATACCACTAGATTTTAATATGGACTATCTTACGACAGGGGCATTCATTCGGTTTTGGACTGAATTCACTAATAGTGAACCATGGTATCAAGGAAACTCACTAACACTTCACTCCGTTACATTTGCTCCTAGTAATTGGCTAATTATTTCGGGCTAGGGATATTTCCATTGCGCCGAATTCCAATATTCACACAAATAATCACACAAATCTAAGAATTCCTTAAAACGGGGCGCTATAACCAAATGCGCATACTCCAAATTTATTACAATATCATTTATTACGTTACATGATGACGTAATTGTTGTTTTAAAATAAAAGACATCATCCGTTTCTTTCAGAAAATGTCGTGCCTGAAGAAGCATAAATTAAATGCGAAACTATTTGCACATAATTTTATGCGTTTGTGGTTTGTTTTTTTTTAAACCACAATTATTCCACCCCATACACATCGTTTTCCACTTTCCCTCATAAGTTTTATCCCAATCCATCAAAGAGCAGACCCTTCACTAACAATTGATTTAACTATTTTAAATGGAATTTAATCTTGCCCTCTTATTTTAGTAATATCTAAATTATATCAGAGAGTACCCTTTTTAATTAATAGAAACAAACCTGAGTTAGAAATACTGAAATGGTTTCACTAAAATACGTCTTGATTATATGATGGCTTCACTCCGTTGCAAATTTTATAGATTTAATAAGTTATTAAGTTGAAGAAAAACAACAATAAATAAAGCCTTAACAACCATGTGGCGACATATCACAATTACTATATATGATCCTTGGGGCGACTTCTCCGACCACCATGGGGCGACTTCTCCTGACACCTGTGATGAGTTCTCACCAAGGCGATTTCTCCATGGCGAGAGTTCTCCCAGAGCGAGTTCTCCATAAATGAACACTTATATTACCGATAAGGTGATTTCATATTGTCAGAGATTTCGCCGTACTTTATTGATAAAACATCAGACTCCTGTGAGTTCAGTGACTTTCACAAGGCTAATAAAACCACTTAATTTGGATTTGAAAGGCCTTTAATACATTCTTGACTTACGCTAGGCTGATACCTGAAACTGGACTAAAACAGGCTTCTACATAACAAGAATGATATACATTTTATTTTACCTCAACTGTCACCGATTCAGTGAGTCGAAGTGATGTTCCGAACGAAATTTTTAACACCGGAACTTATGAACTCGGCCGGTTTCCATGTTCTCTTGCGGAATGCTAGGTTGGTGAATTTTAAAGTTTGGCGTTCGTAAGGTAAATCATCCTTGGTCGACGCAGATACTAAGATTTTATCTCTTACAAATTTAGTAAGAAGTATACAATTTTCAGCCTGTACTAAAGCAAGACACCTATATTTTTAATTCAGTGGCCGAACATATTGCGAATGGTGCGACTGTTACCTACTTTCGGACATGAATTAAATATGACTTGCTAGTTGCTCGATGTGGACACGGGTGATAGAATATCTGGGAAAAGTATATGTAGCGATTAGATATTAAAATAACTAATGTTTGTGTTATGGCTTTTTGTCTCGTGTACTGTAAAGTGCCCAGCTGTTAGCTTCTTTCAGTTTTAGTCCTCCCCTGATATTTGTATTTTGTTTTTAGGTCGCCAGCTTACTGATTTCTAACTGATCAGTCTGAAAAATCACATGATAGCATGAAAATCATGCACCTTATCCCTCCCACCCCATTATCAGTTCTGGAGTAAAACCTTCTACCTTTGTAATCACATGACTATGTCACACTTATAAAATACTTTGACTTCTATTTTCCCATTCAGCAAAGTGTGTGTGTGTATGAGAGAGGGAGTTGCTAGCAACTTTTCGTGGAATTGTAATGTGTATCACTACATTTGACACCAAAAAGTACCACCATAAGTTTGTTAAATGTATAAAATGTTTAAATAAACATGTGGCCAGATGACATACTAGGTCAAACTTTTTTAGAGAGAAAGTGTGAGAGAGAAGGAGTTGCTGTTTTCTTTTTTGGTGAAGGATAACCCAAGTATCTTTACTTTTGACTTCTTAAAGCTCCACCATAACAGGGCTCGAAATTAGTGGTAGTCCACTCGCCCGAGGCTAACAGATTTCCTGTTGGACTAGTAACTTTCATAATGTTAATAGTCCGATGGGCTAGTAAGTTTTGGTTATCAATAGACAGTGTTTTGTTACTGTGGTCGCTAATAAAGACTTGACTAATCAGATGTTAGGTAGAATCAAAACCATTTAATTTTGGGAGGGGGCAAAGACACGTGTTTTGAAACGTGTTTCTTGCTCTGACTTTCTTATATAAAAGACACTGTGCCATTCCTTTTCTTGCTTTAAATAATTCATGTCAGCTATACTATAACATCTCGTATTTCAAAACAAGGCACAATTCCCTCCTTATAAGACAGACAAAATGTGGCATTTGATAGAAGGTGTTCAGCCACCGGAAAAAAAGCAAAAGCTGAATGAGAATGATGAGGAATAATTCTAATGATAGGGAAAAGCATAATGGAAAATTTCAAAAGAAATGTACAAAAGACAGGGAATGGCTGAATTATGATGAGGAAAGGAATGTTATGTGGTGTAACTGGTGTACGCAATTCGCAAAAACAAACACACAGAAAACATCCAGTTTTGTTGCGGGTTGTTCGAACTTTAAAATTGAATCGGTAAACGTATATGAAAGCCGTGTGACATTGTTTTGTGAACAGGACTAGTAAAGATTTGGCAGGACTTGTAAATTTCTCAATATGCTAGTTCTTCTGGCTACAAAGAAATTTGTGTTAAATTCGAGCCTTGCATAATGGTTCTAGCTAAATACAGTGTTAGAAAAAACCTTTTATGACTTGAAAATTTTTCATAGTGTACTTTGTCTGGCTTCAGTGTTTTACATTAAGACAAAGTGTCTCTAAAAAGATAAAGAGAGCTGCTAGCAGCGTTTTCTTGATAATGTATTGATATAGTTGACATTTAAAAGCACCACCATAATTTTACATAGTATGTAATGTTGGAATAAACATGCCTCCAAATTTTTAACTGATAGTTTACCTTGTTGCCTTTTTCTCGAAAGAGAGAGTTGCTAGCCTTTTTCTTGATGGTTTTTTCCTCCATAACATGTCTCTCAAAATTGTTTACATCTATTTCTGTTTTGAGAGAAAGAGTGAGGGGGCCAGTAGTTGTTAGCTATTTTAGGGGAAAAGGGTAACTCAAGTATCTTTACATTTGACTTCTGAAAGCATCCCATAATAGCTCTTATTGTATGTAATGTTAGAAAAAAATTGTTCCATATGTTTGAATTGTTTACAGACAACGTGCTTAATAGAGCTGGGTATGGCAAAAAATTTTGTACCTGAAAATTAAATGACCAACACCTTATAGTAGAGGAATTTGCTTTGTGTATGTTAACTGATGTATAATTTGCAGTCTAAAAGCTTAACTAAACTTTATCTCAAGGGTCGGCAGCCTATGGCACATGTGCCACAAGGTGGCAACAAGCAACAAGTTCACAAAGTGGCACGTCAAGAGGTTTTGTGTGGCACATGAAGGGCAGTCAGAAATCTCAAGTTTAACATTATTACTCTGTTACTGGTGGCATGTGCTTGTTCATTTTGTAATTAATCTGGATCTGTTAAAAATATGCTGACATTTGAGAGCTTGTTGCTAAAAATTAAAAGTGTTGATATTGAAGCCAACACTTTACTAGCTACACTGTTGGTATAACTATGAGAAAATAGTAAACATAAAACACGCTTACTCAAGAAACAAGAAAATTACATAAACTTAAGACATGAAATAATGTGTTCCAGAAAATCATAAGATGATTCACAGTCTTTCAACGTAATTCATATACTTAACACATTCACAAATGCTTGTAAATAACTGAAACATGACATCTGGTTTTTGTTTTATAATCCAAAGAATCATGCCAATTTTTTACCAATATCACTCTGTGCATATCACATTAATTTTATCCCACAAAGAATCATGCCAATTTATTACCAATATCCCTCGGTGCATATCCCATTAATTTTATCCCACAAAGAATCATGCCATAAAACTTGAAATTTCTGAATGTAACCCATATTGACATCACATGGACATGTAAATATGCATTTCTGCATACAAGTCCTATTAGTGTATATAAAAATATACATGTAACTATCTAAATCTGCAGTGGTTGGCCAGTGACACACAGCCAACTGAAATTGCTGCAGCAAAAAGCTCTTGTATGCACTGAAGCCAAAATGAATGTGGTATTGCGGTTTCTCATATTGAATGCGGGTATATTTACATAAAAAATGGCCTAAATTGATATATTTCTTGCCATGACGCTGTCCAATAATGATGGTTTCTTCTTGGCTTGCTGTGCTGCTTATATGTACATGTATCTCAATGCCTTTCAGGGCTGAGCAAATTTTTTTTTAACCACTAGTCCAGGACAAGTGGTTTCAGAAAATTCACTAGTCCCACCTTTCTCTTCACTAGTCCCACCTTACTCGTCACTAGTCCCACCTTATTTTTCATTGGTCCCAAAATGGTAATCACTTGCCGAGATTTGATGAGACATACGTGCTTAATCCATAGAAAAAACAGACAAAGTGATATACAACATAATTATTTCTTAAAAGAATTTAATTTTTCAAAAACATTGGTTGTTATATATTTGGCTTCTTCAGGTTCATGTATATATGTTTTAGCTGATGGATTTGAAAATATGTCCATGTATATGTCTGCCACCTGCACCAACACTAAGCCAGCAGTTGATAGCTGTGTCTGGGTTAAAGTCCTCAAGCTCTGGTCCATTTGCAGAAATGTTCAATAGCATTTGTAAACTCTCTTGGTTTAAGGAACTCCTTAAAGAAGTCTTGATTAAGTTCATTGAACTAAATCCTTGTTCACACTCAGAAATAGCTACTGCACACTCAGTATCCATCTTATGTTTTATCCCTCCAATTTCAAAAAATTTACCTTCGCCGAATTGCTGTTATTACCTTACTTGCGAAAATAATTTAGCAAACTCATTTTATCCACAGAGTAACTATCAGCATGCTTGACAACTACTTCTAAAGTGATCATGACATCAATTTTCTCTTTTAAATACGAACTGAAACGGCTCATTAATTAGCGTAATTGTTTCGCTTCAAACACAATATCGCACATGGAAGAATCATTACTGTCATTTAATCAGTTCATAAACGAAACCAACACTGATGTCGGTAAAGTACCTTTCATTAATTTAATTACATTGACTCGCTGGATTAAAATCATAGTGAGCCGCTCGTTATGATCTAGAGTGAGTAAACTCAGTGCAACAAAACTGCTTACAACACTGCTAATTGATCATACTGGCTTTCTTTTGTTTGACATGTTTCAGTTTGCCGATAATTTGGTCGCTTAGCCCAATATGCAGTCAAGCGGTAAAAGGATGTAAATGTATACACGAAGAGGGGCAGAATCAAGTATTCAGTATGCCCAGAGGGCATGATTGGCCAAATAAAGGCAGATATAGTGATTAAAGCACGAAAATAAGGACTAGCCCGACTTTTTTAAAAAGCACTTGTCCCGGACTAGCGACTTGGAAAAGTTTACTTGTCCGACTTCAGAAATGACTAGTCCGGGACGTCGGGCTATGGGATTTGCTCAGCCCTGCCTTTGTTTTAAATCTTCCAGTGAGAAAACACTTGCTCATTACTTGCTTTATATTGATATTAAAGTGACAAAGGTAACTGAAAGTGTTCAGTTATTTTATTATTTCTTTTTAATGTTTTAACAACATATTCTACCAATTAGGAAAATATGAGAAATCACTATTATATGTAACAGTACTGTGACATAAAGACATGTATGGGTTTTTTGAAGTCAAGTGGTGAATCTTTGCAACCATGTAGTCTTATGCATGCATTTTTCACTGGGCGACTAAGATTTGTAATCAGATAGCCTCATGCATACATTATTCACTGGGCAACAAATCTTTGTCACTGTATGGCCTTTTGCATGCATTTTACTTTGGCAATAAATCTTTGTAACCATATAGCCTTTTACATGCATTTTTCTTTGGCAACAAATCTTTGTATCTGTGTAGCCTCATACATCCACTTTTCACTGAGCGACACATCTTTGTAACCATTTAGCTATATGCATGCATTTTTCACTGGGCAAGGAATCTTTGTAACCAGCCATACAGCTTTATGCATGCATTTTTCACTGGGCAAGGAATCTTTGTACAGTATTTGCTGGCCTATAAGTCAATGCGGAGTGTAAGTTGAACAATAAAATCTGGCAAACTTTCCATCCTTCTTCATATATAAGTCAATGCTGAGTATAAGACGAGGCCAAATCAATAATTTGGTTTTGACTTTTTCACTTCATTTCACACAGCATTGCAAATTTTATCCTGTCTGTAACTCATTTGCCTTTTAGGTCAGGATCATTAAATGTAACTAAAAGTACATACGGTAACTTGTTTCGCACAAAGTATTTTAAATGTATTATGTACTTTTAGCTACGTATAATGATGCTGACCTGAAAATGTATAGAATTACAGAAAGGATAAAATTATTGATGCTTTGTGGAAGTAAACTATAGTAACTTCTGGTTTCATAAAGGTATCACTGCATGCCATTTCAGATTACCAGCAATAGGGAAATTGAATCATTAATGCTAAAATGTTATTTCCACAGTTCTTTATGGAAGAGAGATACAGAAACAGAGGCATATGTATTCCATTGCATTTTTCTTGTTGCACCTCATGATCAAAATAAAATAATATGAGAGAGAGAGATTTCAGCTCCTCTTGCTTTTTGTTTTTTTACCTGTTTAGCTGAAGCTTTGTCAAAGAGAGAAGACATTAATAAATTAAATAGTAAATGTGAACTATGAAATACATGCCATACTCCTTCAAAGCTTAAATATTCACAAATTTATATTCATATAGACTCCATTTAGGTTAAATCCCAGGAATGACACATGCTAATTTTCTTGGCAAGTACAATGACCTCATCTTCACTATCCAAGATTCCAACGTGATAACCCTATCTACACCTTGGCATATCGAGCAGATATTTCTGTGCTTTGGGTCTGTAAATTTCATTGGCTCTGGCCGCAAGCCACTGCATCCAATCACAATTAAGTTGTTCAGATTTGAACACTGTTCTTACATGATCTAGACAAGGGGATCACACAGCTTGAATGGACTGATAAATAAGCAATTCTCCAGTGCTAGTCCATGTTTGCACAAACACCTTTCATTCAGATACAGCTGTTATGGCTTCCCTCTGGCACACAGTCATACTTTCAATGTTAAACATCCAAAGTATCCTTTTTAGGTCAATTGCCTTCACCATTTTCAGTCGATGTATAATGCACAACGCTATTGGCTAGTTGGCATTACAATTACCTACTAAAGGATGCAACTCATGAAATCCAATAGATGTCGCTACGACAAAGCACCAAAATATCTGTTTGATCCACCAAGGTGTAGACAGGATTATCATATCGGAACCTTCGCTAGCAAAGATGCCGTGATATCTCCTTTCCAAACAAATAAGAATATTTTTATAAAGTGCATTTACTCTTTCTGTACTTAGGAGGCAGTTGTTTTTGATTTTTGATGATACTTTAAAATGTTGACAGTTCTATTGGCAAGTTAAAAAAAAATCACTGGTTGAGAAATTTTCATGAGTAACCGGCATTTCCTTTCATAATATGGTACCATTTTCATAATACCCCATGCGTAACCTCATTTCCCTATTGGTAACCTCACTAATCTGATCTTGTCTGCCAAATCTTGATTTCAAACAGTTATTAGCTTGGAAAACCTGACTACAGCTGTAGCATATTTAATCAGCATGTAAATACCACTATAAAGCCATGTGATTCTTGGATAATGGAAGTGAGAACTAAAACTCAACATAATTGCTTACCCAGTGGTATTAATTGATAATGGAATATAGTACTGCACTTGTTCATGAGATCACAGTCATCAAGTAAGTGAACAATACAGATTACCGTACAATCATCAGGCATAAGTTTTATTTTATTACGAGGTTTAAGAAGGAAATATCTGTCTTTGTCAAGGTTATTTATCTTCTAACTTGTTAATTCTAACACACATATATGTAATAAAATTTAAACAACTTATATCACTAGCGCATGCTGCTTTAGTGCAATTCATCTGATGTACATTCATTTTTAATACTGACGATCATGTAATTGTTTAAAATCTTTCTTAATATGGGGTCATATATGTTTTAATACATGATCTCGTCCCCAAAATGAAATATTTTTTACACATTATTTTCCTTACTTGATGGAGATTTTTTTCCATACAAAATATTATGTGACATATGATAAAATGATTTGGATGACATAATCCATATACAACTCAATTTGGAGCATAAGACAAAGCTAAGATTTTCTGATCAAAAAGTATCGTCTTAAAGGCTGGCAAATATGGTAACCACATAGTGCATTTTTCAATGGACAACAAATCTTTGTAACTGTTTATGAATGCATTGTGCACTGGGCAACAAATCATGTAGCCTTATGCCTCCAATTTTCACTGGACAATGAATCTCTCTACTTATATCTATCCAGGAGTCATGAGAGCTACTATTGAAAACTTTTGACACATTCACTGGCAGTATATACATTGCATGACGGTGTGATTGGATGTTGCTGTAAGTGTCTGGTTATTGCCTGGGCAGTGAATTATGCAAATGTTAATTAATGCATATTATAATCACATTCGGAAAAGTGTTTTAAATATTAATAAAGTAAGCATTTGTCAATGAAACAACACCAGAAAATAATAACTTAACATGGTTTGATTTATGATTTTACAGACATTACCTGTAAATCAAATTGATAGGTCCAGTACTGATTAATATATGTCAGTTTTCAGTTTCCTGCCCTAGTCTTCTTGTCTTCAAACTTGGTGATAAATCATTACAAAGCAATGGCAATTCATTTTATAGCAATGCCTTTATTGAGGGCTATATGTGCAATCCCAGGACTTCTTGTTGGAAAAAGTCTAAAACAGTATGAATCGTGTCAAACTTGATTTAAAGTGATGAAAGAAATCTTAATAAATTAATTTGATATTTCATTGAAAGTGACTTCACTGAACAGCACTACTAATTATACCTGCATCTTCTCCATTGTATGATCTGACTACCAATCAAGCTTGTGTCCTTGGAAAGTTGTAATATCCAATGATGATGAATTGTTAGCAGCGCAGGTTAGAAATGTAAGTTTCCTTCGATCAGAAAGATAGCATTGTCAGTAAGACCGGTTAGAAATGTATGTTTCATGCCATGTGTAAAATAGTATTGTTAGCAAGATGGGTTAGAAATGTTTATTTCATGCTATGTGCAAGATAGCATTGTTAACATGATGGGTTAGAAATGTATGTTTTGTACCATGGGTAAAATAGCATTGTTAGCAAGATGGGTTAGAAATGTTTGTTTCATGCTATGTGCAAGATAGCATTGTTAGCATGATGGGTTAGAAATGTTTGTTTCATGCTATGTGCAAGATAGCATTGTTAACAAGATGGGTTAGAAATGTATGTTTTGTACCATGGGTAAAATAGCATTGTTAACAAGATGGGTTAGAAATGTTTGTTTCATGCTATGTGCAAGATAGCATTGTTGACAAGATGGGTTAGAAATGTATGCTTTGTACCATGGTAAAATAGCATTGTTAACAAGATGGGTTAGAAATGTTTGTTTCATGCTATGTGCAAGATAGCATTGTTAACAAGATGGGTTAGAAATGTATGCTTTGTACCATGGTAAGATAGCATTGTTAACAAGATGGGTTAGAAATGTTTGTTTCATGCTATGTGCAAGATAGCATTGTTAACAAGATGGGTTAGAAATGTATGCTTTGTACCATGGTAAGATAGCATTGTTAACAAGATGGGTTAGAAATGTTTGTTTCATGCTATGTGCAAGATAGCATTGTTAACAAGATGGGTTAGAAATGTGCTTTGTACCATGTGTAAGATAGCATTGTTAACAAGATGGGTTAGAAATGTTTTTTCATGCTATGTGCAAGATAGCATTGTTAACAAGATGGGTTAGAAATGTATGCTTTGTAGCATGGTAAAATAGCATTGTTAACAAGATGGGTTAGAAATGTGCTTTGTACCATGTGTAAGATAGCATTGTTAACAAGATGGGTTAGAAATGTGCTTTGTACCATGTGCAAGATAGCATTGTTAACAAGATGGGTTAGAAATGTATGCTTTGTACCATGGGTAAAATAGCATTATTTTCGTTTCAGACTTCGTATCAATAACAGCCATCATGGAGCTTAACATAAGTCCTGATACAGTGTTCTACTCAGTGCTCATCTTCATGTGGATTGTTTATCTTTGGGAAGAATACATGTCATCTCGACAGGTAGGGTGTATGCTACCTTGATTTACAAAGTTTAGGACCCAGGGGCTAAGTCTCTTTGGGTAGGGGTCTAACTTAGGCTAAATATTATTTGCATGTCCAAATTTGTCTTTTCATTCCAGATGAGTGTATATATGGTTATGGGGTGGATGTATAAGTAGTTTCCAAGCTATGACCTTGGGGCTAAGTTACACATTTCCAAGCTATGACCTTGCAGCTAAGTTACACATTTCCAAGCTATGAACTTGGGGCTAAGTCCATAGTTTTCAAGCTGTGAACTTGGGGCTAAGTTACACATTTCCAAGCTATGACCTTGCAGCTAAGTTACACATTTCCAAGCTATGACCTTGAGGCTAAGTCCATAGTTTCCAAGCTATGATATTGGGGCTAAGTCCTTTGGGATTGGAATGAGCCCTTGTTAGTTGCAAGTATGTATTTGTCTTTTTATGCCTAGTAAGTGTATATATGGCTTTATCATGGAGAGCTTAATGTATATTATCTTGTAGTTTTTCACCCAGGGAAAGGGAATAGTAATCAACCTCGTGTTATGATGCTTGAAATTTCCATGTCTTGATCAAAATTGTACATTAAATGCCCAAACCTTGATCAAAATGGTACATTAAATGCCCATTCCTTCATCAAAATGGTCATTAAATGTCCATACATTGATCAGAATGGTACATTACATGCCCATACCTTGATCAGAATGGTACGTGAAATACCCATACCTTGATAAGAACGGTACATTAAATGCACCTACTTTGATAAAAAATGGTAAATAAATTTTCCTATCTTGATACAAAAAATGGTACATAAATGGTACATTAAATGCCCAAATCTTGATCAAAATGGTACATTAAATGCCCATACCTTGATCAGAATGGTACATTAAATGTCCATACCTTGATCAGAATGGTACATTAAATGTCCATACCTTGATCAAAATGGTACATTAAATGTCCATACCTTGATCAAAATGGTACATTAAATGCCCATACCTTGATCAGAATGGTACATTAAATGTCCATACGTTGATCAGAATGGTACATTAAATGTCCATACGTTGATCAGAATGGTACATGAAATGCCCATGCCGTGATCAAAATGCTGTATTTAATGCACATCTCTTGGACAAAAAAATCTTCTAATTGTAAAATTATAAATTCTACAAGGAAAGTTAAGTTGACTTGTGAATTTCTAAATATTTATATATGTACTTTGCAGAAGTAAAAACATTGATATGGTGTTTTTCCATTGAATACAATCCCTGATTACATTAACGTTTGGGATATAAGCCTGCTATCTCCTGAATCCAACCCTAAAAGTTGAAAAGTTGAAAAATCATCTTTTATGTGTATGTTGAATAGACAAATGGCAATAACTCTTGCCCATTACCTCCTCTTGCTGTCAAAAGGTGTAGCTAGTTTTTAAGTTTCATTTTCATACAGTCAGCATCATACAAGAACCTCCCAATATAATTCAATGAGAATTTTAATTGCCAAACCATAAATTTGAATTTATCTTGTGCATTAATCATTCCTTTATTGAAAAATTCCACTCTTTTAGTGAATTTGTCACATTCTTGGACTTTGTCTGTTTACACCACTTTGTGTGTGCAGTTTGGTCTAAGGATGTATGGTCTGCTATGCTGCATAACTCAGCCAATGGCAAAGAAAAGAAATCTTGTAAGGACAATACAGACATATGAAGTATTTTTTTGAGACAGAATCTCATACAAACTTTGTCAGGGATGTTGCTGGGTCTCCCACCCCAAAGATGTATATAACCTTCAGCTGCTAACACTTCTCTGGAAAAAAGGAGCAAAACAGTGACATTTTGCAGTCAATTTGCAGATTCTGCCTTTGTATCCTTTCTTCCACATGTATTTCTGGCACACTGGGGAAGTGTCCTTCCAGTTTTAAGCAGCCCAGTGGGTGTAAGTCCCCCCTGCACGTCTGAGCATTGCCTTTTGATCTGTAAATCCAGACAAATGTTTTTTTTTTACTGATCCATTTGGTGTATCAGATAATGTTACACTGCCCTGTTCCATCCATCCAGGACTGATAGATCCATCCATCCAGCTGTACCTATGGCTTTATCTTTTTTTTTTACTGATCCATTTGGTGTATCAGATAATGTTGTACAGCCCTGTTCCATCCATCCAGCTGTACCTATGGCTTTATCTCTCTACAACTACAGGGATTTTAATGAATGATCCATTCATCTTTCCATGGAGCGGACTGAATTCAGCTTAAGGCCACCATCATTACGCTTTTACAGAACACACTGACACCTTCCATGCTGAAATCCTGACTTTGGAGTTTTTAGTGGTCTGCATATCTACAGAATTTTTTACAAAGTGAATAAGAATGTTTTTCATAGCACAATGAAGTTGGTTGGAAATAATGTTGCCATGCATTCAATGTTAGACTTCGTGTCATTGGCAATTGTTCTAATGGCCTAAAAATTGGACAGTGAGCATGCCTTGGAGTGAACAGATCAAATTACTCAGGTTATTAACAAGGAAGCTCATTCTTTGGTGAATGTACTGCCCACCTCTTTGAATCTTGATCTTATCTGACATGTCATATGCAACTCCTTGGATTACTCATTGTGGCTGTGGACTTGGTCCTACTGACGTGTCATATGCAACTCCTTGGATTACTCAGTGTGGCTATGGACTTGATCCTACTGACATGTTATATGCAGCTCCTTGGATTACTTGGTGTGTCTGTGGACTTGATCCTACTGACGTGTCATATGCAACTCCTTGGATTACTCAGTGTGGCTGTGGACTTGACCTTATCTGACATGTCATATGCAACTCCTTGGATTACTCAGTGTGGCTATGGATTTGATCCTGCTGACATGTCATATGCAACTCCTTGGATTACTCAGTGTGGCTGTGGACTTGACCTTATCTGACATGTCAAATGCAACTCCTTGGATTACTCAGTGTGTCTGTGGACTTGATCCTGCTGACCATTTTGTATGCGACCTTTACAGATGATCTTGTTGGCTTAATGGCACCCTTTTTCCGGTCCACTTGATCAAAAGGTCAGCATTAGGAACGCGGTACAATCATCCCTGTGTCAGTGGCACAATCACGGTTGGCTCACAACAGGTATACCTCTGGAATAGCCCCACTTAGAAGTGACAGTACATATCAAAGTATTGAACTTTTTTGTAAGGATTTCAGATAGGACTGAAACTTAACATTGCCAAAACAAAAGCAGTTTGGATAGGAAGCAAGAAGTACAGTGTAGAAACATTTCATTACAGGTTGGATAGGAATCAAGAAGTACAGTGTAGAATCATTTCATCACAGGTTAAAGTTACAGTGGGCAACTGAATTTATATCATTGGGTGTAAAGGTTTTGGTGAGTTTGGATAAAATGATAAAAATGAATTTTGATAATAATTCAGAAATGATTAAAACTTGTTTAAAACATTGGGAAAAGCAATCCTTAGCACCAGTTGGTAAATTAACAGTTTTGAAAACCTTAATTATTCCAAAGCTTTATCACTTGTTCTTATTATCAAATCCTCAACAAAATTTTATCAGTGAATTAAATGAATTATTTTTCACCTTTTATGGAAATTAAAAATGGACAAAGCTTAAAGAGAGGTTATGATTCAAACTTTTTTTTAAGGTGGCTTGGTGATGATGTAGATAAATTTATATTATCTTTGAAAATAATCAATTTTTTAAAATATAAAATATGTGAGATTAAATGCCTGTTCTTATTAGAAGATGAAAATGAAATGAGCTTATCCAAAAAGACAGCATATGCTTTTTTGCATAATATTTTACTGGCATGGAACTGTTAATGGAGAAAAATGTACCCTGGACAGGAGAAGATGTTATGAAAACAAGTTTTTGGATGAACTCACTTATAAGGTATAACAAGGTACCCATTTTTATAGGAAATGGTTTAAACATAATGTAAACTATATTAGAGATGTGGTTACAAATCAGGGAACTGTGATCAACTTTGATAGCTTTAAAGCTACGTATGGTCTCAGTGTGAATTTCCTTGCCTTTCAAGGTATAATTCAATGTGTAAAGTCATTATGTAACAAAACTTAATGACATTGGTTAGACCATTTATCCTTTCCATTTAGAAATTGTATTTTATAACAGTAAATGATATAAAGACTATTACAACTAAGTTTTTAAAAAAAGATGTTAAACCAACCAATGAAAAAACAACAGAATAAAATTTTCAGTTTGAATATAGATATATAGCCTGATTTATATGCTAAAGTTTTTCAAATAATAAGAAACTCAAAATTACTGTGGTTTCAGCTTTATGTTACTCATGGAATGTTGCCAATGAATTCATTTCTGGATAAAATAAGACTGTCTGATACTGATAAATGTACTTCAAGAAACAATACTGCATTTGTCTTGGGAATGTTAATCAGGCAGTGGAATGTTGGATTTGGAAGAAAGTGAACATGGATATTGTGCCAAGTACAAAAACTGTTATATTGGGAGATACAAGTAGAGATAGAATATATGAACAACCTTTTCTAAGTTTTTGTTTTCTTCTAGCCAGATGCAACATCCAAAAATGTAAGATGAAAGGGGATATACCTAGATTAGATAAAATGGGATATACCTAGATTAGATGAAAGGGATATACCTAGATTAGATGAAAGGGGATATACCTAGATTAGATGAAAGGGATATACCTAGATTAGATGAAAGGGGATATACCTAGATTAGATGAAAGGGGATATACCTAGATTAGATGAAAGGGGATATACTGAGATTATATGGGTTGAAAGTTTTTCTTAAAGACTACTATAATCAAAAAAATATATTGCAATCAAATCTGAAAAGAACGAACCATTTATGTTGATTTGGGAACAGTCGGAACTATTATTTCACCAGTAATTAATAATGATGTGGTAAAATTCAAATCCTTTTCAATAGCATCACGTCATAGTGTATAATATGGTTATTTGGGATTTAATTTAAAATACTGTAAATTCCTCATAAATTTTCATTAACAACTTTGATAATTAAATTATTTGTTAACTTTTACAAAACTTGCTGATTTCCCTTCTTTCTGTTACTTAGTTAATGACCATTTGTTGTAACAGCACAGCTTGCTATTCATTTTGACACCATTTTGTTTTTAATCACAGAGAGCTTTGTATAGAACAGTGACCCAGATCCCTGACATCCTGAAAGGGATAATGGATGAGGAGACATTTGAAAAGGCAAGGTTGTATAACCTGGACAAGAGCAACTTTGGCTTCTGGCAAGGGCTTTGGTTACAAATAGAGTCAACAGTAAGCATCATTTAGTGTTATCAATGATGGTAGAGAATAGATCCAGTTAAGGTGACATTGCATATAATGGCAGTCATGAGCAGGCAAGAAAGGGTATGTTTTCATTTACAACAAATCTATTTGTTGAATCAACAATAATTATTGCACATAACATTCAGCAAGACCAGTAGTATTACTTTCTCATTTTGAAGTTTTTTTTTTTTTAATATCTAAATTGAAAATGACAAGAACCTTATAATATTTGTCTCTAATTTAAACATTAATATTGCTGTTCCATAGCATTTTGTCTGTATCTAGGTATAATCTCTATATGGGTATAATGTATACTGTCTGAATCTGGGTATAATGTATACTGTCTGAATCTGGGTATAATGCATACTGTCTGTATCTGGGTATACTGTCTGCATCTGGGTATAATGCATACTGTCTATATCTGGGTAAAATGCATACTGTTTGTATCTGGGTATAAAGCATACTATCTGTATCTGGGTATAATGCATACTATCTGTATCTGGGTAAAATGTATACTGTCTATATCTGGGTATAATGCTTGCTGTCTATATCTGGGTAAAATGTATACTGTCGATATGGGTATACTCTCTGTATCTAGGTATAATGCATACTGTGTTTATCTGGGTATAATATATACTGTCTGTGTCTGGGTATAATGCATACAATTAGTATCTGGGTATAATGCATACTGTCTGTATCTGGGTATAATGCATACTGTTGATATTTGTGTATACTGTCTGTATCTGGGTAAAATGCATACTGTGTGTATCTAGGTATAATGCATACTGTCTGTATCTGGGTATAATGCATACTGTCTGTATCTAGGTATAATGTATACTGTCTGTATCTGGGTATAATGTATACTGTCTGTATCTGGGTATAATGCATACTATCTTTATCTGGGTATAATGCATACTGTCTGTATCTAGGTATAATGCATACTGTCTGTATCTGGGTATAATGCATACTGTCTGTATCTGGGTATAATGCATACTGTCTGTATCAGTGTATAATGTATACTGTCTGTATCTGGGTATAATGTATACTATTTGTATCTGGGTATAATGCATACTATCTGTATCTGGGTATAATGCATACTATCTGTATCTGGGTATAATGTATACTCTCTGTATCTGGGTATGATGCATACTGTCTGTATCTAGGTATAATGCATACTCTCTGTATCTGGGTATAATGTATACTATCTGTATCTGGGTATAATGTATACTCTCTGTATCTGGGTATAATGTATACTCTCTGTATCTAGGTATAATGCATGCTGTCTGTATCTGGGTATAATGCATACTGTCTGTATCTGGGTATAATGCATACTCTCTGTATCTGGGTATAATGCATACTGTCTGTATCAGGGTATAATGTATACTGTCTGTATCTGGGTATGATGTATACTATCTGTATCTGGGTATAATGCATACTATCTGTATCTGGGTATAATGCATACTATCTGTATCTGGGTATAATGTATACTCTCTGTATCTGGGTATAATGCATACTGTCTGTATCTAGGTATAATGCACACTGTCTGTATCTGGGTATAATGCATACTATCTGTATCTGGGTATAATGTATACTCTCTGTATCTGGGTATAATGTATACTCTCTGTATCTGGGTATAATGTATACTATCTGTATCTGGGTATAATGCTTACTGTCTGTATATGGGTATAATGCATGCTATTTGTATCTAGGTATTATATATAATAAAAAGTGAACATCATTAACCCAGAACTATTAATATTATATACTCCATAAATAGTTCTTCTTTATCTCATTTGTTTGAAAAAAGCATTGTCCTGTGAAATAGAGCACTTTTGTACTGTACCTTTTAGATGTTAAATACTTGTCTTATAATGGAGAGACTTCTCATACTCTTCACAGTGTCGAGCAATACTGGTGTCACAAAGAGCTTTATGAAAATGCTACCATTACTTAACTTATGTGTTAGACAATGAAATGCTGTCTTGACTTAATTGGTTTGTTAGAAAATACTACCATTGACTTACTTGGTTTGTTAGAAAATACTACCATTGACTTAATTGGTTTGTTAGAAAATGCTACCATTGACTTACTTGGTTTGTTAGAAAATGCTACCATTGACTTACTTAGTTTGTTAGAAAATGCTACCATTGACTTAATTGGTTTGTTAGAAAATGCTACCATTGACTTACTTGGTTTGTTAGAAAATACTACCATTGACTTACTTGGTTTGTTAGAAAATGCTACCATTGACTTACTTAGTTTGTTAGAAAATGCTACCATTGACTTAGTTGGTTTGTTAGAAAATGCTACCATTGACTTAGTTGGTTTGTTAGAAAATGCTACCATTGACTTACTTGGTTTGTTAGAAAATGCTACCATTGACTTACTTGGTTTGTTAGAAAATGCTACCATTGACTTACTTGGTTCGTTAGAAAATGCTACCATCGACTTACTTGGTTTGTTAGAAAATGCTACCATTGACTTACTTGGTTTGTTAGAAAATGCTACCATTGACTTACTTAGTTTGTTAGAAAATGCTACCATTGACTTACTTGGTTTGTTAGAAAATGCTACCATTGACTTACTTAGTTTGTTAGAAAATGCTACCATTGACTTACTTAGTTTGTTAGAAAATGCTACCATTGACTTACTTGGTTTGTTAGAAAATGCTACCATTGACTTACTTGGTTTGTTAGAAAATGCTACCATTGACTTACTTGGTTTGTTAGAAAATGCTACCATTGACTTACTTAGTTTGTTAGAAAATGCTACCAGTGACTTACTTGGTTTGTTAGAAAATGCTGCCATTGACTTACTTAGTTTGTTAGAAAATGCTACCATTGACTTACTTAGTTTGTTAGAAAATGCTACCATTGACTTACTTGGTTTGTTCGATCTTTCTCCAGGAGAAAGCTTGAGCAGATAAAGCCATCTAAAGCAAATAATGCAAGGGTGTGGATTATTGAGTTGGAAATTGTGCAAAAAGCCATGAAAAGATCTACAGGGGTGGGGATTATTCAGGTGGAAATTGTGTAGAAAGTCATGAAAAGATCTACAGGGGTGGGGATTATTCAGTTGGAAATTGTGCAGAAAATCAAGAAAAGATCTACAGGGGTGGGGATTATTCAGGTGGAAATTGTGTAGAAAGTCATGAAAAGATCTACAGGGGTGGGGATTATTCAGTTGGAAATTGTGCAGAAAGTCAAGAAAAGATCTACAGGGGTGGGGATTATTCAGGTGGAAATTGTGTAGAAAGTCATGAAAAGATCTACAGGGGTGGGGATTATTCAGGTGGAAATTGTGTAGAAAGTCATGAAAAGATCTACAGGGGTGGGGATTATTCAGTTGGAAATTGTGCAGAAAATCAAGAAAAGATCTACAGGGGTGGGGATTATTCAGGTGGAAATTGTGTAGAAAGTCATGAAAAGATCTACAGGGGTGGGGATTATTCAGTTGGAAATTGTGCAGAAAGTCAAGAAAAGATCTGCAGGGGTGGGGATTATTCAGGTGGAAATTGTGTAGAAAGTCATGAAAAGATCTACAGGGGTGGGGATTATTCAGTTGGAAATTGTGTAGAAAGTCATGAGAAGATCTACAGGGGTGGGGATTATTCAGTTGGAAATTGTGCAGAAAGTCAAGAAAAGATCTACAGGGGTGGGGATTATTCATTTGGAAATTGTGCAGAAAGTCATGAAAAGATCTACAAGGGTGGGGATTATTCAGTTGGAAATTGTGCAGAAAGTCAAGAAAAGATCTACAGGGGTGGGGATTATTCAGGTGGAAATTGTGTAGAAAGTCATGAAAAGATCTACAGGGGTGGGGATTATTCAGGTGGAAATTGTGTAGAAAGTCATGAAAAGATCTACAGGGGTGGGGATTATTCAGTTGGAAATTGTGCAGAAAATCAAGAAAAGATCTGCAGGGGTGGGGATTATTCAGGTGGAAATTGTGTAGAAAGTCATGAAAAGATCTACAGGGGTGGGGATTATTCAGTTGGAAATTGTGCAGAAAGTCAAGAAAAGATCTACAGGGGTGGGGATTATTCAGGTGGAAATTGTGTAGAAAGTCATGAAAAGATCTACAGGGGTGGGGATTATTCAGTTGGAAATTGTGTAGAAAGTCATGAAAAGATCTACAGGGGTGGGGATTATTCAGTTGGAAATTGTGCAGAAAGTCAAGAAAAGATCTGCAGGGGTGGGGATTATTCATTTGGAAATTGTGCAGAAAGTCATGAAAAGATCTACAGGGGTGGGGATTATTCAGTTGGAAATTGTGCAGAAAGTCAAGAAAAGATCTACAGGGGTGGGGATTATTCAGGTGGAAATTGTGCAGAAAGTCATGAAAAGGTCTACAGGGGTAGGGATTATTAAGTTGGAAATTGTGCAGAAAGTCATGAAAAGATCTATAGGGGTGGGGATTATTCAGTTGGAAATTGTGTAGAAAGTCATGAAAAGATCTACAGGGGGTGGGGATTATTCAGTTGGAAATTGTGCGAAAAGCCATGAAAAGATCTACAGGGGTGGGGATTATTCAGTTGGAAATTGTGCAAAAAGCCATGAAAGATCTACAGGGGTGGGGATTATTCAGGTGGAAATTGTGTAGAAAGTCATGAAAAGATCTACAGGGGTGGGGATTATTCAGTTGGAAATTGTGCAGAAGGTCATGGAAAGATCTGCAGGGGTGGGGATTATTCAGTTGGAAATTGTGTAGAAAGTCATGAAAAGATCTACAGGGGTGGGGATTATTCAGTTGGAAATTGTGCCAGTTTCCTAAAGCCAACCATGGTGCATGTTCCTGTTTATTCCAAGAAGCCATAAAAAACAACTGAGTTTGAACTGCAGATAAATTTCAGTGACTTGTTGCTCTTGGTAGTTCTATTTTGCATGTATATTGTGACTTGTCGCTCCTGGTAGTTCTATTTTTCATGTATTTAGTGACTTGTTTTTCATGGCAGTTCTATTTTTGCATGTATTTAGTGACTTGTTGCTCCTTGGTAGTTCTATTTTTCATGTATTTAGTGACTTATGGCTCTTGGTAGTTCTATTTTGCATGTATTTAGTGACTTATTTTCCATGGCAGTTCCGTTTTGCATGTACAGGGCTGAGCAAATCCCATAGTCCGACGTCCCGGACTAGTCATTTTTGAAGCCGGACAAGTAAAATTTTCCAAGTCACTAGTCCGGGACAAGTGCTTTTTAAAAAAGTCAGGCTAGTCCTTATTTTCATGCTTTAATCACTATATCTACCTTTATTTGGCCAATCGTACCCACTGGGCATACTGAATACTTGATCCTACCCCTCTTCGTGTATACATTTACATCCTGTTACCGCTTGACTGCATATTGGGCTAAGCGACCAAATTATCGGCAAATCAAAACACGTCAAACAAAAGAAAGCCAGTATGATCAATTAGCAGTGTTGTAAGCGGTTTTGTTGCATTGAGTTTTCTCAATCTAGATCATAACGAGCGGCTCACTATGAATTTAAACCAGTGAGTCAGTGTAATTAAATTAATGAAAGGTACTTTACCGACATCAGTGTTGGTTTCCTTTATGAACTGATTAAATGACAGTAATGATTCTTTAATTTATCATTGATCATACAGATGATTAACTTCCACGTGCGATATTGTGTTTGAAGCGAAACAATTACGCTAATTAATGAGCTGTTTCAGTTAATATTTAAAAGAGAAGATTGATGTTATGATCACTTTAGAAGTAGTTGTCAAGCAAGCTGATAGTTGCTCTGTGGATAAAATGAGTTTGCTAAATTATTTTCGCAAGGAAGGTAATAACGGCGATACGGCGAAGGTAAATTTGTTTGAAAATGGAGGGATAAAACGTAAGATGGATACTGAGTGTGCAGTAGCTATTTCTGAGTGTGAACGAGGATTTAGTTCAATGAACTTAAACAAGACTTCTTTAAGGAATTCCTTAAACCAAAAGAGTTTACAAATACTAATGAAGATTTCTGCAAATCGAAAAGAGCTTGAGGACTTTAACCCAGACACAGCTATGAACTGCTGGCTTAGTGCTGGTACGTGTGGCAGACATATACATGGACATATTTTCAAATCCATCAGCTGAAACATATATATATGAACCTGAAGAAACCAAATGTATAACAATGAATGTTTTTGAAAAATTAAATTCTTTTAAGAAATAATTATGTTGTATATTTTTTTTTTGATCTATGGATTAAGTACATACGACTCATCAAATCTCGGCAACTGATTACCATTTTGGGACCAGTGAAAAGTAAGGTGGGACTAGTGAAGTGTAAGATGGGACTAGTGAAGAGAAAGGTGGGACTAGTGAATTTTCTGAAATCACTTGTCCTGGACTAATGGTTAAAAAAAATTTGCTCAGCCCTGACGTATTTAGTGACTTGTTGCTCCTTGGTAGTTCTATTTTGCATTTATTTAGTGACTTGTTTTCCATGGCAGTTCTATTTTTTGTGTATTTAACGACTTGTTGCACCTGGTAGTTTTTTTCTCTTCATGTATTTAGTGACTTGTTGCTCTTGGTAGTTCTATTTTGCATGTATTTAGTGACTTGTTATCCATGACAGTTCTATTTTGCACGTATTTAGTGACTTGTTGCTTCTTGGTAGTTCTATTTTGCATGTATTTAGTGACTTGTTTTCCATGGCAGTTCTATTTTTTGTGTATTTAATAACTTGTTGCACCTGGTAGTTTTTTTCTCTTCATGTATTTAGTGACTTGTTGCTCTTGGTAGTTCTATTTTGCATGTATTTAGTGACTTGTTTTCCATGGCAGTTCTATTTTGCATGTATTTAGTGACTTGTTGCTCCTTGGTAGTTCTATTTTGCATGTATTTAGTGACTTGTTTTCCATGGCAGTTCTATTTTTTGTGTATTTAATGACTTACTGCACCTGGTAGTTTTTTTCTCTTCATGTATTTAGTGACTTGTTGCTCTTGGTAGTTCTATTTTGCATGTATTTAGTGACTTGTTATCCATGACAGTTCTATTTTGCATGTATTTAGTGACTTGTTTTCAATGGCAGTTCTGTTTTTTGTGTATGTAATGACTGCCTTTTTCTTTGATAACATTTTCTTATTAATGTCAAAGCCAATAATGTGAGCATGGTGTACCATTAAATAAAGAGTCATTACTTATTTTTACACAGGTAAGTATGGTTATAGAGTTGGTACTCATTCTTACAAAGGTAAATATATGTAAAGAATCATTACTTATTTTTACACAGGTAAGTATGGATATGGAGTTGGTACTCATTCTTACAAAGGTAAATATATATAAAGAGTCATTACTTATTTTTACACAGGTAAGTATGGGTATTGAGTTGGTATTCATTCTTACAAAAGTAAATATTTGTACAGAGTCAATACTAATTTATACATGGGTACAATTTGGTACATAATCAATTCTAATTTGTACACAAGTTCTGTGTTCCTGATAAGGACAGAAAAATTTCCTCTACAGGCTAGTGACACAAACTGTACAATCATGTATCCTCAATAGATGAACAACTGATTTAGAATAAACATGTGCACCTAAAGTTAACAAAAGATCTGTAATTGATTAGAGATGTTCAACAAAAGGCAGTTTTTCTTACTGTCACAATACATTTCCCTTTGATGCAATAAATAAATATAAAATGGAACAAGAATGAGTGCTTTAGATATGATGTTGAAGCAGCAAATGGAATGTAGTCCAAGTTTCCTCTGATTTTTCTGTGTTATATACTTATACAGTTATGTTGAGGTGGAAGTCACTTTTTACTGAGCCCTGTGAAGTTAAACAATCTTACATCAGCATGAAATGGATAGATGATTTATTTTCTCAGACATAAGAATTAAAAACATATTCTGTTTACTAAGAAATATCAAGTAAAAATAACATTGTTTGCTCGTATTTGACCATTTCTTACACTGCTTGCTCATATGATCCAAATTTTATGGCCTGTAGTTTCTTTGAGGTCACTGGTCAAATGATCATCTTAGGACCTGTAGTTTCTTTGAGGTCACTGGACAAATGATCATTTTAGGGCCTGTAGTTTTTTTGAGGTCACTGGACAAATGATCATCTTAGGGCCTATAGTTTCTTTGATGTCACTGGACAAATGATCATCTTAGGGCCTGTAGTTTTTTTGAGGTCACTGGACAAATGATCATCTTACTGCCTATAGTTTCTTTGAGGTCACTGGTCAAATGATCATCTTAGGGCCTGTAGTTTCTTTGAGGTCACTGGACAAATGATCATCTTAGGGCCTGTAGTTTCTTTGATGTCACTGGACAAATGATCATCTTAGGGCCTGTAGTTTCTTTGAGGTCACTGGTCAAATGATCATCTTAGGGCCTATAGTTTCTTTGAGGGCACTGGTCAAATGATCATCTTAGGGCCTGTAGTTTCTTTGAGGTCACTGGTCAAATGATCATCTTACTGCCTATAGTTTCTTTGATGTCACTGGACAAATGATCATCTTAGGGCCTATAGTTTCTTTGAGGTCACTGGACAAATGATCATCTTAGGGCCAGTAGTTTCTTTGATGTCACTGGACAAATGATCATCTTATGGCCTGTAGTTTCTTTGAGGTCACTGGACAAATGATCATCTTAGGGCCTGTAGTTTCTTTGAGGTCACTGGACAAATGATCATCTTACGGCCTATAGTTTTTTTGAGGTCACTGGTCAAATGATCATCTTAGGGCCTATAGTTTCTTTGAGGTCACTGGACAAATGATCATCTGTTACAAATAATATATGATTGAAGGGGCTGATGATAATTCAGTTGCATTTGAATAAATAAACCATGAGAATTGGTGATCATGTGACTAAGCAGTGTTGCATCACAGGCAAGTTAAATAGTGGATATCGGCTCATGCATTGACTCAAAAGCATTACAGATTATGTTTAAATTGTTATTTGTGAGAAGATAGATTATTTGCTTATTGATTTTAGGGTTTGATACCAGGTTGCCTATATATGGAAGCTTACACAAAATTACTATCTAATGCCACTTCTGTATGCTGGGGAAAACCCAGAATAAACTTTGACTAGATGAGATGATCAACCATTGGCCTTGCAGAGGTATACTCAAGTACACTGCTCCTCTAGAGCCATGAAAATGAATTTCTCTGTTGGTGGGGCCATGTTAAACTGAGACATGTACCAGCAAGGCTATGTATCGTAGTGCATAAAAGCTCAAAATAGGATATTTCATAATGTTAGTCGGTTTTATTAATAGGATATTTCATGATACTAGACTGTTTTATACATAGGATATTTCATGATGTTAGTCTATTTTATACGAAGGATATTTCATGATGTTAGTCTGTTTTATAAATAGGTTATTTCATGATGTTAGGTTGTACAGTAAATGGAACATTGCATGATGTTAGATTGTTTTATAAATATGAAATTTCTGATGTTAGACATGTAAAAAATTGGATATTTCATAATGTTAGATTGTTTTATACATAGGTTATTTCATGATGTTACACATTTTATAAATAGGTTATTTCTTGATGTTAGACTGTTTTATAAATATAATATTTCATGATGTTAGACTGTAAAAAATTGAATATATCATGATGTTAGACTGTATAATAAATAGGATATTTCATGATGTTAGACTTTCCTATAAACAGGATATTTTATTAGACTTTGCTATAAATAGGATATTTTATGATGTTAGACTTTCCTATAAATAGGATATTTTATTACGTTAGACTTTCCTGTAAATAGGATATTTTGTCATGTTAGATTTTTCCTATAAATAGGATATTTCATGATGTTAGACTTTCCTATAAACAGGATATTTCATGATGTTAGACTTTCCTATAAATAGGATATTTTATGATGTTAGATTTTTCCTATAAATAGGATATTTCATGATGTTAGACTTTCCTATAAATAGGATATTTTATTATGTTAGACTTTCCTATAAATAGGATATTTTATAATGCTAGACTTTCCTATAAATAGGATACTTTATGATGTTAAATTTTTCCTATAAATAGGATATTTCATGATGTTAGACTTTCCTATAAATAGGATATTTCATGATGTTAGACTTTCCTATAAATAGGATATTTCATGATGTTAGACTTTCCTATAAATAGGATATTTTATAATGTTAGATTTTTCCTATAAATAGGATATTTCATGATGTTAGACTTTCCTATAAATAGGATATTTCATGATGTTAGACTTTCCTATAAATAGGATATTTTATAATGTTAGATTTTTCCTATAAATAGGATATTTCATGATGTTAGACTTTCCTATAAATAGGATATTTCATGATGTTAGACTTTCCTATAAATAGGATATTTCATGATGTTAGACTTTCCTATAAATAGGATATTTCATGATGTTAGACTTTCCTATGAATAGGATATTTCATGATGTTAGACTTTCCTGTAAATAGGATATTTTATAATGTTAGATTTTTCCTATAAATAGGATATTTCATGATGTTAGACTTTCCTATAAATAGGATATTTCATGATGTTAGACTTTCCTATAAATAGGATATTTCATGATGTTAGACTTTCCTATAAATAGGATATTTCATGATATGATGTATAATAAGTAGGATATTTCATAAGGTTAGATGGAATTACACATTGTTCTTATTGGCAAAAAACTAAAATTAGATAATATCAATTAAGCAGTAATTAATTTGAACAATTTAATTGGATCTATGACCAAACCCATGTTCAAAGAGGGTCAGTGAAGGGCAACAATTTTAATTGTGTATTTCAGCTGATTCTCCTTTTTGGTGGCATACCATTCCTGTGGAGAGTGTCAGGAAGTGAGACTGCTCATTTTGGATATGGAGCAGAATATGAGGTTTGTAGAATGATAGAAAGGATTGATTGATTGATTGATTTCTAAATCATGCTGAGGTGATGTGAGTAAAGTGGATTGTCAAGAGACACACACATCAAGATGGATGATCCAGCCCAGTCTGGGTTATATTTTCAAATAAAGTGCCTTGTCCAAAGACACATCAAGGTGGATGATCCAGCCTGGTTTGGTTGGATTCAATCCTTCTGGCTTCACTTTCAGAAAACTTAAAAACTTGAGTACATGATCAACTAAATGTTTGTTCCTCTGTGAAATTTCTTTTAAAAAAATATAATTTACTGTAGGCTTCTCCATATTCATCATCAGCATCTAATTTACATGAGTCATCTCCATATTCATCATCAGCATCTAATTTACTGGAGGCATCTCCATATTGATCATCAGCATCTAATTTACTGTAGGCATCTTCATATTTATCATCAGCATCTAATTTACATAGTCATCTTCACATTCATCATCAGCATCTAATTTACTGTAGGCATCTCCATATTTATCATCATCATCTAATTTACTGTAGGCATCTTCATATTCATCACCATCTAATTTACTGTAGGCATCTCCATATTCATCATTAGCATCTAATTTACTGGAGGTATCTCCATATTTATCATCAGTATCTAATTTACTGTAGGCATCTCCATATTGATCATCAGCATCTAATTTACTGTAGGCATCTCCATATTCATCATCAACATCTAATTTACTGTAGGCATCTCCATATTGATCATCAGCATCTAATTTACTGTAGGCATCTCCATATTCATCATCAACATCTAATTTACTGTAGGCATCTCCATATTCATCATCAGCATCTAATTTACTGTAGGCATCTCCATATTCATCATCAACATCTAATTTACTGGAGGCATCTTCATATTCATCATCAGCATCTAATTTACTGGAGCAATCTCCATATTCATCATCAGCATCTAATTTACTGGAGGCATCTCCATATTCATCATCAGTAACCAATTTACTGTAGGCATCTCCATATTCATCATCAACATCTAATTGACTGTAGGCATCTTCATATTCATCATCAGCATCTAATTTACCGGAGGCATCTCCATATTCATCATCAGCATCTGATTTACTGTGCTATTTTACATATAACAGTCTATAATAATCTTGTAGGGATATCATAGTTTTTTTTTACAGATAACAGTCTATAATAATGCTGTAGGGATACCATGGTACTTTACATATAATAGTCTATAATAATGCTGTAGGGATACTGTACTATTTTACAGATAACAGTCTATAATAATGATGTAGTGATACTGTGCTATTTTACAGATAAGAGTCTATAATATTGCTGTAGGGATACCGTGCTATTTTACAGATAACAATCTATAATAAGGCTGTAGGGATACTGTGCTATTTTACACATAACTCTATAATAATGCTGTAGGGATACTGTACTATTTTACAGATAACAGTATAATAATGCTGTAGGGATACTGTGGTATTTTACAGATAACAGTCTATAATAATGCTGAAGTGACACTGTGGTATTTTACAGATAACAGTCTATAAATAATGCTGTTGGGATACTGTGGTATTTTACAGATAACAGTCTGTAATAATGCTGTAGGGATACTGTGGTATTTTACAGATAACAGTCTATAACAATGCTGTAGGGATACCATGCTATTTTACAAATAACATTCTATAATAATGCACCATGCTATTTTACAGATAACAGTCTATAATAATCTTGTAGTGGTATCATAGTTTTTTTATATATTGATAACAGTCTTTAATAATGCTGTAGGGATACCATGGTATTTTACAGATAACAGTCTATAATAATGCTATAGGGATACTGTACTATTTTACAGATAACAATCTATAATAATGCTGTAGGAATACTGTGCTATTTTACAGATAACAGTCTATAATATTGTGGTAGGGATACCATGCTATTTTACAGATAACAGTCTATAATAATTATGTAGGGATACTGTGCTATCTTACAGATAATTGACAACATGAAATATTCTTTAGCAATATAAAACATAATACATCCGGATGTAACCTAAGATATTTTGCGTGAACTTGGACATATATATTTATATTATTCTAGGTTAATCATATATAAAGGTAATCATACCAAAGGTAATCATATATAAAGGTAATATATAAAGGTAATCATATATAAAAGTAATCATACCAAAGGTAATCATATATAAAGGTAATCATATATAAAAGTAATCTTATATAAAGGTAATCATACCATTATTTCAGATTCTAAACAAACATTAAATTATAAAGAGTACATAATTGATTGGAAAATCATCATGGATAGAACTGTATTTACTGGATCGACTTTAGTTTTAATTATTGGAGGAAAACCATCAAGTTCTGTATCGATACCTTTCCTTTATTGTACCTATTTGCTCCATGAATTAAATGAATCTTTACTTTGCTTTATTAGAAAACTTGCACTTTGATAAAAAAAAATTAATTTCACTGATTGTAGTTATTTATGGAGTAATAAAACAGCAATTTTGAGACCACTGATGAAAAATGAATGGGTCATTTATACTTATTTCAACCTATTTTCTTTAACTTTCTTTTTCATTTCAGATAACTCAGTCTCTGGTATTCCTTGTTCTAGGATCCATATTCAGCACAGTGTCAGGAATGCCCTGGACTGTTTATAGCACATTTGTGGTGGAACAGAAGCACGGATTTAATAAACAGGTACACCGGCTTGTCCATAGACCTAATATATCAGTGTGTAAATGATATGTTAGACATGCATATCTATCATTAAGCTCATCAACACCAGTCCTTTGATTACTTATTGTTAAAATCTTTTCATTAAACAAACTTAAAAATTTATCATTTGGAAAATTGCTGAAATTGAACTACTTGTTCAAGAGACAGAAGCAGACTGTACTCTTTTTACCTCATAAAAATTTATCAGGTGTCACAATGGTTTACTTCACCAACAGTTATCTGAAGGTCCAGGAAATGAGGCATCTGGTGTCACAAAGGTTTACTTCACCAACAGTTATCTGAAGGTCCAGGAAACGAGGCATCTGGTGTCACAAAGGTTTAATTCGCCAGCAGTTATCTGAAGGTCCAGGAAACGAGGCATCTGGTGTCACAAAGGTTTAATTCGCCAGCAGTTATCTGAAGGTCCAGGAAACAAGGCATCTGGTGTCACAAAGGTTTACTTCACCATTAGTTATCAGAAGGTCCCAGGAAATGAGGCATGGTGTCACAAAGGTTTACTTCAAAACAACTGTGTTCAAGTCCCAGGAAATGAGACATAAGAAGGGTTGTCCAAAAAGAGTAGCACACTGGATGTAACATTACATCAAACTTGAACAAAGGTGAATTGTTTGTACATGCCATTAATACTTAATTTTTAAAGCGAATCTGCTGTTTCAATCAGTGATTGAGTTAAAATAAATTTCTTTTTTCAGACTGCTGGCTTCTTCATCAAGGACCAGGCCAAGAAGTTTTTTGTAATGCTGGCTATCTCTTTGCCAATCACAGCACTCCTGATATACATCATCAAAGTAGGGGGAGGGTATTTTTTCATCTATGCCTGGGTTTTCACCTTCGTTATGTCACTGGTGAGTTACTTATTGACTTGGACATAATATATGTATCCACCTGAATGAAAGTAAAGATATTGATCTTCATTCCACATTACAAAGATAAATTAGGGTAATTAGAAAGTAAAGACACAGATCTGTCATTCCACATTACACAGGCAAATTAGGATAATTAGAAAGTAAAGACACAGATCTGTCATTCCACATTACATAGGCAAATTAGGATAATTAGAAAGTAAAGACACAGATCTTTCATTCCACATTACACAGGCAAATTAGGATAATTAGAAAGTAAAGACAGATCTGTCATTCTGCATCATACAGGCAAATTAGGGTTATTGGAAAGTAAAGACACAGATCTGTCATTCCACATTACACAGGCAAATTAGGATAATTAGAAAGTAAAGACAGATCTGTCATTCCGCATCATACAGGCAAATTAGGGTTATTAGAAAGTAAAGACACAGATCTGTCATTCCACATTACACAGGCAAATTAGGATAATTAGAAAGTAAAGACATAGATCTGTCCTAGGTAGATTAGGATAATTAGAAAAGTAAAGAAATAGATATTCCAAATTACACAGGCTGATTAGGGTAATTAGAAAGTAAAGACACATCTGTCATCCCACATTACACTGGAAGATTACTGTAATTCGAAAAGTAAAGAAATATGTCATTCCAAATTACACAGGCAATTTAGGATAATTAGAAATTAAAGACATAGATATGTCATTTCACATTACACAGGCAATTTAGGATAATTAGAAAGTAAAGACAGAGATCTGTCATTTCACATTACACAGACAATTTAGGATAATTAGAAAGTAAAGACATATTATTCCACATTACATAGGTAGATTAGGATAATTAGAAAAGTAAAGAAATAGATATCATTCCAAATTACACAGGCAGATTAGGGTAATTAGAAAGTAAAGACATATCTGTCATCCCACATTACACAGGAAGATTAAGGTAATTAGAAAAGTAAAGAAATATATGTCACTCCGATTTACACCGGCAGATTAGGGTAATTAGAAAGTAAATACATAGATCTGTCATTTCACATTACACAGGCAGATTAAGGTACTTAGTAAAGACAGAGATCTGTCATTCTCCATTATACAGGCAGATTAGGGTCATTATCACGTCAATGATCTTTTTTGTAACATGCTAGAAAAAGACCTCGTATATAAACAGTGGTCATTTTGAGCTGTCTTGAAGCTGTTAGTTCTTATTACGTCAAAGTATCTTGCAGATTTTAAATATGTGGCTGCTATTATGGCCATCTTGAAAATCTTGGCATCGATACTCTGCTGAATAGATGGTCATCAACATGGGCTTATTATGATGCTTGGTTGGTCATAAATGAAAATGGTGCCAATCGTATATTCAATATGGCCACCACAGCATCCATCTTGACAAAATTTAATAAATGAAGAAATGGACATATCTAGGATTCCAGGAAATTATTTTGGTCAAAAAATCATCAGTCTTCTTGTTACATTAAAGAACTACAGGAATGACATTAAAATCAACAGTGCAGATATTTTATTCGTTGTTAGAATGTTATTTTTAGCACCTGTTATTTTATAATCTATTTGCTCATTTAGAAACTACAGTTACCTCAGATTGTCTCTCAGAGGGTTGAAGTTTTTTGATTAGCATCTGAAAGAGTGTTTGATGTGAGATGAGGTCAGGGTTATATATGGCAATACCACCAACCTATGCTGTGTTCAGTGTGTATCATACACATCTAATTACACTAATATAAGGTATATCATACACATATAAATACACTAATATAATATTTATCCTATTCAGGTAATTACACTAATATAATGTGTATCATATTCAGGTAATTACACTAAGATAATATTTATCATATTCAGGTAATTACACTATTATAATGTACATCATATTGATATAATTATACTAGTATAATGTGTATCATTGTTGTAATTACACTAATATAATGTGTATCATATTCAGGTAATTACACTAAGATAATATTTATCATATTCAGGTAATTACACTACTATAATGTACATAATATTGATATAATTATACTAGTATAATGTGTATCATTGTTGTAATTACACTAATATAATGTGTATCATATTCAGGTAATTACACTAATATAATCTGAAAATGAACTTGGGTTTTGTTTCGGTGTACAGCATTATCCCAAGGAGGGTCTATTTTTTAGCTTTAGCTACTTCAAAATAACTGAGTTTTGTTTACCCATTTCTGCATGTGCCTAGTGCTTGCAATGAGAAACCTGATTACCTCGAGTTTTTGGGCTGTGGATTTTCACCACTACCAGGGTACTTGCAGAGTAATAATTCAGTATCACTATGAGTGAAATCAATAATTCAGTATCACTATATGAGTGAAATCAATAATTAAGTATCACTATATGAGTGAAATCGATAATTCAGTATCACTATATGAATGAAATCAATAAATCAGTATCACTATATGAGTAAAATCAATAAATCATTATCACTACATGAGTGAAATCAATAATTCAGTATCACTATATGAGTGAAATCAATAATTCAGCATCACTATGAGTGAAATCAATAATTCAGCATCACTGAGTGAAATCAATAATTCAGCATCACTGTATGAGTAAAATCAATAATTCGTTATCACTATATGAGTGAAATCAATAATTCATTATCACTATATGAGTGAAATCAATAATCCAGTATCACTGTGAGTGAAATCAATAATCCAGTATCACTATATGAGTGAAATCAATAATCTAGTTTCACTATATGAGTGAAATCAATAATCCGGTATCACTGTATGAGTGAAATCAGTAATCCATTATCACTGTATGAGTGAAATCAGTAATCCAGTATCACTGTATGAGTGAAATCAGTAATCCATTATCACTGTATGAGTGAAATCAGTAATCCATTATCACTGTATGAGTGAAATCAGTAATCCAGTATCACTGTATGAGTGAAATCAGTAATCCATTATCACTGTATGAGTGAAATCAGTAATCCAGTATCAGTGTATGGGTGAAATCAATAATTCAGTATCACTGTGACTGAAAATAATAGTTCAATATCACTATGGGTGAAATCAGTAATTCACTATTGCTATATGAGTGAAATCAATAATTCAATATCACTATGAGTGAAATCAACCATTCATTATTGCTATATGAGTGAAAATCAATAAATACATCATACTTGTAGATGAAACATACATTATTCGTATTTCTTTTTACAAATTTTATACATTGTATAGTGACAGACTCGTATAATCATCATATATGTGTATAAATATGATACATTATATAGTGACAGACTCATATAATCGTCATATATGTGTATAAATTTGATACATTCATTATCCTTGGTGAGTTACACGCTCTTATTAGTTCCATTTAATAACGATATAATTTCCTTATATCAGTTGTTGAACTTGGTGGCATCATTCTGTTAAATCTATTGCTAGACTTTATGTGTATGAGTGTAGTGTCAGATTCATTAATTGTTCAGTTGCATTACAAATAAACATCTCATTCCCAAAATTGTTGTCAATAACTATGCTAATATCCAACCCCATTGCTAAAATCCAATCCCTTTGCTAAAATCCAATCCCATTCTGGCTTCATCCTGTTGCAGTGATAACTTTTCTTTTCAGTTTCTGATCACCATATATCCTGACTACATAGCTCCATTGTTTGACAAGTTCACCCCTCTCCGTGAAGGAGACCTGAGGAAGAAAATAGAGGATCTTGCAGCTAGCATTGAATTTCCTCTAACCAAGTTGTATGTTGTGGAAGGTAAGCCCATTAGTCATGCAGTCACTTGTGCGTAGTTGTATATAGTGAATATTAAGCAATTAGTCATAGTCACTTAAAGTTGTTTGTAATGGAGGGTTAGCCCATAAGTCATACAGCCACTTAAAGTTGTGTGTAGTAAATAGTAAGTCATTAGTCATACAGATACTTAAAGTTGTATGTTATGGAGGGGTAAGCTTATTAGTCATGCAGTCACTTTAAGTTATTTTTACTGGCGGTTAAGCTTAATAGTCTTCACAGCCTTTTAGTAGTCACCCAGGAGACTTGTCTGACACTTAAAGATGTTGTTTAATAGAAAAATAACCTAACTTAAAAATCCAAATTTTTTCCCTGCTGCAAAATTGGTGTTTTTGCAGTTGATCTTGTATTTTTTATAAATATAATATACTTGCTTCCTAATTTTACAATTTTGAGCACAAAATAGAAGATTATTTCATACTTGTTTTAAATTATCATGTACTGAAAAGTACAGAAAGTGATTTGATACATTTTTTGGGTACCAGGCAGCTTAACCCAGGATAAAATATGGCAACATGTACTATATGTCTTTTGTACATGGAAAGTAAAGACCTCATATAATTGAAGGTATCCACCCATGACACTCAAGTGAAGAACAAAGAATCACAATTAAATTAGCCTTCAAATAAAGCAGTGATCATCACTTGTCTCAGTTATTAACAATAAAGTTAAATAGACACTACTGTGATAGTCGGGAGCCAATGAACATTGATGTCATTGTTTTGTGTATATTGAGGATGAACAACAGGTCATGGGATCAGCCAAAATCACATAAATTACACTCAGTAGCTCATTTTTCATGCTGTTAAGAATAAAGTAATGCAGTCACATAGTTATCATCACTGTAGTCACATAGTTGTCATCACTGTAGTCACATAGTTATCATCACTGTAATCACATAGTTATCATTACTGTGGTCACATAGTAATTCTTGCCATTTTTTGCATCTTAAAAATTTTACTCGTCAATATATGAAGCAGAAACCTCTAAAGTTGGTGCCCCCAAAGTTGTAACCTTTTAAAATTTACCTGGTACAGGTACCTCTAAATTTAAAATGGGTTGGAAAGGACATTTAAGTGAGAATAATTACAGTATTTAATAAGGGGCAAGCAAATAAGATGTTTTAGCATGCTGTTAGTCTGAATGTGTTGACTTATCTTTCTTGTAGTTGTTAGGTTAGTTATCTGTCTTGTAGTTTCTAGTCTATTATTATGGTGAGGTATAAGTCATGTAGCAGATAGTGCTGACTTGTAGCAGATAATGCTGACTTGTAGCAGTTAGCGCTGACTTGTAGCAGTTAGTGCTGACTTGTAGCAGTTAGTGCTGACTTGTAGCAGTTAGCATGTCACTATGATGAGTTATATCTCATATGACAGCCATCTTGAAAACTCAACTCATAAAGGTCATATTAACATGGTGATTTCACTGGAAGATTTTTTTATGATATCTAGTTTTTTTAAAATGAATATGTTTCTGCCCAGACATTCAATACGGCCACAACAGTGGCCATCTTGATAATCTTGTTTTAGCTATTCTGTCTGAAAGGATGGTCATGTCAGCGTGAGGTTTTCACTAAAAGACTTCTTATGATGTCTGGTTGGTCCTAATTGAAAATGGTGTAATCTGAAATTTAGTATGGTCACAACACCTGTCATCTTGAAAATCTTACTGCTACTCCTTCTCTAAAGAAAGTCATATTAGCATGTTTTTTTTTTTTTACTGGAAGACTTCTTCTGGTGTCTAGTTTGTCTTAAATAAAAATTGTAATGATCTGATATGGCTCCATGGTGGCTATCATGAAAATCTTATTGCTGCTCCTGCTAGAATGAAAATCCTATCAACATTGGACTTTTACCTGAAGGCTTCTCAAGATATCATATTTAGTACTAAACAAAAATGGTGCCGATCTACATCCAGTATGGCTGCCTTCTTCAGGATTTTGTTATTGCTACCCCAGCCTAAATGGAAAGTCATATTGACCAGGGGGTTTCCTCAGAAGACTAATTATGATAATTGACAAGGGGGTTTCCTCAGAAGACTAACTATGATAATTGACAAGGGGGTTTCCTCAGAAGACTAACTATGATAATTGACAAGGGGGTTTCCTCAGAAGACTAACTATGATAATTGACAAGAGGGTTTCCTCAGAAGACTAACTATGATAATTGACAAGGGGGTTTCCTCAGAAGACTAACTGTGATAATTGACAAAGGGGTTTCCTCAGAAGACTAACTATGATAATTGACAAGGGGGTTTCCTCAGAAGACTAATTATGATAATTGACAAGGGGGTTTCCTCAGAAGACTAACTATGATAATTGACAAGGGGGTTTCCTCAGAAGACTAATTATGATAATTGACAATGGGGTTTCCTCAGAAGACTAACTATGATAATTGACAAGGGGGTTTCCTCAGAAGACTAATTATGATAATTGACAATGGGGTTTCCTCAGAAGACTAATTATGATAATTGACAAGGGGGTTCCTCAGAAGACTAATTATGATAATGGACAAGGGTGTTTTCTCAGAAGACTAATTATGATAATTGACAAGGGGGTTTCCTCAGAAGACTAATTATGATAATTGACAAGGAGGTTTCCTCAGAAGTCTAATTATGATAATTGACAAGGGGGTTTCCTCAGAGGACTAATTATGATAATTGACAAGGGTGTTCCTCAGAAGACTAATTATGATAATTGACAAGGGGGTTTCCTCAGAAGACTAATTATGATAATTGACAAGGAGGTTTCCTCAGAAGACTAATTAAGATAATTGACAAGGGGGTTTCCTCAGAAGACTAATTATGATATTTAGTTGGGTCTGAATGAAACTGGTCCAGATCTGATCTCATATATGGCTGCCACAATGAACATATTTAAAATCTTGTAACAAATTCTCATATCAACATGTTTTTTTTAATCAAAAGTCATCTAAAGGTGCTTAATTTGTCCTGAATTAAAATGGAATGGTGCCAATCTTGCATCCAGTATGAAAGCTACAGTGGCTAATTTGGAAATCTTATTGATCAAGTACAATAGAGATAGTCTCAGCACTAAGCAATTATAAAGAAGAATGGTATTGTCTTAAATTCCTGAAGAATCTTTTGCCATAAGAGTTAGTCCCTATACAGGACTCATTTTATTTAGTTTGATGTGCCCAGTTCTGATTTATCAGTGCATTATAGAAATGCTTCAGTTTTTGGAACTGGGAAGAATTAAGTATTATTTTAGATCAAGAAACATGTATAAAATTCCTAGTTTTTGGAACTGGGAAGAATTAAGTATTATTTTAGATCAAGAAACATGTATAAAATTACTAGTTTTTGGAACTGGGAAGAATTAAGTATTATTTTAGATCAAGAAACTTGTATAAAATTCCTAGTTTTTGGGACTGGCAAGAATTAAGTATTATTTTAGAACAAGAAACATGTATAAAATTCCTAGTTTTTGGAACTGGCAAGAATTAAGTATTATTTTAGATCAAGAAACATGTATAAAATTCCTAGTGTCGTGACGGTGGTTAATACTGTACAGTTGAACACAATTGTGTATGAGTATGTTTATCTTGACTTAGTTAGTGTTTCTTAGTGTTTTATGATCTTGGCTTAGTATTTGTTGGTATCTATGATCGTGGCTAAGTTAGAATTATTGTTTATGATCGTGGCTAAGTTAGTGTTTATGATCTTGACTAAGTTAGAATTATTGTTTGTGATCGTGGCTAAGTTAGTGTTTATGATCTTGACTAAGAATTATTGTTTATGATCATGGCTAAGTTAGTGTTTATGATCTTGACTAAGAATTATTGTTTATGATCGTGGCTAAGTTAGTGTTTATGATCTTGACTAAGTTAGTGTTTATGATCTTGACTAAGAATTATTGTTTATGATCGTGACTAAGTTAGTGTTTATGATCTTGACTAAGTTAGTGTTTATGATCTTGACTAAGAATTATTGTTTATGATCATGGCTAAGTTAGTGTTTATGATCTTGACTAAGAATTATTGTTTATGATCGTAGCTAGGTTAGTGTTTATGATCTTGACTAAGAATTATTGTTTATGATCGTAGCTAAGTTAGGGTCTATGATCTTGACTAAGTTAGAATTATTGTTTATGATCATGGCTAAGTTAGTGTTTATGATCTTGACTAAGAATTATTGTTTATGATAATGGCTAAGTTAGTGTTAATGATCTTGACTAAGAATTACTGTTTATGATCGTGGCTAAGTTAGTGTTTATGATCTTGACTAAGTTAGAATTATTGTTTATGATCGTGGCTTAGTTAGTGTTTATGACCTTGACTAAGTTAGAATTACTGTTTATGGTCATGGCTAAGTTAGTGTTTATGATCTTGACTAAGAATTATTGTTTATGATCATGGCTAAGTTAGTGTTTATGATCTTGACTAAGTTAGAATTATTGTTTATGATCGTGGCTAAGTTAGTGTTTATAATCTTGACTAACAATTATTGTTTATGATCGTGTCTAAGTTAGTGTTTATGATCTTGACTAAGTTAGAATTATTGTTTATGATCGTGGCTAAGTTAGTGTTTATGATATTGGCTAAGAATTATTGTTTATGATCCTGGCTTAGTTTTTGTTAGTGTTTTTATGATTTTAGTGTTTATGATCGTGGCTAAGTTAGGATTTATTAGTGTTTATGATCTTGTAATAGTGTTTGTAATCTTGGCTAAGTTATTGTTTATTATCTTTGGCTTAGTATTTCTTAGTGTTTATGATATCTGATAGCAAGGCAGCTTATCTATCAATCTATTTTTCCAGAAGACTATTCTCTTTGCATGAAAATGACGCAGCAAATTTGTTTTTTAAAATTATAATTTCTGATTGTTTAACTACCAGCTTGTTTGATATAAACACATAAATGGTCATAAGTGAAATTAATATAAAATTCATGTATATATTATTCTTAATTTTCATTTAGTATTCAATTAATCAAGTTAATTTGAAAAATAAATTTTCTTTGTTTTTAATAGAAATGTTTTCTGTTGTACGTTATTTCTTTTAGGTTCCAAGAGATCCTCACACAGCAATGCTTACTTTTATGGGTTCTTTAAGAATAAAAGAATTGTTCTATTTGACACTCTGCTGGAGGATTATGTTCCTGAAAGTGAGAAGGTAGCCAAAAATGAAACAGATAGTTCTGGAGATGGACAGGTACATTTGTCTATCCTTAGTGCATATTTCTAATATTATAGTCTGCTGTTTAGTAGCAGTAATAGAACACCTGCCACTATTACATTACTTACCTTTTCCCCATGTCCAAACTGAAACATCCTGTTCTTCAGTTAGTATGGAATGTTTTAGAACATTAGAACAGAAGGAACACATTTAAGTCTTGCTCCTGTGTCATAGACCCATATGGAATACTCTTCCTCTTTTCTTTGGATGTTTGCACATAATAGACATGCAAATTGGCTTGACAAATAATTGCCCTTTTTTGAGTTCAAAAGCATATTTTTGGCGTTTTTGTTAGAATTTGCATTGATCGAGAGTTAATCCCCATAGTCAGTGCTAAAAATTTAAGTGTTAATTTGTGGTTTTGAGGTGTCATTGTGAAGAGTTGCTTTAACAGTTTGTGTACTCCCTTTTTGTTTTGGTGATAGGGTAAGTATTACCTACCTTTTTTTAGTTCCTGCTTTTGTTGATTGTTTGCATGAATATTCTTTTTCATAATATATTTGAATGAATGTTCTTTTTCATAATATATTTGAATGAATATTCTTTGTCAGAAGATAATGTCCCAGCACTGTTGTTTCAGAATATAATGTCCCATGGTGCTGGTAAGTGTGGGCATACAAAGGCTTCTTGAGATCCAAGAAGTAGGTATGTGTGGGCATTAAAAGGCCCCTTGAGACACAAGTCATGGGTAGTTGTGGGCATACAAAGGCTTCTTGAGATCCAAGAAGTGGGTATGTGTGGGCATAAGAAGGCTTCTTGAGATCCAAGGTGTGGGTAGGTGTGGGCATTAGAAGGCCTCTATATCCAAGGTGTGGGTATTTATGGGCATTTAAAGGCCCCTTGAGACCCAAGGCATTAGTAGGTGTGTGGGCATTAGAAGGCTTCTTGAGAGTCAAGGTGTGGGTATGTGTGGGCATTAGAAGGCCCCTTGAGACCCATGGCATGGTTAGTTGTGGGCATAAGAAGGTTTCTTGAGATCCAAGGTGTGGGTATGTGTGGGCATTAGAAGGCCTCTATATCCAAGGTGTGGGTATTTATGGGCATTTAAAGGCCCCTCGAGACCCAAAGCATTAGTAGGTGTGTGGGCATTAGAAGGCTTCTTGAGATTCAAGGTGTGGGTATGTGTGGGCATTAGAAGGCCCCTTGAGACCCACGGCATGGTTAGTTGTGGGCATAAGAAGGCTTCTTGAGATCCAAGGTGTGGGTATGTGTGGGCATTAGAAGGCCTTTATATCCAAGGTGTGGGTATGTATGGGCATTAGAAGGCCCTTTGAGACCCACACCAATATGCATAGCGTACACTGGGTTGTGTGAGCTTGGATGGCTGTCCAATCTGCTGTCTTTGGATTGATGAATTATGGGACTTCCTTGTCTTCTTTTGACAATTCCCTCTAGGAATAATTCAGATGGTGCAACTAGTAACAGTAATAATAGTAAGACTTTCATAGTTAGATGGTGACCCAAGGATCCCTGATGCTTAATCCAGTGTTGTTAGTGCCAGTGTGGGTTCATTTCAGTGTCCATTCCAAGTGAGGAGAAACTCGAGTGAGTCACACCTCCACCCTTTGGGTGCAGTCTCAGTTAAGGTGAAAAGGAAATCAAACTTTCCTGAGAAGGTACCACAGTGATGTTGAATAAATAGTTCTGATGTGAGTTGACTCATCAGATCAGTGTCACCGGACCAGCATTTGGTGACCTGCTTACCAGTTGCCAGTCACTGGTCATTGAAGTTCCTTTATTGGTCTAGGGACAGAGATATGGTTGATACACCCACCATCTCCTGGCTACAGATCTATCGTGATGGGGATAGGGAATTGGCCTTTACTTATCTGACAGGGGAAGCATTCATGGTATCATGGATGTCACTGCCTTGGCCTCAAGACAGGATAGTCATTACGGGTTATTGAGCAGTCTCATCTTCTCCATCCAGGAAAAATAAAAAAGGGGAGGGATACGCAGAGTCTGAAAAGGATGAGAAGCATTTTCATTCTTCAAGAGGGTTCCTTAGTTAAGGCAGTCTGATCTCCCTCAGTGAGGGGCTGTGGAATATAGAAATATCCCTATTACAGCAGAGAGACAATGGAAAGAACAGTCCTTCTATTTGCAGGAGCAAGCACAGGATGATATTCTTTCTGTGTTGGTGAACTCCAACACGTTTGCTGAGGAACAGGTGGAGATGGTTTTTTTCCCACTGTTTGGGTCCCTGGCAACCTCCAACTTTTTGTGCCAGGTGTTGGAGAAGAATGAGGTTCAAAGATAAAAAGATTCAATTTTGAGAGATGATGTGGGAAGGGTAGCAGCAAATTCACATCCAGACCTTCTATTGCTCCAGCATTCAACAATAGTCTGGTACTTTTACAGAAGTTGTCTTGAGGATTAGATTGCCAGGCTGCAGAAGGGGTGGTTGGTCCCCATGTCTATCACACTGTCCGCAGAGCTACTTGACTTCCGCAGGGACATTGTTTTAGAGACTTCCAAGGTCTTGCTAGAAATCAGCAAAAACATTCTAAGGTCTGCACCATGTCTGACATGCTTTTCAGAGGCTTTATCCCTTCCATGACATGTTAGGATTTCAGGGACCAACAACTCTGATTCCTTAATGTCACCCCAGATCTGTTAAAAACGGGTCAAGAAGCATCTTCATCCTGACTGCCCCTTAGGCCCTTTGCTCAGATTTTTCAAGCAGTCTTCAGAGCACTGTCAATTTAATCCTCCATCTCATCTGTCGTTCAAAAGATATGGTGGCCAGAAAAGACAAATGAGGAAGTCTTCAGAATAGTCCCTCTTCCCCTGGAACAAGGGAGCTGGCCCTAGGGACTTACTTGCTTTTTATCATGTCTGTCTCTTCCCAGCATCCCCATGGTGGTTTGGCTATCCCATTTTCAGGGTTGATTCAGCATTGCTGACATGTAGGTTCTTTCTGCCAAAATGGAGGGCTATCAACTTTGGTACAGCAAACTTACTTTTCCTTTATCATGAACCCCATCTTCTTTCACCAATACAAACTGGATCACTAAAGAGAAGAGGTGCACCTTTCTGCAGAAGGGAACAGTCGAGAGTGGGTAATAGATGTCCAGGTTTCAGGTTTTTATTCCCAAATTTGTCTGCTTGTAGAGAAAGGCATAAAGTTTTGACTCATAACTGACCTTTCTGCCTTTGAACAACTGACTTTCGGAAGAACACTTTCAGATGACGACTTCCCTTCTGTCAGGAATGCCATAAGGCCTTCTGACGTGGTCATCTCTATTGAAATTGCACAGGAAATAGCTCTGGCTTTACCTGGGCCAGGAGGTATTCCAAGTTTGAGATCTGCCATTCAGACATGCTTCCGCTCCCATATCTTTAACCTGGGTGATGGGATAGTTGCAGTCCACCTGAAGTCCCTTAGAGCTTTATGAATGTGGGGATGAATTTCTTCACATACCTCAGGAGTGTCCCTGTATACTAAATTGGAAGCACGATGTGAAAGAAAAATTGAAAATTTTTTGTGTGGAATTTTCTGCTAATTAAATTTTAATATTCAGGAGATTTCAGTGGAGGAAGGGAGACACTTTCATCTTTGGAAGAAAACCCTCCAGACCATGAGGCTGGCATGTATGGATATGGGTCTGTTCCTTTTGTTCTCGTGTGTTACTAATTGGAAGACAAAACGTTTTAGTTTGGATGTCGGGACTTTCATCCCAGAAAGGTATGCAGTGCATTAGTAGTAGGTGACTATTAAATAAAATTAGTTTATCACCCCAAGCTACATATACCTTGTCTTCCACATAATGCATGTAGGGAAGGTAAAAATCTGTCAGATCTCTTAAAGTCCGAATAATATAACAGAATAAAATTCTTGTATATACAAGCATGTCAAATGGTTACATACATATTTATGTATACACAAGCATGTCAAATGGTTACATACATATTCATGTATACACAAGCATGGTCAAATTGTTACATACGTATTCATGTATACACAATCATGTCAAATGGTTACATACATATTTATGTATACACAATCATGGTCAGATGGTTAAATATATACTCATGTGTACACAGGCATGGTCAGATGGTTACATACACATTCATATATACACAAGCATGGTCAATACATATGTATTCATGTATTCACAAGCATGGTCAGATGGTTACATACAAAGTCATGTATACACAAGCATGGTCAAATTGTTACATAAATATTCATGTATACACAAGCATGGTCAAATGGTTACATACATATTCATATATACACAAGCATTGTCAAATGGTTACATATTAATTCATGTATACACAAGCGTGGTCAAATGGTTACATATGAATTCATATATACACAAGCATGGTCAAATAGTTACATAAATATTCATGTATACACAAGAATGGTCAAATTGTTACATAAATATTCATGTATACACAAGCAAGGTCAAATGGTTACATACATATTCTTGTATACACAAGCATTGTCAAATGGTTATATATGAATTCATGTATACACAAGCATGGTCAAATGGTTACATATGAATTCATATATACACAAGCATGGTCAAATTGTTAAATATGAATTTATATATACACAAGCATGGTCAAATTGTTACATATGAATTCATATATACACAAGCATGGTCAAATTGTTACATACATAATTCATGACTAATGACTTGATTCATTTTTACCCACAGGATCACCTTCAGCTAACTTGTACTGATCTTGCCTAAATTTCATTGATCCTGCAAAAGTCAAACATAAGCCACTTTAGTTTTGAATTCAACATTTATTATTAATATCAACTCAAAACAATAACTAACTGTATTTCACAAAAAAGACTCCTTGAAAGTTTAAAGTTTATGTTAATTTTCTGTATCCAATCAGTTGTAGGTCCATAATGCAACCTCTATCCTCAGTGTCTTATGTATCTAGTCATCAGTTCTAGGTCCATAATGGATAGTCTCTATTCTCAGTGTCTTGTGTATCTAGTCATCAGTTGTAGGTCCATAAGACATAGTCTCTGGCCTCAGTGTCTTGTGTATTTGTCATCAGTTCTAGGTCCATAATACAGAGTCTCTGGACTCAGTGTCTTGTGTATTTGTCATCAGTTCTAGGTCCATAAGACATAGTCTCTGGCCTTTGTGTCTTCTGTATCCAGTCATCAGTTTTGTATCCAGTCATCAGTTCTAGGTCCATAAGGCAAAGTCTTTGGACTCAGTGTCTTCTGTATCCAGTAATCAGTTTTGTATCCAGTCATCAGTTCTAGGTCCATAAGGCAGAGTCTCTGGACTCAGTGTCTTCTGTATCCAGTCATCAGTTCTAGATCCATAATGCATAGTCTCTGGTTCTAGGTCCAGGTCCATATATATATATATATATATATATATATATATATATATATATATATATATATATATATATATATAATTAGTATGTACAGTCAGAGTGTACAATCAAACTTGTCAGTAGTGACCACTCTTGAGAAAAGATTAAATTGACGTTTATACACAAGTGATCTTTGCATGAAACTTCACCTTTTGGACTTTGATTTTGAACAAATACTATGCACATAATACTATTATCATTATTAGTATTATTATTATAATTATTATTATTATCATTATTATTATTATTATTATTATTACCTGACACTAGTTTGCAGTATTACTACTGACTCATTTAATTTAGTTCACTATTCAACAAAGTCATAAAATATTTTGTTCTAATTTATGTTTCACACAAGATTACTGTATCCTGCTTACTTTAATCTATCCAATAAATTAAATCCGATAAATTAAATAATTACTGAGGCTTAAAAAACTGAAAAATAAATCACACATCTTTGAGTTGTGCACCATGATGAAATACTAAGTTCACATCTTAGAGTTGTACAATTTGACAAAGCACTAAGTTCACATCTTTGAGCTGTGCAATTTGACAAAGCACTAAGTTCACATTTTTGAGCTGTGCAATATGACGAATCACAAAGTTCACTCCAAATTGACAGCTTACATATGACTGCAAAACAGAGGACTGACTTTTATATTTGGCCTACTTGCATAATTCAGATTTGGAACAGGTGTTTTCATTTCCCCAAAAAACTTTTGAGTTAACCTGTCACTCAGCATGACAGGGTCAAAAAGTTAGCTTATGTACAAGGCCTGCAATTAGTAGGGAATTAAAAAAGCTTGATGTATTAGGAACACCTGACCCTAATGAAATGGGATGAATTCTTATCTCTCCTCATAAATTAACTTTTTTCATCAGATATAAAAAACAAGATTTCCAAGAGTACTTGTCACACTGTCACCAATGGCAGCTTTTATTTCTGCTGTGATTGCATGACTGCATTTCCTACCATCTACCAAATAAATTGCTTTGACTCTGTTTCTTTCTTCTTCAGATATGTTACCCAATCATAAACATGGATCCATGTGTTATTCCCTGTGTCTAAACAATGGCTTCCTCCTCAAACACAAGTTTAATTTGCTTACATAGAGCTGGTGCTCCACTGACTGCTTAAAACACCATTTAAAAAACATTATTTGTTTAGGAAACACTTGGCCCATGACCACAGAAGCAGTTGATCATTATATACATGACTTTTATATAAGAGGTTTGCCAGGGGGAAATTAGAATGGCTGCTATGACCAGGTGACTGCTATATAAAGGTGACCATTGGGACAGGTTTGACTACATATATACATAATTTACAGGCAGCAGAAGAGAAGGAGATCCAAGCACCAGCTGAATCAGAGACGACACAAGACAAACAAGACAGTGAGTCATTGGAGGGAGGAGACATAGCAGGAATAAAAGGGAAGGAAGAACAAAAGAAAGAGGAAAAAAAGAAGGACAAAAAGGGATGTAATAATGATGAAGTACTAGCTGTCTTGTCCCATGAGCTGGGACATTGGAAGCATGGACACATAATCAAAAACCTTATCATTAGTCAGGTGAGAGTTAACAAGCAACAGCTTGATAAGAGTTTATCACATGGAATTATTAACAATGATATGGGACAAGCAATAGCTTAATTAGAATTTATCACATGGTATTATTAACAATGATATGGTACAAGCAATAGTTTGATTAGAATATATCAGATGGTATTATTAACAATGATATGGGACAAGCAATAGCTTAATTAGAATTTATCACATGGAATTATTAACAATGATGTGGGACAAGCAATAGCTTAATTAGAATTTATCACATGGAATTATTAACAATGATATGGGACAAGCATTAGCTTGATTAGAATATATCAGATGGTATTATTAACAATGATGTGGGACAAGCAACAGCTTGATAAGAATTTATCACATGGAATTATTAACAATGATGTGGGACAAGTAACAGCTTGATTAGAGTTTATCACATGGTATTATTAACAATGATGTGGGACAAGTAACAGCTTGATCTCATGGTATTACAGTGTGACCCCGCTATAGCATGCTCCATTAAACGCGAACTTGGATATAACGTGGTTGTGGCATGGCTCCCGAAATTTCATGTTTTTTTCTTGTGCACAAAACAAAATTCTTACAAAGTACGAAAAAAAGTAAAAAGTTGCTTATCATTTTGGGGAAGAGATCATGTATGAATAATACAGGACGATTGTGGCTTGGCTTTTGAAGTTTTATATGTATTTTTCTCGTATGCGAAAAAGTATTTTTTTTTCTTCTTAAAAGTAAGAAGAAGAAAAAATGAAAAAAAAGTTTATTCTGGGGTCGCGTAGGTCTTCGCCAATGTCGCAAACTTGGATTGTTTTTCCTTATTGGCTACAAAACATACCATGTGGCTTTTTTTATTTGTTGGCGACATTGTTGGTTGTTTAAACTTTTATATACAACCATTGGTTTGGAGTGCAGAAATTCAGAGGCCCTTATGAAAGGAAGCCGCAAACTGGATATAAAATGCACTGAAATTTATCTATTGTTACATACAAATTCTTTGTCCATATTGATAAACCATCTAAACAGTGCATTGTTATATCATAATCTGCTTATCCTGACATCTTGCATGAGTACTGTATGTTGTGAGATATCTGCTTTTTTGTTGTTGACATTTCTGGTAATGGAGATCAACCAGACGAGGCATTGTCTCATAATCTATCTTTCATCGGATTTTCGGCTGCTCGCTAGTAATTAATATATTTACATAGACTGACATTTGTATGTGGATGTTAAGTAAAATTCCTCTTCGTTTCACTCAGAATTAAATCCTTCAGAACACTCATATTTTCTGTAATAATCCCTGTCATCAGAACACCTGCGTCTCTATCGTCCATTGATGCTTTGTTAATTTTCAGATGCATGCGTGGAAGGCAGCATCACGCTGCTACCAAAAAAGTAATAAAAAAAAAATGCATCTTAGTTATTGGTTTATTCAGTAGGCATGGAGGGACAGTAACTAGAATAGTCTAAATGACGGCCAGTTCCTTTTGAAAAATGTACCCAGATAAAATAGTTTGCTGAAATTTCAAAGGAAACAGATTACATTTTGAAGCACCAACTGTTATGAAAATGTACTCAGCAAATGGAAAAAATACCAGTCTCAGTCATGCAGTACAATTATTTGATGTTGCCGCCACAATAAGAAATGGGCATTCGTTTGGTTCTGCAAAGCTGTCCTTTAGCAGTGACTTCAATCGTGCATGCATCCTTCATCAAAGAAAGCCGACTACAATCTTTCAATAACAGCAAAGAACTTTTCTTCAAAGGAAGTCAGTACCAAACTTAAATAAAAAACATGGAATCTGATGGATTTGTGCATTTTCCAACATGACTGGAACACGTTAACTGTGCTGTGAAAGTTTCCTTTTTGTAGGGATAAAGTTTATGCTTACGAACACTACCAACAGCGGCTTAAAACACAAACTAACTTTTACAGACTTGGAACGTACTTTAAAGTAAATGTGCTTCGTCATTCCTTACGTGATTATGCTATGTTTTTCCACAGAATTCAGACCAATATGACCTGTTACAAAATTAATGAATATTTTAAAGCTGTGTATGTGCATATTTTTGATGGAATCACTTGTATTGTGGATTCAGTGTATATGATGAGGTTCGCATGTGAGTACACGGTGTTGATACTCTATTCATGCTATACATTAGACATTTATATATAAACAGGATTCACGTATATGTACCAATTCATGGTTCTCTAAATAAAGTAAACTATTATATTATGTCTTCTCTGTTTTCACTAAAGGTGTATTTCTCATTTAATATGCATCAATTTAAGATTGGTAACTGTGCCGACGAAGCACGTATTTTACCGCCCGCATTTATTACCCCCCCCCCCCCATTTTTTTGTGGGGGGAGTACATTTTCTTCAGCTAACTGACTTCGTTGCATATAACATGGTTCGGTATATAACGCGGTCAGGTTTTATGGCTCCCAACTACCGTGTTGTAGCAGGGTCACACTGCATTAACAATGATGTGGGACAAGCAATAGCTTGATTGGAGTTTTTCACATGGAATTATTAACAATGATGTGGGACAAGCAGTAGCTTGATTAGAGTTTATCACATGGTATTATTAACAATGATGTGGGACAAGCAATAGCTTGATTAGTATATATCACATGGAATTATTAACAATGATATGGGACAAGCAATAGCTTGATTAGAATTTATCACATGGTATTATTAACAATGATGTGGGACAAGCAATAGCTTGATTAGAATTTATCACATGGTATTATTAGCAATGATGTGGGACAAGCAATAGCTTGATTTGAATTTATCACATGGAATTATTAACAATGATGTGGGACAAGCAATAGCTTGATTAGAGTTTATCACATGGTATTATTAACAATGATGTGGGACAAGCAATAGCTTGATTAGTATATATCACATGGAATTATTAACAATGATGTGGGACAAGCAATAGCTTGATTAGAATTTATCACATGGTATTATTAGCAATGATGTGGGACAAGGAATAGCTTGATTTGAATTTATCACATGGAATTATTAACAATGATGTGGGACAAGCAATAGCTTGATCAGAATTTATCACATGGAATTATTAACAATGATGTGGACAAGCAATAGCTTGATTAGAGTTTTTTTACATGGTATTATTTAAACGATTTTGTATTTACTCATTTCATTATGTACTAGTGAAATATATTATGATATGGTAAAGGTTAAGTCTACTACATCTATTACATTATGACATGGTACAGGGTAACTCTTGTACATTATGACATGGTACAGGTTAAGTCTTGTACATTATGACATGGTACAGGTTAAGTCTTGTACATTATGACATGGTAGAAGTTAAGTCTGTTACATTATAATCTGGTACAGGTTCAGGTTAAGTCTGCTACATTATGATGTGTTACAGGTTAAGTTTATTAATTACGATGTGGTACAGGTTAAATTTAATAATTATGACAACATGATATAAATGTGTATATTACAAGTATGTGATAAATTTTTTAGCTTTAAACATTTAAATTGTTAAGAGATCATTCTGTTGAAATAATTGTGTTTTGTCATATTAGAAATGGTCATATTTCTAATCAGTTTGTGTGAAAGTGAAGAAGTTCATTAAATACTTTTCTCATTTTGTACTGTTCAGGCTTTACAGAAAGATACCAGGGGCCCCGTGTGGCCGAGTGGTCTAAAGCGCTCATCGTTACTGATCAATGCCATCTCACCTCTGTCTGCGTGAGTTCGAGTCTTAGGCTCGGCTAATGTTGGTACGTGAGAAAGCGTGTCAGTAGCTTCTCGTGGGTCGGTGGTTCTTCCCTGGGTTTTCCAGGGTTCTTCCTCCACTAATTATACTGGCCGCCATGTATAGCCTATCTTGTGATGAAAAATGGCGTTAAACCCTACAACAATAACAACAACAACAACAGAAAGATACCAATTACTTTGTTTCATAAATTTCATATGAATTCTTATCCACTCTTTGTATTAATATATAGTGCATAGTACAAACCTCTGTTAAATAAGAGAAATTGCTCTAATATAAATCCACAAAAAGATACATATATACAGTGCAACCCCAACATAATGCGCCCTGCAATAACGCGAATTTGGATATAATACGGTCATGCCATGGCTCCCAAAATTTCGTAAATTCATTTGCACATGAAAAAATATAATTTGTTCAAAGTATGTGAAATAGTGCATAAAAAATTTATTATCATTTTGGGGAAGAGATGGCGTATGAATTCGAATATAATACGATCGCGGTGTGGTTCCTGAAATTTTAAATATCTGTGTAATTTTCTTGTAACGGGAATTTTATTTTTTTTAGTATGAGAAATAGTGTGTAAAACATTTATTATCATTTTGGGGAATACATCGCATAATGATTTTAATATGATATGATCGTGGCATAGCTTCTGAAATTTAACAATTGTGCAAGGTTCTTGAAGTGTTATGCCAAAATAAACATTATTGGAAATGTTACTTATTACTGATCCATGAGTAAAGCCAGTAAGTCGTCTTTGTGATTGTCTTCAATTAATTCTGCATACAATCGTTGCTCAAACAATAGCCGACATGTGGTTCTTCTTTAACTGCATACACAACCAAGCAGCAGACAATGGAGTGGTTGATAAAAGATTCTCACAATTTAATAAACATCAAAAATCGAAAGCTGCCAACATGTTTGCGGAGCTTGATGGTGTTATTAGACGCAATGAGTTGACCATTAAATAATATTCGCTATATTAGCTGGAAATTGAAAGGGTATGAAATTATACATGCGTTCAGCTTAAATTATTCTTTAAAAGTGACTTGTGACCTTTGCGGGCCTACTGCACTTAGTTCTCAGGTTTTACATGTGTATGGTGTTTGCTTATGAACTTGTTATTAATTTCCTATTTGTTATAGAAATATTTTACCGTTATAGAAAAGCAAGTTCACAAACGCAAGTCATTTTCTACACTTTGCACAATGATTAGTAAAGTAGTTTTCACACGATTCTTTCGATATTCACAAAATCTGAAGTAAAAGGTAAATGCACACTGAAAGCATGTGTTGATTGTTAATTATTCTTGCTGTAGTCATTCAAATGAATGGGCATACAAGCATTAATTATTGGAAGTTTAGAATGGATAAATGTACAAGGGAATGCATATGAGAAAACTTTAGCAGTATGAAATTTGTACAGACACCATTCATAGACCCTGGAACGTAATGAACCTTACACGTGCTTCGTGTTTCTTAACTTAATTTTGCTGTTAGTTTTTCCCATTGAATTCAGACACATAATGATTTGTGACAAAATTATTGAATAGTTTAAATATGTATGCAGTTTTTGCAATCGAATTACATGTATTTTGGATTAATTGCAAGCCCCAATGGTACGATATCAGACGGTAAGTAAACGGTGTCAATACTCTGTTCATGCTATATATTAGACGTTGAATTCAAACACAATAATCTTGGACAAAATTTTTGAATATTGTAAATCTGTGTGCAGTTTTTCAAAGGAATTACATGCATTATGGATGAACTGCATGCCACGACGGCATGATAGTAAATGGCTTTGATACCCTATTCATCATATACATTAGACGTGAATACACGTATATGTGCTAACAAGTGTTCTCTGAAAAAGTAAAATACTATAAAGCCCTGCATTGACGTGACCCCGCTATTAACGCGATCCAATTTTTGGGACCCCAATTATCGTGTTATAAGGGTTCCACTGTATATATATATATATATATATATAACCCTAACCCTAACCCTATATATATATCACAGTATATATATATATTATCCCAGCAATGCAATGTTGATTGCTAGATCATGTCTTGTTGTCAGCGTCAGAAAATCCAGATCATTACAAGATACAAAGCATCAAGTCATGATCTGGATTTTCTAATGCTGACAACAAGACGTGATCTAACAGTCAAGATACAATTATTAGAATAACAATAATTTTGTTGTATACCTATTGGTTTGCAGATAAATTAATAAAATACTAAAACTTCATTGAAAAATAAAGAAATTGCTTAACACTTAAACCTTTCAGATCAAACTTCATCTTAAGTCATAAACCAAATTTTTTTGGAACAGCTGATATGCATATGAATATTAGTTTTATGAATGAAGCTTGTGTATCAACAGTCATTTTATGAATGAAGCATGTGTATCAACAGTCATTTTATGAATGAAGCATGTGTATCAAGTCATTTTATGAATGAAGCATGTGTATCAACAGTCATTTCACGAAGAAGTATGTGTATCAACAGTCATTTTATGAAAGAAGCATGGGTATCAACAGTCATTTTATGAAAGAAGCATGGGTATCAACAGGCATTTTATGAATAAAGCATGTGTATCAACAGTCATTTTATGAAAGAAGCATGGGTATCAACAGGCATTTTCTGAAAGAAGCATGCGTATCAAGTCATTTTCTGAAAGAAGTATGTGTATCAACAGTCATTTTATGAATGAAGCATGTGTATCAACAGTCATTTTCTGAAAGAAGCATGGGTATCAAAAGTCATTTTCTGAAAGAAGTATGTGTATCAACAGTCATTTTAAGAATGAAGCATGTGTATCAACAGTCATTTTCTGAAAGAAGCATGGGTATCAACAGTCATTTTATGAAAGAAGTATGTGTATCAACAGTCATTTTATGAATGAAGCATGTGTATCAACAGTCATTTTATGAATGAAGCATGTGTATCAACAGTCATTTTCTGAAAGAAGCATGTGTATCAACAGTCATTTTCTGAAAGAAGCATGGGTATCAACAGTCATTTTATGAAAGAAGTATGTGTATCAACAGTCATTTTATGAATGAAGCATGTGTATCAACAGTCATTTTCTGAAAGAAGCATGTGTATCAATAGTCATTTTCTGAAAGAAGCATGTGTATCAACAGTCATTTTATGAATGAAGCATGTGTATCAACAGTCATTTTCTGAAAGAAGCATGTGTATCAACAGTCATTTTATGAATGAAGCATGTGTATCAGCAGTCATTTTCTGAATGAAGCATGTGTATCAACAGTCATTTTCTGAAAGAAGCATGTGTATCAACAGTCATTTTATGAAAGAAGCATGTGTATCAACAGTCATTTTATGAAAGAAGCATGTGTATCAATAGTCATTTTAAGAATGAAGCATGTGTATCAACAGTCATTTTCTGAATGAAGCATGTGTATCAGCAGTCATTTTCTGAATGAAGCATGTGTATCAACAGCCATTTTATGAATGAAGCATGTGTATCAGCAGTCATTTTCTGAATGAAGCATGTGTATCAACAGTCATTTTATGAATGAAGCATGTGTATCAACAGTCATTTTCTGAAAGAAGCATGTGTATCAACACTCATTTTCACTTCTATCACTGTTAATTACACTAGTTCTTTCATACAAGGGGGATGCATGTGTATCAAGTCATTTTCACTTCTATCACTTAATAACACTAGTTCTTTGATACAAGGGGGCAGCAGACCTATATATGTGATTTACAGTTATTGTGCAGTTGTCAGATTTTGCATCACAAGATTTCACCAACTGAGTAACTAGGAAAGTTTCTGTCTGAGGCCTGGCTGATAGCATTTTGAACTGTTTCTGGTGGGACATTGTGAGAGGTTTCAATTAAGAACTGGCCTGGGAATGACAGCATTATTTTGACAGTTATTTACAAAAGGATTGGACAAATAGCTGAAACTGATGATACAGATTTGTTAAAGAGAATGCTACTCATTTCTATTTTTATGTCAAGTCAGGCTATGGCATTGTTATTCACACTTGTCCAATTGTAACCAGAAAACCTCAAGAAACATTTGCTCCATCCTTGCTTGAGATTATGCTAATATGGGATCAGAAAATAACAACATCGTTTTCCTAATTATGGAGGGGCCCTGTGTAGCTGATATGGTATAAAGGCCTTGCCTTTACCAGTCACTGCCACCTCACCTCTGTCTACATGGACTTTACCAGTCACTGCCACCTCACCTCTGTCTACATGGACTTTACCAGTCACTGCCACCTCACCTCTGTCTACATGGGCTGAAGTCTTAGGCTTGGCCATTGTTGGTATGTGAGACAGCTGCCAGTAGCTTCCCATGGGTTGGTGATTCTTACTGGGGTTTTCCAGGTTCTTCTGCCACCAGTAATACAGCCACTATGTATAGCCTATCTTGTGCTAAGAAATAGCATTAAACCCCAAACCAATAATACAGCCACTATGTATAGCCTATCTTGTGCTAAGAAATAGCATTAAACCCCAAACCAATAATACAGCCACTATGTATAGCCTATCTTGTGCTAAGAAATAGCATTAAACCCCAAACCAATAACAGTAACCTACTTGTGGAATTTGATCATAGAATTCTGGCTCATTCTTGGGTAGAAAATTGATAGGTATAGATTAAAAAATATTATTGGTGTCATTATACTCTATGTGTACAACTAGTAGTGCAACATTTTACAAAGTGCACAATCTTAACAGACATCAATGGCATGTGCATACTGTTATTTCACTTGGCATTTTTTCCTAGTTATTCCATTTTTAGATGTTAATTGTACATACTGTATCTGAGAAATTTTGTATGGGCAACTAGTTCTACAACTTTGTATTACTTCCCTGGAACTTGGCAGACATGATTAACACTGTTCAATGGTCATCTTCATTTTTTTATCTTTTGTCAATGTTTATATGAATGTTCACTTTTAGATGCATGCATTCTACCAGAACTATTGCTCTAACTTCAGATACCACTCATTCAGATGGAGCTTGGTCATCTGTGTTCTATGGGCACATTTGTTTTATATCACTTCTGTTACATGTACCATATACACTTGCTTTTAAGTCGAGTTAAACTGCAAACAAGAAAGATCCTGATCTGCTGTAGCATAATGCACCAGCACATCAGGGTCTGTGTTGTTTGTTCTACTAAATGCTCATAAGAAACTGCACAAATCCAGATCACCTGGTGCATTATGCAATGGCAGATCTGGGTCTGTGCAGTTGCAGTTGGACTCATAACCATGTACATATGGTATGCTTAAATGAAACAGTTCTGACTATTTATGTATGTCATGGACAAAAGATTGACAATATATAAGGATGATTGAATTTGTATTTTCCATGTCAATCTATTTTAATAGCCCCTCAATGGTAACAATTCAATCAATTTATTTTAACAACCCCTCATTGGTAACATTTCATTTTTAGAGTTGTTTGATAAAACTTCGTGTCGGAATGAAATCACTACACTTCTTTTTGCTCACTTTAAACACAGCATAACATGGAAGCACATGTCACTTTTTATCAGGTTAGGTTAAAACTGCCACTAAAAATAATATTTATGCATCATAAATTTGCTAAAATTGTATGTTGTTAATATGCTCAAATGAAAAATGTCCTGAAATTTAATGATGCTAAAATATTATGCTTTATAGCACTTTCCAGATGTGTTTTAATTGAATCAACAATATTATGATTTATAGCACTTTCCAGATGTGTTTTCCTGGAATCAACAGGTTCTGTTCATGCACTTTGGACCTTTTGGATAAATATGTGGTTTATTCTTTGAACTCATTCTTGTAGTGATGTCAACAGGCTCCTTACATGACCCTTTGCTTTAATATGTGTTTGTTTTCCACAGGTGAACACATTCCTCTGTTTTTCTGTGTTCTCCTTGCTGATCCATAAGCAGGTGTTGTTCACGGCCTTTGGTTTTTCCAGTCAACCTACCCTGATAGGCCTCATTATCATCTTCCAGTTTGTCTTCTCCCCTTACAATGAGGTAAGACCTTTCTTAATGTTTCAGTATTTGTTTTAGGTATAGCAGGCATGTGCAATCTATGACCAACGACCCGGCATTATCTACTTATTTACACGATAGGGGGTGACTTTAAAAATCACTTGTCCAGCCTGCACCCTGAAGAAAGTTGCACATGCCTGATCGATAGCATGTACCCAGCTGTCAGAAATGTAGATCTGCTGTTACATACTGTCTGTCAGGTCAGAGTCTGTGCTACTTATTTTTTGTTTGAATGATATTGAACCTGATCTGCCAGCATATAATAACCCACCAGGTCAGTCTGTGTCACTTATCATTTAATTAGTATTGATTTAATATTAATCCTTATTTGCCAGAACATATCCACCAGGTCCGCCTGTGTCACTTATCATTTAACTAGTAACGAACAATATTAAACCTCATTTGCTAGCATATTAGCATTGGTAAATTTGGGTCTGTGCTATTTGCCGTTTACATGAGTAAATATGGTACTTGTTTTGTCATTTCAACTTTAAGAACAGATGGCAGTAGCAACATTCACAGTTCTTAGATACACTGAAGTTTTTTAAAACTTCTCTCATCTCCATGACCCATGGATAATTGATCCACCTCAACCCATGGCATATTTAACCAGCTGAAATGGGGTTATGAGTAAATGACCTTTTTCAGACAAGAGGGTCCTTGCTGATGGAAAGCAAAATCAATTAACCATTGAGAGAGTATGTCATGTGACCTGTTATGTATACAATAAGGCAAGTCCGATAAAGTCTTTAACTCAGAATTAGAAGTTACTTAAAATGTCTAAATCGTAGCTACTTACGTGGGACATGTATCATTGTGTGTGTATGGAGCCTGCTGTGATTATTCCCAACAATCTCCCTCTTTAATTGGAAAAAGGAATCAGATTGGATCATTTTATTTCAGCTGCATCCAATCAGATAGTGGTACAGTTGATTCAGTCCAGCTAGCTAAATATGACAAGGGTTGATGGCTGGCAAAGATGAACTTACTTAAACTGGCAGTTTCTTTAACCCAGCCAGCTTTTGCAGACTTGTGATTTATATTGCTCCAAATAAAGCTCTTCTTATGCAAATAAAACCTCTACTTACTGGCCACCTCTATAAATCAGCCAAAATATTTGGTCCGAACAGTGTCTAGTTTGGTGAAGTTTCCCTTTTATAAGAAGCAGCTGGTCAGTGCAGGTATTATCAAGTTAAAAGTACTTTTCAAATTGCAGCTTATTCCCTTTATTTGCTTTATTATTACTAATTTATAAAGTGTATCTATAGTTGCAATTTAATTAACTGGTTAGAGTGTCCACCTATGATGTGGGAGGTCACGGGTTAGAACCCCGGCCGAGTCATGCTAAAGACTTATAAAAATGGTACTAAAAGCTGCCTTGCTTGGCATTCAGCATTAAGAGGTTAGTGTTAGAACTGGTCAGCCTGGTGTCAGGATAACGTGTCTGGGTGAGACATGATGCTACATGTCTGCAGCATGATGCCCCAGTGTTAGACATGACTATAAACTGTTACGCTGCAGACATTGTAGCAATATGACTGAAAAATTGTTAAAGCTACTTTAAAAATCCATCTCTCACACACACACACTTTAATTATTTAGTATTATTTACAGCATTATTGTTCCTCTGATATATATTTCAGATCTTGTCTTTTTGTGTGACTGTGTTGTCTCGGATGTTCGAGTTCCAGGCTGACAATTTTGCAAAGTCTCTTCATAAGGCTGCTTATCTTCGATCTGCCCTTATCAAGCTGAATAAGGACAACCTTGGCTTCCCAGTGACAGACAAGTTATACTCAACTTGGCATTTTTCACACCCACCCCTCCTTGAAAGGCTTCAAGGGCTGGAAAAGGCGGATTAGAGTTTCAGTATGCATTAAGGAAGAATCTGTCAGTTTCTTATCTGAAAAATTATTTTCTAGTCCTTTGAAAATATTTAATCTTGTTCAGAAATTTTTCTTTTGTAATTAACCTTCAGTATTTGGGAATATATATACACTGAAGATTTGACCTGACGAGGACATGCTGTATAATGGACATTTTATTTTGTACACTCTATCAATTATGTTAGGCCTTTTCCTTCAATTCAAAATGTAAACACATACATGTTTACAATTTTACTTAATCCTATAGCATGTAGAATAGAAACACACACCTAAAAAATATAAACATCAATTTTTATTGCAGTTTTGTACAAATTTATGGCAAGAAAATAAACAGTTATGCATTACTCCGTTACTCGGGAGTAGAAAGCTCGTTAAGAAAACTTTGGGTTCGGCAAATTATACCTTTCTTGCTTGTTTCTCCAGGTTAATCTCCAGGGTAATGGCTTAAGTGAAGATTTAAGAAAATTAAAGTTTTGAATTAAAAGCCATGAAACTGCTCCAGTACATGAACTTCATAAAGTGTAAAATTTGTGTCTTTTGTGTGATGTATATTTAACATGCATAATAAGTGTTGCTGCTGTACAATACATTTCAACTCTGATTCAGCATCCGGACTTTTCACTTTGATACCAATGATTTAGATCAAGTAAAATTCAGGATATATCAGCGTTACTATTTCCTTCACAAGTGAGTTTATTCTAAATTGCTGATTGCAAATGTAGTTGTAACTTCTTATGTTCAAGGTTTTCATCTTGGATAATTTTATGACATTGAAAAGCTTCATTCATGGGGTAACATGATGACAATAAACATGAAATGTATACTTTTCTTATTTTGTTTTCTTTTTTGTAAGTTGATGAAAAATTCTTAGATTTCTGTTGTAATTTACACTATACAAAATAGGTTGCAGACATGATTTATTTGGTTTATTAGATTGAATTTTATAACATTATCAGAAAAGACATTATTTTCAGTGTCTACTGATGAAAATAAAGATGTACAGGAATTTCATAACTTTGACATGTCCATCTGTAAGGCAAGCTGAGTAAAGGATGGACCTTTCATCAGAATTTGATGTCAATTTATAGAGTGGCTTTCTTTAAAGGGCCTAATTGATGTCAGACCGAGTTTTATGCCTGCACTGTGAGAACAGAAAGGTCTAATTGTTTTCTGCTGACTATCTTCTGTACATCCATTCCAAATTCATTTTAGCATTATAGCACAAAAACTTTTTTGAGTCATGAAATTTGTAGACACTTTATCATGGTTGTATGTAAATGATATGTTACAAAATTTCAGTACATTAAAGCAATTTTTCAAACTTTTGGTCTTTTTTGGATTTCACATCTTTAAAAAAAATACTTATAGTACAATTATAAAACCTTTAAGCACAATTAAGCAAAAGCTAGATGTAATTGGCCCAATTAGACTGTCAATGCTATATGTGTAATTGGCCTGATTAGACTGTCAACACTATATGTAATTGGCCTGATTAGACTGTCAATGCTATATATAATTGGCCTGATTAGACTGTCAATGCTATATGTAATTGGCCTGATTAGACTGTCAACACTATATGTAATTGGCCTGATTAGACTGTCAATGCTATATGTAATTGGCCTGATTAGACTGTCAGTGCTATATGTAATTGGCCTGATTACACTGTCAATGCTATATGTGTAATTGGCCTGATTAGACTGTCAACACTATATGTAATTGGCCTGATTAGACTGTCAACACTATTTGTAATTGGCCTGATTAGACTGTCAAATCTATATGTAATTGGCCTGATTAGACTGTCAGACCATTTCAGCAATTATTTTTTACACACAAGTTGAAACTTTTAGGACGTGGGCTTTTTTGACAAAAACAAAAACCATGGAAGCCAATAGCGAGTTATCATTACTACCTAGATGGCACCACCACTATTGGTCCATCAATCGGATTACCTCTATAGTTACCTTCAATAGATAAACAAAGAAAATACTTCTTAGATTGATTTATGAGGTTAAACTTTCTTTAATTATGCTGAGTATGTGTTGCTGTGTGCCTTGGTATTATTAAACGACAGAAAAACAAGGAGTAGATGTTAAATAATGTTTCTATCCAAATAATTTAAAATTTTAACAAATCACTTAACTTGTACAGGGTCGAAATTGCCATTAAAAATAACTTTAATTTCTTTATGTTGTATAATTTTAGGACTGGTGTTATTTCAAAACACGCATAAATGCTATTCATCCAAAAGACGTGTATATTATTTGCATGCTGTTGTGGTTTTAAAAGGATGTGTTGGAAATAAACGTAATTTAAACGTTTAATCTTTAGTCCTTGTATTTAAATTCAAAACATTTTGGCTGTGCAATGATGATTGTTTACTTTAAATATGGCTTATACAAATATTTGTCAAGAAATTCCAATTTGAAATATGATTTAGCTAACTTGTTGCCATCTGTTCAGTCCATTTCCTGAATATTCACTCGAACACTTCCTTGACTGAATTGCGAGGTTAAAATTTCTTTAATTATGCTGAGTATGTGTTATTGTGTGCCTGGGTATGTGTTATTGTGTGCCTGGGTATGTGTTATTGTGTGCCTGGATGTGTGTTATTGTGTGCCTGGGTATGTGTTATTGTGTGCCTGGGTTGTATCAGATGAGAGAAAAATTAGTAAAAGAATGATAGGTGTAGCCAAAACATTTCAAAATGAAGAACTCGGTAAATACTTGTGATTAATTTATTGATTTATATTTGATTGGGAGTATAATGTACACATCTGTATAAAAATATATAAAAAATTAATAAAGGAGCACAATGAGAAATCACTTCGTTTGCATGTAAAATATTCAGCTCTTTTAATGTTGAAGCCCAACAGAAGTAAACAGGACACATGTACATTCAGAGAGTAAAAATATGTTTCAAATCTTTAATATTTCACTCTGTGGAGATAAAATTACACTTTCTTTATATAAAAAATCCCTTTGGCCATTGTATAATGGTTTTAACATACCGACCTTTCAACCAGCTCATTCTTTTGTCCCCAAATCCTTGCATTTCTTTTCCTTATTTCTTCTCTCAACTGAGGAATGGTTAGTAAATAAATTTTTATTCCATTATCAATACCTAAACATGCCTTGAAACATACATTTATATCTTTGTGTTTATCAGCTGATTCCATTATCAATACCTAAGCATGCTTTGAAACATACATGTATATCTTTGTGTTTATCAGCTGATTCCATTATCATAACCTAAACATGCCTTTGAAGCATACATTTATATCTTTGTGTTTATCAGCTGCACTGCTGAAAAATTTGAAAAGGCAGATATTTGACCACTCGTTCTCATTTAGCAGACATATTTGTATTCATATGGAAATGACCTAATTAGATTTTCAGGCCATTACAGCAGTTTTAAAAAATTTATTTAGACATTTTTTATATAACTTTTTTGACTTGGATGTTTAGTAAAAAATCTTTCAACACCATTAGGCAAAAACTACTGGAAGTAGACAAATACAATTGGTATGTATCTTTATATCAAAATTTGGCAGACATATGTATATGTGAATTTGGTAGGCATACATTTATTTTTACAGATATTTCATCTAAATTTGGTAGCTATATTATATAAATTTTGGTAAACATATCTAAATTTGTTAGGCATATTTATCTAAATGTGGTAGGCATATTCACATCTAAATTTGTTAGGCATATTTATCTAAATGTGGTAGGCATATTTATCTAAATTTTGTAGGCATATATATCTAAATTTGGTAGGCATATTTATCTAAATGTGGCAGGCATATTCATATCTAAATGTGATAGGCATATTTATCTAAATATGGTAGGCATATTTATCTAAATGTGGTAGGCATATTCACATCTAAATTTGTTAGGCATATTTATCTAAATGTGGTAGGCATATTTATCTAAATTTTGTAGGCATATATATCTAAATTTGGTAGGCATATTTATCTAAATGTGGCAGGCATATTCATATCTAAATGTGATAGGCATATTTATCTAAATATGGTAGGCATATTTATCTAAATGTGGTAGGCATATTCATATCTAAATTTGGTAGGCATATTTATCTAAATGTGGTAGGCATATTTATCTAAAAATTTGGTAGGCATATTTATCTAAATGTGGTTGGCATATTCATATCTAAATGTGGTAGGCATATTCATATCTAAATTTGGTAGGCATATTTATCTAAATGTGGTAGGCATATTTATCTAAATTTGGTAGGCATATTTATCTAAATGTGGTAGGCATATTTATCTAAATGTGGTAGGCATATTTATCTAAATGTGGTAGGCATATTCATATCTAAATTTGGTAGGCATATTCATATCTAAATGTGGTAGGCATATTCATATCTAAATTTGGTAGGCATATTTATCTAAATGTGGTAGGCATATTTATCTAAATTTGGTAGGCATATTTATCTAAATTTGGTAGGCATATTTATCTAAATTTGGTAGGCATATTTATCTAAATGTGGTAGGCATATTCATATCTAAATTTGGTAGGCATATTCATATCTAAATGTGGTAGGCATATTCATATCTAAATTTGGTAGGCATATTCATATCTAAATGTGGTAGGCATATTCATATCTAAATTTGGTAGGCATATTTATCGAAATGTGGTAGGCATATTTATCTAAATTTGGTAGGCATATTTATCTAAATGTGGTAGGCATATTCATATCTAAATGTGGTAGGCATATTCATATCTAAATTTGGTTGGCATATTTATTTAAATTTGGTAGGCAAATTTATCTAAATGTGATTGGCATATTTATCTAAATATGGTAGGCATATTTATCTAAATGTGGTTGGCATATTTATCTAAATGTAGGCATATTTATCTAAATGTGGCAGGCATATTCATATCTAAATGTGGTAGGCATATTCATATCTAAATGTGGTAGGCATATTCATATCTAAATTTGGTAGGCATATTTATCTAAATGTGGTAGGCATATTTATCTAAATGTGGTAGGCATATTCATATCTAAATGTGGTAGGCATATTCATATCTAAATTTGGTTGGCATATTTATTTAAATTTGGTAGGCAAATTTATCTAAATGTGATTGGCATATTTATCTAAATATGGTAGGCATATTTATCTACATGTGGTTGGCATATTTATCTAAATGTAGGCATATTTATCTAAATGTGGTAGGCATATTTATATCTAAATTTGGTAGGCATATTTATCTAAATGTGGTCAGCATATTTATCTAAATGTGGTAGGCATATTTATCTAAATTTGATTGGCATATTTGTCTAAATGTGGTCGGCATATTTAACTAAATGTGGTAGGCATATTTATATCTAAATTTGGTAGGCATATTTTTCTAAATGTGGACAGCATATTTATCTAAATGTGGTAGGCATATATATATCTAAATTTGGTAGGCATATTTATCTAAATGTGGTTGGCAAATTCTTATCTAAATTTGGTAGGCATATTTATCTAAATGTGGTAGGCATATTTATCTAAATGTGGTTGGCATATTCATATCTAAATTTGGTAGGCATATTCATATGTAAATTTGGTAGGCATATAAGTAAATGTGGTAGGTATATTTATATCTTTTAGATGGCCAAATTAGATTTTCAAAGTATTTGAGCAGTTTTTAAATTTGTTACATATTTTGAAAATGTTTCGTACTTTTGTAGCAAAAATATTGTTAGCAAATACCACTTTAGATTGACAAAGTTAATTTGGAATTATCATTTGTAGGCATTTTGAATGGCCTGGTTTAATTTTCTGCATTTTTTTCTAATTCTTTAACATTTTTATATTTCTGAAACTTTTACTTTTTGTCATTTTTTTTTTACAAACACAGATCTAGTTTAATATAAGTTTCCATTCCATACTGTGTCTAGAAAGAATTTAAACATGGTCATTTACTATAAATGATGGCAATTTTGAAGCATAACTGGTTATGGCTACTTTATATACACTATCCACCAGCGAGGCTTTAACTTGCATGCAAACATACTGTCACATGCCTTTATAATTCGGCAATTAAAAATTTCATCAGTTTATCAATAGGTTGTATATGTGTGCATGAGAGAAAAGAAAATCCATAAAATGAAGAATTTCAACGTATTGAGACAAAAATAGAAGTAAACTGTGACCCGTGTATTGCATGCTCCATGTATATTTGGCTTATTCAGACTTGTTTATATAATAGGGGATGGCTGATCAAGACTTGTTCAGGGCTGTTCCATTTAAACATACATGCTCCCCAGGGAAGGCAGTTATATATGACAGGTGACTTTGATTTCAGAGAGTTCATATTAAAAAAATAAGAAATTTATAAATTGCATCTATGGGTGAGTACCCCACTTTAAAAGTGCCTTCCTTGGGCCCCATTTATGTTTTAATGGAACAGCCCTCATGTAGTTTATGTAATAAGGGATGGCTTATCCAGACTTGTTCATATGGTTTATATGATAAGGGATGACATCCAGACTTGTTCATATGGTTTATATAATAAGGGATTACATCCAGACTTGTTCATGTAGTTTATATAATAGGGGGTGACTTATCCAGACTTGTTCGTAGTTATATTATAGGGGATGGAGTATCCAAACTTATTCGTACAGTTTATATTGTGATAGTCATATCTGTCCATCAGTCACTACTGCTCTGTCAAGACCAATTGAGGTTGGTTGAATATGTTTGGTATCAAGTTTTAACAAGCTTACAGCAGATGTTTCAAGTCCTGAATACATCCCCTGATGGTGGAATGGGTTGAAGTAAATAACTTGGACAGAAGTATATTGGTCAGGTCTGCAAAAGTATATATATAAGTTAAAATGACAGCTTCCTTCTCCAAATTTATTAACTCACCCACTTGAGATGCTATGGCGTTTGTTACACTTCAGTTTTTATTGTCTGGAGAATATACAAGGTCTTCATACTAAAACACGGGGCCCTGAGTGGTCCAAAGCGCTCTCCGTTACGGATCACTGCCATCTCACCTCTGTCTGCGTGGGTTCGAGTCTAGGAGTTGGCTAATGTGGGTATGTGAGAAAGCTTGCCAGTAGCTTCTCGTGGGTCTGTGGTTCTTCCTGGGGTTTTCCCGGATTCTTCCTCCACCATTAATACTGGCTGCCATGCATAGCCAATCGTGTGCTGAAAAATGGTGTTAAACCCCAAACAACAACAACATATTAAAACAATTCTGTGTGTTAGCAGAGCTGGGGATCATATAGGGCCTTGATACAAAAACAAGTCAGTCTGCCAGCAGAGCTGGACATCATACAGGGCCTTGATACTAAAACAAGTCACTCAGTAAAGATGGAGACCATACAGGGCCTTGATAATACAACAAGACAGTCTGCCAGCAGAGCTAGGGATCATAAAGGGCCTTGATCCTCAAACAAGTCAGTCTGCCAGCAGATCTGGAGATCATACAGGGCCTTGATACTCAAACAAATCAGTCTGCCAGCAAAGATGAAGATCATACAGGGCCTTGATGCTAAAACAAGTCAATATGTTATCAAAGTTTGAGATCAAATAGGGTATTGTTACTAAAACAATTGCATCTTAATTTCTAAACCACATACAGATCTAGAAGGTATGTAGGATTTTTGTTGTTAACTGATCAATAATTATCCTTAGATTGTTTTTTTGATAACCTATTAGAGAAAGAAGGTAAATTATTAATATGATGCTTAGAATAACTAGGTCAACTTCAATATACTTGTATCATTATTTTTATCAGGATTGCAATGTTTGCCTCTCCATATGTCTGGCATCAATATTCTGGTTAGGGTTTTGCATTTAGGTAAATTTCTCATTCACTTATGGAGTTGTAGAAGTTGGTATTTACATCCATAGCTGCCAACCTTCCAGGCTCACAAGTAGTGAAAATAGGGATAAAATGTCGTAAATTTGGACATGAATTAGTGAAAAATACACTATATCAAGTTCGCAATATAAAACTAAAACACTACAAATATGCAGAAATATTTATTTATCAAGACATGATACTGTGGCAGACTTGAACTTCCTGAACTGTTTGATCGTAAATTTGTTTTCTAAACAGTTCAGACTTCTTGCCTGCTGGTTGATCTTGGTGACTAAAATTGCTGACAGATTTTCTGCAGCTAAGGAGGCCATAAAGTCTGTCTTATTTTTCCCCACTAGAGAAAATACTCTTTCACTGTCACTGTTGCTGTGAGGAATGCACAGGAGCTGCAGCACTTTTGGTTCTTCCACTGGAAAATTTGGAAGCGATTTTCGAGTCCAGGAACATTTGTCAGAACAAACGTTAAGCATGGTCTCCAGCTGATAAAGGTAGATTGTGTTCGACAAGAAAACTCACAAATAATGCTTCAGCGTTGGTAGCCTGCAGGTCTTCCACTGATGGCTTAAAATATTCCAGAGCTGAAATCTGTGACTTTTTAATTTTCCCAACTTAAACGTGTTTTTTGCAACAGATGTGCTTCCTCACATCGTCGCTGCGATGGCACACTGAGTGCAAAAAGCATGATGAATATCAGTGTTTAATGGCAGAATGCACGGCCAATTTTGATATATTCCAAATTAAACTTCACTTTTTGAGTAATACATTTCTTTTTCCTTGGTGGTGAAGACATTTTCAAGATCTTACATGTGACGCTGAACGGTAGCTCAAATCAGTGTTGGTGACGCATGTGCGGAGCAAAATTCCGGTTAGGCCCCAGTTTCTCTCAAAAGCATTTGTAAAACTACTCTTATAGATTAAAATAGGCTAAAATACTTGCTACCGGGCCAACTGTACTAATCGGCTGTAGATCTACTAATATCGTGACCAGCAGTATCGGACCGTTTCGGCAACTGCGAATATCACGACTAGCGCTTAACGGGAAATCAGTTATTTTATTAAAGATTTAAAATAATTGAGGATTGGAGAATTCGTGAATTTTTGGCTTGCGGCGTGAATCCGTGAATCGCTGAAAAAGTCGTGAAATTCACACCAAATTCATGAGGGTTGGCAGCTATGTACATCCATCAATAAATTTCAGTACAAATTGGGTAACTATGATGTACATTCAGGTGGTTTCTGGTTAATTTTGGTATTTAGCTCATTTTCTCAGGCATTATTACCAAAGGAAATGCATATCTACATTATGAGTACTTCTATAACTGTCACTAAAACTAGGTCACTGTGATCTATATGTTATGACTCTGGTGTTAAAGTATGTAACTGAAAGAAGCAAAGCCAATAAGTTTTGTAAAATCAAAAGATAAATTTACTTCTTTAAATTTAAAACTGAAAATTTAAGAGGTATTGTGAATTAAATCCCAAATAATCCTAAATGTTCTATCACAAGTGCAAAAATATTAAACGTTCCGAATGAATTCCAATAATCTTGACCTGTCCTAATGCACTGCAATGTTATTATCCAGAATGCCTTTAAATGAGCCCTCACTACTCAAGTAGTGTTTAGGTCCAAGAAGTCAATGAACACTTTGTAATTATAATAAATAATTTAAATAATTCCTGTCAAATTATACGTGAACACAACAGTAAATGATTCCACAGACTAAACTTAAAACAGGAATGAAGATTTTGGTTACAAGAACCTCTTAATGTACATAACCACTTGACTTGTCTCATATTTTCCAAAACAATGGAGAATTTTGAAATAATGTGAACCAGTTCACTTCCATAAACAACTTTCTGATTTTGAGGTTACCAGAAATACTCAGTTATTAACCCCTTTTCAGGAGAAAGAAGTAGATAATTATTTTCCTCATTTTGAGAAACTTGCTCTGTCCTTATTCTGTTACTTTATTTTTTAACTTGTGGAATCAAGAAATAGTTTGTTTTTTTACCCAAAATGTGCACATAGAGATATTTTGGATTTCTTGAAAATTTTATCAAAAGTTTGATTTCTAAAACTTTTGCCAGCGTGAGATTTAGAAGTACTTTATTGTAACTGATGTCTAATGATTTCTTGGCCATTTAAAATTTTATATGAAACTGATGTCTAATGATTTCTTGATCATTTAAAATTTCATATGAAACTGATGGCTAATGATTTCTTGGCCATTTAAAATCTCATGAAACTGATGGCTAATGATTTCTTGGCCATTTAAAATCTCATGAAACAGATGGCTAATGATTTCTTGGCCATTTAAAATTTCAGCAATTTTCTTGGTGTGAAGAAAGTATTTATCTATATTTTCTTAAAGGGGGCACTAACCTAATATTTCTGGGTAACAACAACACCTGAACTTTTGTGTAAAAGGGTGTGTGTGCACTCCACCTGGTGGTTCTAATTCGTTTCATCTATGTTGCATTTCCCTTTTTTCTCTTTGCATCTGCATTTGCTTGTCTCTCTCTTTGCATTTCTTATGCTTCTCATCCATCTTCTTTTTCTCATAGCCTTTGTATGTCTATTTTCTCTCTCTTTTCATTTGTTCCTCCACCCCCCAATTTGAATCATTTCTTTTCGAAGCTGAAGCTTTCTTAACTCCAATTTCATCGGGGGTTTTTTATAACTGTAATTAACTTTCAAAACCACAGACTTAATAATAAAGCACTATCCTCCAAAATGTTATTTCCCCTCAAATATCGAACCAAAATATTCTTTATCTCTTTTTTTGGGGGTCAAAGATCCTTTTGCTTCCAATAGATCATAATGCCTGGCAAACTCAAGCAACTTGTCCTTTTTAAAACTCTAATCCCTCCTGGTTAGGATTTAAACAAAGTTTTAAAACTCTAATCCCCCCTTGTTAGGATTTAAACAAAGTTTTAAAACTCTAATCCCCCTTGTTAGGATTTAAACAAAGTTTTAAAACTCTAATTCCTCCTTGTTAGGATTTAAACAAAGTTCTCCTCTTTAGATGACATTGTTAAAGCTTGCAGGTTTCACCAAAGATTTCTCAAATATGTGAAGTTAAAATCTTGCACCAAAAAAAATCTATTTAAATTTTAAAGACTATTTTTATGTCTAAAATATTTTAAAGAAATTCAGATCCGACAAGCCCTCAATTTCTATTTTTGGCTCTATGGTATAAACTAAGTAACAGAAAGGAGCAAAGCCAACATATTTAGTAAAGTTTAATTTCTTTTTATTTCTCTAAGTTACATAGTGAAAATTTAAGATTAACTTGCAGTATTGTGAATTAAATCCTAAATGTTCTTTCAAAATTCCAAATGTTTAGAATGTTCAATACTGAAGATGTAGCAATAGTTTTGAATGTGCTAATGTGTCAAGTGATGGTAGGGAACAGATGGATTGATGGACATTATAACATAAGCTATTTACAAAGTTTGGTAATGGTAGATAATTGAAAACTTACGATATTGTGTGCAAACTGAATAGGGAACAGATGGATTGACGGACATCATAAAACTATATGCATCAGTTTATGGCAGACATATTAAAACTGATTGTATGTATAAATGATTTGAAAAATAAAATAAATGATACAGCTATTGTTGTGAATGTATTTCATATTTTACAACTTCTCTGAAATACATAGAGAATTGTTTGGTAAAATCTTTCTTTGTCAACAACATAGTACATATGAATATCAATATATAAGGTCTGAAAAAATAAGTAGACACAAATTCAATGTAAAATTTATATGCATGGTTTAAAGAGATTATGAAATGAAAAGACCAATCAATGGATTGGTTATAGCTTATGAACTTTAAAGCTCATGAACAATAACAAAAAAGTTTTTTGAAATATTAGGTGAATTAATCCAAATGTTTCTCATACAAATATATACACAGAAGAACATGAAAGTGTGTTTAATATTTCTCATATTACAAAATACATTTCTCGATCCCAAATCAAACTTTCATTACGAAAATAAGCAAGAAACAAATGTGCTAGCAATGTTTTTAGGAATCATGTTCATGCTTGCCATCATAAATACAACATATTCTGGGCTGCATGGAGTTCCACCAATTTTAACAGTGTTTCATCTGCTTTTGGATTTGGATTGGTCTGTAATGAGAAAACAAATTTATTTTATAGCAAATTCATCAACTACACCACCGTATCTCATTACATTAAGGACAACTTACTCTGCTATCTCTGAATCCAACCCTCCTGGAAAGACATCTATACCTATATTACGTAGACAAAGGGAAACAACTCTTACAAGTTAACTCTCCTTCCAACCTGTTTGGTAGCTACCTTTGTACCCAGATGTATTTTAACCATTTAAAATTTAAAGGATGCTTACAGTGCAGGGTGAGAGGGATTATTTGTAATGTGATCAGGTAAGCACTATCGCAGAAACATAATTTAGAAAATTTATACACATGCAAGGGAGATTCCTGTGGGATTCCGCACTTAATTATTGTCTCACCGTTTAAGTTTTGCAAGCAAATTCAGTGAAAGTGGTCAATACTGCCTAGTGTTGAGCTGTTCTGTCATGTTTGATGAGGTTCAGTTCTCTCCTTTGCCAAACCATGTAACACAGACAGAAGCTGTTTTTGTGCACCATCCTACTGACTCCACTATGTCACAAATTGGCATGTTATGTTTGAATGTCAGGTTTAATGGAAACTGCTCATATTTCATGAGCCACGATTTTCATGAAGCATGCCTGGTCCTGAGAGAGTTCAGTGAATGTTGATTCTACTACTCCCTTTAACCAAGCATCTGGCACCTGTGGTATTATGCCTTGTTTTCCAGACTTGTGAGTCAAATAAGCCTGGTTCGCTCATTTCAGATGCTCTCCATTTGCGTCAGAAAAATAAGTATCGGATCCTGGAATTTCACATCTCTCAATGTATCAATCAAGGATAGAGCACAAATAATTATTTGCTGATTGCCTAGCAATGGCAACCTGTTTTGGGGTCATTAAAGCAACTAATTTGTCTGGATGGAACTATGAGCACTATCAGAAAGCAAGTCTTTATATGATAGCTGATTGATTGTTGAGGATAATGGGGACTAGAACTTTTGAGTTGATCCCTGGAGAGATTCCATTTTTGGAAATAACATGAGACCTGGATAAATTAAATTGGACAGCAGGTCTGGAAGGTCCTCGTATTGTCCATGATGTCAGAATGAGTCTATGATCATTAATATGAATCCCTTTATAGGGCTACCTACTTGTCTTCAACAAGAAAGAGAAAGAAGTTAGCAAGGAATGGTGGTCCGATGTTTGTACCAAGATTTAAATGACATTTTTAAATGGTTTTGCACTGCACATGCCAACAACACCACACTTGCATTTCACACTGAAGAATCAGGAACCATCAATATATGTTCATTTGATACAAGTTTTAAGACAAGAAGAACCGTTTAATAATTAATCTTACTTTTAAATGAAGCTATTAAAGGCTATGAAGTTACATGAAGCTTTCTTACTACATGCATATACTTCTCACAAATACAGTCCCCTTCTGGAAAGGCCACCCATCTTATAAAGCCACTTTCCTGGTACAGAATGAGTGGCCATATATTCAAGTCATTATCACTGTAATTGTATATCACATGTTTATGTGGCAGTTTGATAACAGTCAGAATGGCATACAGCGACTGATAAATGTCATAAGATTATGCATACACACAAGTCAAACTCCAGCTTGGTCAGTCCAAATGGCTCACCGTCCATCCTTTGATAGGAGTCAAATAGTACGCCTTCACATCCAGCAAGAATGCTCTTCTATACATGATACTGTACGTTCACACATCACAGGTGGAGACAAGTTTTACTCACCATCCTCACTGGCAGAGTGATATTTGACTTGCAGAGATGCTGCCAGGATTTTCTTAAGAGGGAGATGTCCCCCACACCTACCTCCAGATGGGGGGGGGGTTTAAGGGAGGCTGATAGGTGACAACATTATGCATACCCAGTTTAAGACAAGCATTAATTACTTTACATAACTTCTTTAACAACAAATATATAAATTATCAGCAACCTAATTTAGTCTGGTAAATATTCTTCCCTGCTGCTTATTACTTCACTCCTTCAAGGCCTCTGAAAATGGAAAATGGTCTATATAACCTCCTTTTATCTCAATAATCATCAGTTTATGTCACTGTTTGTGACGTTAACCTATTCCTCACAGCACACAGAAGTGTAAATCCTGCAGTTTGTAATGGGAGAACAAATGCAATTTTGGCCAAATTAAACAAATTAAGGAACTGGTCTTCACGATGTTTGGAAATAATTTTTCACAACTATATAATGTTGTTGCTTGGATACCTCTGTTGTAGGATCACATTTTTTGTAAGATTGTATTCAGCCAAGGTTGCAACACCATCAAGGCTTAACACCATCAAGGAGAGCTTTACTGACTTCATTACCAATTTTCTTTTCCTCTCCAAAATGTTTTATCTTAATTTTAGTTAGGCCATAATCAAACTAGAATATTTTGCAACTGGCAGGCTGTCATAGGCAATGTAATAAGCAGTTCACATGGCAAAAATGATGGCATCACTTTTTTCCACCGATTTTTAAACTGTGCTTACTACTGCAGACTGTAATTTTTTTTGCATTATACTTTCTGAAATGCTTGGACATGATCTACAGATTCCACATGCCATGCCAAAGTTGATATTTGAAAATCAGTGCAACCATTTTGTAGGTATTCAACCGTCTTTGAATTTTGGTTCCTTTTTTTCTCTTTATCGTAGCCTCTAGGTTCTCCTTCCACATACCCTGTGCAAGGGGTACATACTATTTCCATGTCATCAATTCATGCAACATCTTTGGTTCACGTCTGAACAGGAGAGCTTTCTTCTTGCTCTAAAGTATCGGCTTTAGCAGACCATCTTATTGTAAAGAAATCAGATATATTCTGTTCTGATATTCATAAAATGTGCTGCTTGTTATGCTCCATGAATTTCTGTTATTTTTTATTCTAATAGTAGACAATTAAATCGGAACCCCGTTTTTAGTTTCTGTAAAACCTGCAGCAGATCTCAATCATACAGATGCTTGTATTCAAACCCTAAATCTACATTAGTATAGTTTCATTAAGATCAATGGCAAAATGGATGATAAAGACTTAATCTGACAAACCTTTACCTTGACTTTTTGTTTTTGAAACAAAAAAAAACACTGTGGGTACAACAATTTGTGAGAACTGCAAATAATTTGTGATCTTTCCCCCAAAAGTGTTTTGAAGCTGAATGACTAGAGATCATCACTGTGAGAAGCCTGCAATCCCACACCCTGGCAGCATCTCTGGATTCTCACATCTCATGAGCAGAGCTAAAGGCTTATCCCCAGTGGGGATCTGATTAAATTCTTCATGTTCCATTGTCAATAATCTTAACAAAGCCTTATAAATTAAAGAGATCATGCACAATTTATGATCTGGCATTGTTTTCCATAACTTTGAGGGGGAGGAGGACATGTTGACATCAGACTCAGACATGGGGCATAAACTCAACACTTCATACTGAGATCAAATTGTAGCCCTTAAGTTGTCACACAAAATTAGACCATGTATTCTTGGACAACATGGGACACACTTTACAGGTCTGTTGAAGAGCATAAGGTACAAATAAGGCATGTTTCATGGATGTCCTCAATGACTTTGAATAGCTTGCATTTAGTGCACTTTGGTGTCATCTCTGTAATGTCTTGCAAGTCTATGGTATTCAACTACATCACAGAAAGAAGCAAAACCAGTAAGTTTAGTAAATTTCAAAGACACAGTATTGTGAATTAAATCCCAAATAATCCTAAATGTTCTATCACAAGTCCAAAAGTAAAGACTGTTCTGAATAAATTTCAATAATCTTGAATGTGCTGATGTACCAACAGGATACTTTGTTTACATCCTCTATATTTTTTACAAACTGTCACCTGACCCATGACACAACAGAATGCCCTTCATGTGAGTCACTTCTAATGGGAAAATTCCAAAATATTGTCAACAAGTTTGCTTCCAGAACATTCTTAGGTCATAATCAAGGCTAGGTCCATACCTGTCTACACTTTCATGGCTCTATCAGTAGTCCAAAAGCAGACTGTCTGTAGTTTTTGGCAGCTATCAGTAGTATATCTATAAAGCTAACAGTACAAAAATAAAAAAAAACCTTCATCCAGAAATACATTTGTTATCTTTAATGACAAGTATAAAATAATTATGTTTCTTTTTACAAAGAAAAGAAATGACTTGTCCTAAAACCAGTATCACTCGACTTTTTCTAACTATATTCTTATATAGTTCACCTTCCCCGCTGCAATTTTGTTGTCAGGAAACATTTAGATTAAATCCTGTTTTAACGAATCAGCTGTTTTCAACAGCAAGTTTAACTTGGCCAATAGCTTAATTATCATCACTTCAGCAATGATAATGTACATTTCCTCACTTTGGGACACTGAATTATCATCACTTCAGGATTGATAATGTACATTTCCTCACTTTCGGACACTGAATTATCATCACTTCAGCAATGATAATGTACATTTCCTCACTTTGGGACACTGAATTATCATCACTTCAGCAATGATAATGTACATTTCCTCACTTTGGGACACTGAATTATCATCACTTCAGCATGGATAATGTACATGTCCTGACGTTGGGACACTGAATTATCATCACTTAGCATTGATAATGTACATTTCCTCACTTTGGGACACTGTGATTTACAGAATGAGGACACAGACTTATTTGAATCTTCTACTGTAGGATTTGCACTCCAGATGTTTTTTTACATCCCTTCTACCACCATGTGCGACACAAAAACCCAATTCACTCACAACAGTGAACATAATGAACTTTTTTGTTAGACTGTTCTAAAAATGGCCAAATATCTGTCTAAATCTTTCAAAACTTCTGGCTAGCACTCAACTTTTTTACTTTTTCCAATTTTCATTTCACAAGACACTGGTCCACCATTTTTAAATACAACTGCCAATTGCTGCCTTCAATGCCTGCAGACAGTTTACCAGTTTGAGCAGGGATCATTGAAAAAGCACTTCTATGACAATGATCAAATAACGAAAATAAGAAAAGTGGAACGAAATGTTAAGAGATATTTTTTTCATTGATTTGTTCATTTTTCGTATTCTAAACAATCCACAGTGAGTACTTTTTGGGCTTCATTCATACAAAATACTGAGAATCCATGGGAGTAAGCAGGTCTGTAGTTCTTAAAATCAAATTCAAGTAAAACGATAATAATAAAGTAGGCCAAAACTCTACCCTAAATCAAGCACACAAAAATAAATAAACATAATAAATGAAGAGAATAAAGATGTGCATACAAAAAATATAAAACAAATGCCAGCCATATTATAAAATTAAGTCAGAAATGCCAAAATCAGCAGCCTGTCAGGTGAAAATGAAAGTTGCCACTCAAAAGTCCAATGTGACAAAAAACAAATGGTAATGTAACGTCAAAATATAAAAAAATTCATTGGATTTTTGTCAAAAAATGTTGCATGCACCATATAAAACATTTTGACTTACAACTGAAAATAAAAGATAGAAGATTAAATGGATTCTATGGAGGATGTATTTATCCAGATACAATGATATATATATATATATATATATATATATATATATATATATATATATATATATATATATATATATATATATATAAAAAGAGAAAGAGTAATTTTTTCATATCTTTATAGGACAGTGGGATTTGGAAGTAGCAGAGAAAGTTATCCCTAATGCACTGTGATCAGGCAATGTATCAGACAAAGAAAAGGTTTTTAAGGTTTAGACACAAATAAGTGTGGCAAGTCATGACAGATCAAATGCTGATACATTTTAATAATATAGTTGCTATGTGGCTTTTTGTAAGAAACAACACAATCATTTATCTAACAGCCTTAGAATAAACCAAATAATCTTAATTAGCGGAATGCTTTCTGTCTGAACATTTCTTCAAATTCTGTAGATTGAAAAAAGTTATTTGAAGGCTTTTTTTTGTTCAATAACAGACGAGCATTATTCAATAAAATAAAAGGCCATAAGACCTGGAGACCGCCTTTCAGATTCAGTCAAATTCTGTTGAATAGTAAATCTGCATCATTTGTATAATCTTTATAGGTCCTGATGCAAAGATAATTTCCGTTAAATTTGGTCCATTCCACACTTTTTAAAGAAGTTCTTTGAAGTTTATTCCATGTTTATAACTGCATATCAAGTATAAATCTGAAAAGCCTTCATGTCAGGATGATGCCTGTCAACTTGATGCCTGTCAACTTGGGTTGAACTCTGTTAAACAGTTTTCAGGACAAGTACTTAAGGGTTTTCCTCATATTAGTTGTGTTATCTGAGGTAAGCAATATTACCGGTATGTGGGTTTACCACTGTATTTTTTTGGGGTGATACACACCATGATACCTTTTCACTGTACTGGTACTTTGTTAGTTTCCATCAGTAAGGAATGTACGGAAATTCCTGAGTAAATCTTACTACTCGTTTCATTATATGAACAGTATGATTTCATTTTTCATGACAAAATAATTCAATTTTTTTTTTGTTGTTGAACAAAACAACCGAATTTGTGACATTAAATTTTTAAATATTGCAAATATAATCATTTGTATGAGCCTTTAATCACATGTCTGATACTTTTCACATATAACAATCTGGTAGCCAGATAGGATGTTATGATAGATATCTGGGCCAAATCCAACTTTTGAAAATATTTAAGATTGAAAAACAAATTGTCATTTTTTAAATTATTTACTAGCATGACATGATGTGTTAAGTATATGTATTCTTTTGTAAGATTGGAAATTGTCCTAAGCTTCTTAGGAGAACAGTTGTTTTCTCAATTTTAAGTAATTTCTCAAGTCCTTTAAATGTTTTCTCATTTGCTATGTGTTTTATGTCTACTGGCCCTCTCTAATAAATTTCTTGCCTGGTGTAGGCATTCCCCTCAAAGTTTCTCTGCTTATTATATCAAGACTTGTATTTCCATCAACAAGCACTCTAATGGAGGTAGCACAATGTCTTTCCGATGGTATGAGCTATAGTGTAACTTTAATCATCCCATTCTAGATTACAACTTGTATAACAATTAACAAGCATATAGCAAACTGATCTAATGCAAGGTACCAACCATTTAAATTGGGGGGGAGCTGCAATTTTGTTTTGAGCTATTTATTTTGTTTTATCTCAAAATAATTAATTTTGTAAAACTATTATAATGGATAAAATAATATGATGTTATTTTCCTACAAATCAGAGCAAGAAATGTTTTTCCTGATGGAAGGAATTTTTTTGAAAAGTGTCAGACTCCTGTCCCATAACTGAAAACTGTTGGTCCCTAATATAATTGTGATATTACCCTGTGGTACATATAGAAGTATGTTCAGAAATACCCTGGTATACCATGGTACATATCGCAGTATGTTCAGAAATTCTCTGGTATACCATGAAATGTATCACAGTATGTTCAGAAATACTCTGGAATATTGTAGTACATATCACTGTACAGTATGTTCAGAAATACCCTGGTATACCATGGTACACATCACAGTATGTTCAGAAAAAACCTGGTATACTTTGGTATGTATCACAGTATGTTCTGAAATACCCTGGTATACCATGGTACACATCACAGTATGTTCAGAAAGCACCTGGTATACCATGGTACACATCACAGTATGTTCAGAAAGCACCTGGTATACCATGGTACACATCACAGTATGTTCTGAAATACCCTGGTATACCATGGTACACATCACAGTATGTTCAGAAAGCACCTGGTATACCATGGTACACATCACAGTATGTTCTGAAATACCCTGGTATACCATGGTACATGTCACAGTATGTTCAGAAAACACCTGGCATATCATGGTACATATTGCAGTATGTTCAGAAAAACCCTGGTATACTGTGGTATGTATCACAGTATGTTCAGAAAACACCTGGTATACCATGGTACACATCACAGTATGTTCTGAAAAAACCTGGTATACTTTGGTATGTATCACAGTATGTTCTGAAATACCCTGGTATACCATGGTACACATCACAGCATGTTCAGAAATACCCTGGTATACCATGGTACACATCACAGTATGTTCAGAAATACCCTGGTATACCATGGTACACATCACAGTATGTTCTGAAATACCCTGGTATACCATGGTACACATCACAGTATGTTCAGAAAGCACCTGGTATACCATGGTACACATCACAGTATGTTCAGAATAAACCTGGTATACTTTGGTATGTATCACAGTATGTTCTGAAATACCCTGGTATACCATGGTACATGTTACAGTATGTTCAGAAAGCACCTGGTATATCATGGTACATATTGCAGTATGTTCAGAAAAACCCTGGCATACCATGGTACATATCACAGTATGTTCTGAAATACCCTGGCATATTGTGGTACATATTGCAGTATGTTCAGAAATACCCTGGTATACTGTGGTACATATTGCAGTATGTTCAGAAATACCCTGGTATACTGTGGTATACTGTTGCAGTATGTTCAGAAAAACCCTGGCATACCATGGTAAATATTGCAGTATGTTCAGAAATACCCTGGTATATTGTGGTACATATTGCAGTATGTTCAGAAATACCCTGGTATACTGTGGCACATATTGCAATATGTTCAGAAATACCCTGGTATACTGTGGTACATATTGCAGTATGTTCAGAAAAACCCTGGGTTATACAGCAGTAACAAATGTGCATGGGACCAAGCTCTAGCAGCTACAAAGAATGCTAGACTGGTATCATGTACTGCATTTATCAAATTAAATCCAATTTTCACATCTATTTACCTTTTTATCTGCAATCAACTCTTCAATATGGAAATAAAAGGTTTTAGACTAGTAATGTAAAATTTCTGATTAACAACATTTTCTTGAATGAAAGAAAAAGAACACAGGCCTGCAATACTGGATTAGGATAACAAAATAATATCATTTTGCAGGGGAAAATAATGTACCCCAACTGACTGAACTTACCAAAACAAAATCTTTGACAGGTGTGTTCTTAAGGAGAGGGAGAAATGCTTTCATTGTGGTCACATCCAGATCAATTCTGTCTGTGTAACAGTTATACAGTATGGCCTTGGCATTCTGTAGCTGGCAGTAGGTTAGCACTGTAACAAACCGACAAAATTAACAAATGATTTCAAATAAATTGTCAAAAATACTGTCTCAAGATTAAAAAACTTAAAATATATGAAATTAAAAATAATTGTATTATTTCCAAACAGAAAACAACACACATTATTGTTATCCATATTAATTAAATTTCAGCTTATCAACAGTACAGTACTCCACCACCACAGCCCACTTATTTATCACATGGCTCTTAACATGGCTAGACCCTGCAAAGAAAGGCACTGATTGATATATATATATATATATATATATATATATATATATATATATATATATATATATATATATATATATATATATAAATATATATATATATTATTTTTGAATTTAAAATATTATTTTATTTGGCAGTCTGTTTCATATCTCAAAACTCTAAAAGTGATAGATTTTTCAGAGCTCTGAATTTCATTCTTCTTTATGGTTTTAATGTGTTCCCCATTGTTCTTAAGAACTTAAAACCTGGAAAATTACATCTCACATGAATCTATTGGATAAGCCTGTAGACCTGAGACACATGAATCTACTGGATAAGCCTGTAGACCTGAGACACATGAATCTATTGGATAAGCCTGTAGATCTGAGACACATGAATATATTGGATAAGCTTGTAAACATGAGACACATGAATCTATTGGATAAGCCTGAAGACCTGAGACACATGAATCTATTGGATAAGCCTGTAGACCTGAGACACATGAATCTATTGGATAAGCCTGTAGACCTGAGACACATGATTCTATTGGATAAGCCTGTAGACCTGAGACACATGAATATATTGGATAAGCCTGTAGACCTGAACCATATTTGCAAGCAGGTGTCTATATTGTAAGGCCAGTAAAAACTGGTAATTTAAGACACAAATTTCAAATTTAAAAAAGGACACAATTAATACAAGACAGACTAGAACTAAAATACAGAAATTATATATGACTGTCTCCAATATACATATATCCAATACACAATTACTACTATGTTATTCTAACACTGAGCCTGGAGTCCTGAGATAATATTGGGCTGTTCCAGATATGGACACAGTGGTGTCATAGGATACTTGGTGGTCCTTAGAGCCCGCATGAAAGGGACAGCCATGTCTGATACTGGGACCTCACTCCTATAGTCACTTGTCATGGAAACAGCCAGAATCAATATGCAGCATTCACTTATATCAATGGCAGAGAACAGCTAAAAAAGATATTATACACTAAGAAATAATTTAGGCTATGTATATATAAAGTGCATTCCTTTAAAAGAAATTTAAACAAACCTTTAATCAACTGCTTCCACTGGTCATTGGTAGAAAGGTTATAATTATTTATCAATATTAATTTATTATTATTGAATAGAAGTATGTCCAACTGCAAACTACAAAGACCCAATCTGCCTTTGCATAATGCACCAGCAGATCTGGGTGTGTGCAGCTTGCTAGAGTAATCAACAGAACAAACAGCACACTTTCTGACCTGCCAGTACTTTATGCAGATCAGGGTCTATGCTTTTTGCAGTTGGACTCGACTTATAAGCAAGCATATAAAGCAAATGAAATCAATTGACCTTAATGAAGTTTAAGGCAAGTTATTTCTAACAAATCATCATCATCATACTGACTGAAAGTGTTTTGCATCTGGATTTGAGTTTTAAGTAAGCTAACCACGAGATAAAAGGAAAAGGACGGAAAAATTTGCAATTATCAATGAATGTTGATCCCTACTAGGTAGACAGCATAAAGTTGGTGTATTCAGAAAATAAACTCAACCTCTATTTTTAGCTCAGCTATACCCAACCTAACTCAATCTCTATGTTTAGCTCAGCTATACCCAACCTAACTCAATCTGTTTTCAATTAAAAACAATTGGAGTTGAAGAGTAAAGAAAGCACCATTTTGTTGGGTTAGGAGAGGGGTTTATAATGAAGATATGTAAACATTATAAGGTACATGATCTATTTGCTATATGTTGAGGAACTGTACGAAATCAACAGGCAACTTTACAGTCACTAGCAAGCCATGCAACAAATTTAACCAACTTATAGAACTTAATTATCCTTTTTTTCTAAAGTATACCAATATCATATTTATCTGGAATTTAGGCAGAGAAATGACTGCATGATTACATCAAAAATTATACTTTGATGAAAGCTTAACTGTGTAGTAATATTCATATCTGACAATGTATTTAACTGTGTAGTAATATTCATATCTGACAATGTATTTAACTTTTCAATTACATACACACAAAAATAGAGAAAGCTAACCTTAAGCTTCAAAAACTATGTCTTTCCTTATACTGCATCATAATTTTGCCACATTTCCTACTAATATCATACCAGGTTCTTATGTGTCATAATTTGAGCCATGAAAATATAGCAAACTTGTCAGAAATTTGGTAAAATGCATATCAGAAATTTCTATTTGAGCACCACTATTTATTTCTTCAGAGAAGTATTGTTTTCATACGTGAAGAACTTTTGAATAATGTGTCTGGAGAGGTTTCCAATATCATCCTTTATATCTGAAGTAAGTTCTAATACTCTAGATATTCCAGGCTAAATCCAAAGAGTTGGCATTTACACATCACACCTAATCTTCCATTAATCTTCCTTATACTAAAGTCAGGTACACTATAGTAAGTACCCTACCACCCCCTGGTTAGCATCAAGCCATCTGTCCCTTGTATCTGCTTTTCCACTGTCAAGTACATCACAATAATGAACCTTATGATTCCTGGTGCTACGGTTAGCACCGAGCCATGTTCAACCAATCAGTCCTTTGTACCTGCTTTCCCACTGTCATGAACTTCACAATAATGAACCTTATGACTCCTGGTACTACGATTAGCACCAAGCTATGTTCAACCAATCAGTCCTTTGTACCTGCTTTCCCACTGTCATGAACGTCACAATAATGAACCTTATGATTCCTGGTGCTACGGTTAGCACCGAGCCATATCCAACCAATCAGTCCTTTGTACCTGCTTTCCCACTGTCATGAATGTCACAATAATGAACCTTATGACTCCTGGTGCTACGGTTAGCACTGAGCCATGTTCAACCAACCAGTCCTTTGTACCTGCTTTCCCACTGTCATGAACGTCACAATAATAAACCTTATGACTCCTGGTGCTACGGTTAGCACCGAACCATGCTCAACCAACCAGTCCTCTGTACCTGCTTTCCCACTGTCATGAACGTCACAATAATGAACCTTATGACTCCTGGTGCTACGGTTAGCACCGAGCCATATCCATCCAATCAGTCCTTTGTACCTGCTTTCCCACTGTCATGAACGTCACAATAATGAACCTTATGACTCCTGGTGCTACGGTTAGCACCGAGCCATATCCAACCAATCAGTCCTTTGTACCTGCTTTCCCACTGTCATTCTGACCTAAGAATGCTAATGCATACAACTGTAGCGATCTTGTTGACTCCTGGTGGCAGAGTTAGCATCAGCCCAGTCCTGCCACCAGTCCCTTAGATCAACTTTCCCAATGACAGTCTGATGTGAGTATAATAATGTACCTTAGTAATTAATAATGTACCTTAGTAATTAATAATGTATATTAGTAATGCCCCTGTTGTCTCCTAGTTGTGACACCAGTTGTTTGTATCAGCTTCCACACTGTCATTGTTATTGAGGTGCAATGATTTAGACCACAGTAATGATGCTGATGCCTCCTAGAGTTAGCATCAAGCAGAGACTACACTTTCCTCCAAGTCCAAGTGGATATGGAAGAAAAGAATACATTATGAACAAATGAATACTGAACCTCATGTACAAAGGAATATGACTGTTCTGCAGGGACATCTGTATTACAAAGAACAGCAAGTATATCAGGCATGCTTTCTGAGTGGTAAACATAACATGTCTTGTCTGTTGGAGACTGCTGTGTCAAGGTATTGATGTCTCCTTCCTTCATTCCGGTGAATAATGCTCCAATTATGCTGAAACTCTCTTGTACAATATATGTCTTCACAAAACCTGCCATGTAAATAATAATAATAATAATAATAATACTGGTCCCCTTATACAATGCAAACCTGTTGCAATCAAAAGGTGGCATTATAAATGGGTAGCTTTCAATGGGAGAATCATCATGTCAGCTAAGTGTACTTGAATTGCATACTTTGGCTAAGTGTACTTGAATTGCATACTTCATTTAAGTGTACTTGAATTGCATACTTTGGCTAAGTGTACTTTAATTGCATACTTTGGCTAAGCAGGGATGGTCCTGGCTTTTAAAAAGCTGTCGCCAAAAAAATCGCCAACCTCAATATTTTGTCACCAATTTTCAAAAAGTGTCGCCAGAACAAGTAGTGTACATTTTTTCAAGTGTTAATTTAATCTATTAATGTAACAGGCAATGAAAATTACAAAAGATGAGTTAGTTAATACTTTAATTACAACAAGCATTAACAAAATGTTACAAAGTGTTACATGAAGGTCCGTCGTGATTTTAGGGCTGCCCACATGTTGAATGCAGTCTAATTTTTCACATCTGTACATGCTGATTCTCATTAAATTCTCGAGAGATGAGATGCAGAGTTTATTTCTGATGTCAGTTTTTATGAACTTCATCTTACTGAATCCATGTTCACAGTCTACAGTGCTGACAGGTGACACCAGTAGTCTCTCAGCAGCCGCAGATGCGCAAGGGTACGTTGCCCTGGATCTCACTGCTAACTGAATCAAGTCCTTAACACCTCTATACACCTTACCATTCCTGAGAACTTGAACCCTAGCATAAGCCACAAAGCCAGCCATCTCCTGACTAACCATTGCATTATCAACTTTAGTTGACATTTTAATAATAATAAAACCCTATGATCGTACATTGCAATGTAAGATAAGTGACATATAATGCGACCGTTGATTGCATGCATTCCGTAATTAAATGCCCCCCTCCCCCCCTTTATGGCTAGCTTCACAAAGCTTGTAATTGCTTTTTAAATCCCAAGAATGATCACGAAAGCTGTATAAATTTTCTCGACAAGCAAAATAGGATCTCCATTCCCACGAATGAAACTTTCACGAGTCAACACCTGGCAATATTGGACCGTATATATAAGCATAAATTCACACCCAATTTAGGGATTCTTTCCCTCCTGTATTTTGAGAAATAAATAATTATTTTTGTATTTATACACAGTAGTCGGTACTTCAAAGGTTATCAGTTTTCTATGACGGTTCAGCAAAACTATTGTATTGGTATATGTAAAAAAAAACAAAAACAAAAAAAAAACAACAGAAGGATTAGCCATTCAATTAACTGTATCTGTTCTATTCGCGTCTTCAGAAGTCAGTCAGTTGTAGGTATAGTTCGGTAGCATGATGGACTGTATCACAGCATACAGTACTCAGCCCAGATGTCAGCATAAGCAGATTATGATGTAACAATGCACTGTAAAGATGGGGTTGTCAATACGAACAAAGGATCGTTTGTTTAACAGATAGATTCAAATGCATTGCTTAGTCAAGTGTGTGGCTTCCTTTTGTTCTCCCTTTTAATTTATCCAGTCCAAATCTATGATTATATGTACAAATTAAATAACCAAAAAGTCTGTCGCCAAAAAAATTGCCAGATGGGATATTTTTGTCGCCAATAAGGATAAAAAATCACAATTTGCGACATTGGCAAAGCCCAGGACGATCCCTGGGCTAAGTGTACTTAATTGCATACTTTGGCTAAATATACTTTAATTGCATACTTTGGCTAAGTGTACTTTAATTGCATACTTTGGCCAAATGTACTTTAATTGCATACTTTGGCCAAATGTACTTTAATTGCATACTTTGGCTAAGTGTTCTTTAATTGCATACTTTGGCTAAGTGTACTTTAATTGCATACTTTGGCTAAGTGTACTTTAATTGCATACTTTGGCTAAGTGTACTTTAATTGCATACTTTGGCTACGTGTCCTTTAATTGCATACTTTGGCTACGTGTCCTTTAATTGCATACTTTGGCAAAACATACTTTAATTGCATACTTTGGCTAAGTGTACTTTAATTGCATACTTTGGCTAAGTGTACTTTAATTGCATACTTTGGCAAAACATACTTTAATTGCATACTTTGGCTAAGTGTACTTTAATTGCATACTTTGGCTAAGTGTCCTTTAATTGCATACTTTGGCAAAACATACTTTAACTGCATACTTTGGCTAAGTGTACTTTAATTGCATACTTTGGCTAAGTGTCCTTTAATTGCATACTTTGGCAAAACATACTTTAATTGCATACTTTGGCTAAGTGTACTTTAATTGCATACTTTGGCTAAGTGTCCTTTAATTGCATACTTTGGCAAAACATACTTTAATTGCATACTTTGGCTAAGTGTACTTTAATTGCATACTTTGGCTAAGTGTCCTTTAATTGCATACTTTGGCAAAACATACTTTAATTGCATACTTTGGCTAAGTGTACTTTAATTGCATACTTTGGCTACGTGTCCTTTAACTGCATACTTTGGCTAAGTGTCCTTTAATTGCATACTTTGGCTAAGTGTACTTTAATTGCATACTTTGGCTCTTATACTTATCAATTTCTAAGCTATCCCAGAAAGGTCATTTGCAATAAAACAAATTTTATACTTTCATCAAAAATGACCAGTAATGCTACATAACCTATGTTTATTTTATTATCTTTCAAGCACAATTAATAAACTGTCTAGTCAAAACATATGATCTGTCAAGCCCAAATTAATAATCTGTCCAGTTTAAATTAATAATAGAATCCAAATTAATAACCTCTCTACTTCAAATTTACAATCTTTCAATTTCAAATTTGTAATCTGTCTTGTCCAAATTAATAATCAGTCTACTTCAAATTTACAATCTGTCAAGTTTAAAATTTATATTCTGTCAAGTCCAAATTAATAATCAGTCTAGTCAAAATTCATAATCTGCATACTCCAAATTAATTATCTGTCAAGTCCAAATTATTGCTTAACAAAATTAGGATAGTTATGGTGTATGCATACTTATGAACTGGAAGTCATAGACAGAAATGCAGATAACAATAATAATAATAATAATAATAATAATAAAATAATTAAAATAATGAGGACTTTGTATAGCATGTGATCTTTAAAAGCTCTAAGCGCTTTACAACATTAGTCAATACCTATAACATAAAAAAAACATATAATGATATTACAAAAAACAAACACCATGAAATTAGAAAACATAAAAAACATGCTGAAAATATTTAAGGTAGGAAACATTATTAGTTTTTTAAGTTTGCTCTTGTAGTCAAAATAAGTGAGTTTCAAGAGCAAATCAATTAGATTAGTAATAGTTACACAAATTAAGATAGTCTTGGTGTATACATACATATGAACTGGAACTCATAGACAGAAATGCAGACCAAATCAAATAGAGTAGTAATATTTACACAGATCAAATCAATTAGAGTAGTAATATTTACACAGATCAAATCAATTAGAGTAGCAATATTTACACAGATCAAATCAATTAGAATAGTAATATTTACACAGATCAAATCAATTCTAGTAATATTTACACAGATCAAATCAAGTAAACTAGTAATATTTACACAGATCAAATCAATTAGAGTAGTAATATTTACACAAACCTGAAGCAGCTACTCCAACAGCCACAACGAGGAATTTACATGGTAATTTGCCACCAGTCTTCAACATCTCTGCACTAATCAATGGGGACCATCTTGCTCTCACACTAAAACATATGAGAAGAACAATCATTTAGATCCCAATTCTTTACTTTTGTTCTGAATAATAAGTCCCAGTATCTACACAGTGAAATTAGACTGTCCTCATGGTTGGTTATCATGATCAATAAGCAAAAATTGAATGATAAGATCTTATAATCTGATTAGATGATAAAATTGACATTGTTACCATATATACTCGCGTATAAGCTCATTCGCATATAAGACCCCCCCCAAAACTGAACAGGTATAAAAACTAAAAGGTGCATGACCCGCGTATAAGCCGACCTACAATTCCAAGACATCTCAAGATGCACAAGTTCTAAATGCATTTATTTAGGCAAAGTTATATTTAAAAAAATACATGTATGCTTATCTCGAGGTTGGCATGCATGATTATTAAAAAGAAATGGTATAAACTTGTTTGAAAAGTAATTTATGTAATTTTCTGTTTTCTTATTGTTTCTGCCTAATTTAGATTTGTGTATAATTTGATTGAACGATGACAAGAATTTAGCATTCGCTAGTTGCTGTAACACTACCTGTCCCTTTTGACTTGATTATTGTTTGCTTATGCATTATTGCATTGGACATTTTATATCAGTGCACCAGTAATTACGTTTTCACTTTGCTTTCAAATTGTAAATACCTAACTCATTAAAATTTAATCCCAGTATAACAACACAATGAAAAAACAATACATTTTTGATGCTAATACTGTAAAAGCTGAGTTGTATTTTGCTTTTAGGTAAGTGACCTTACACCATACCTGTCGGGGCCCCGAGTAGCTGAGTGGTCTAAAGTGCTCTCCGTTACGGATCACTGCCATCTCACCTGTCTGTGTGGGTTTGAGTCTCAGATTCGGCTAATGTGGGTACGTGAGAAAGCTTGCCAGTAGCTTCTCGTGTGATGGTGGTTCTTTCCGGGGTTTTCCCTCCACCATTAATACTGGCCGCCATGTATAGCCTATCATGTGCTGAAAAATGGCGTTAAACCCTACAACAAAAACACCATACCTGTCAACTTTCACGCCAGGAGGAAAAAAAATCCTGATTTTTGGGGTCACTCCACACCTACCTCCTGATTTCATAATATCTTCTGATTTTTGTAGAGAACTCCCGATTATTAAATTATGTCTCTGATTTTCATTTCTTCTAAATAAGAAAAGTCCTACAAGTTCTGTTGTATCATCTGTGAATTATTGTTGTGATGAAATAATTACTTTACTATAAAGAATTCGCTTCTTCACTAAGTAGTATGTTAAAGAATTCGCTTCTTCACTAAGTAGAATGTTAAATTTAAACATTATTCACGTAAATTAATGATTTTTTTTACCACTACAATAATACCACAAACAAAAAAAAAACCAGAACAAAATACTAAACAACAATAAAATCATCCACAATTAATTTAAATCCCAAGAATGATCACTAAGAATGCTTAACTCCATCTGCTATAGCTCCATTCCCATGAAAGAAACTAACACGAGTGAACACCTGGCATTTTTATACTGTATATACCAATGATAATTACCATCGTTAAATTAAAAGAAGGAATGAAAATACATACACGCAGCAAATGACCTCAAAGAACTAAGTCAAAATACATGTTTTATAACAAACAATACTAAATCTTTACGAGTTTACAATAAGGGAATATGGTCAGATATACAAAGAGGGGGAAATAGTTGCCACATGTACGTTACCATGAGGCTTGCTAATGTGGTACCTTAAGCTGAACAAAATCGGGAATCCTTTATTTGTCAATCAATTGCTGGTGCTTGCGTATCACACAATAGTGTAGAACGTGGTTTCTTTGAATTATTGCGGAGAGCCAATCGTTTTCACAGTATAGTTGCATGGATAAGGATTAACTTTTAATTAGTCGTGCTGGCTTTCTTGCTTGTTTTTTTAAGACTAATCTTTAGTTCTTGTGCAGTTTGACCACAGCTGACCAGAATATGAAAATAGGGCATGTTCTGGGGGAAAAAAGAGCATGTCATCAGGCAGAAACGGCAAGTCTTTTTGTGAATTTCAAGCATATTTGACCAGGAAGATCGATCAATATTTATTGAAAACAAGACTTTACAAATGCCACGAAAAACCTCCCGATTTTAGGTCCCATTCTCTATTTTTGTTATTCAGTCTCCCTACTAGGCTTCTGAAAAATTCAATGTGTGCCTTTGACCAGGTTTTACAAAACTATGGTAATTGTGCTAATATTAAGGAATAAAAGGAAATTACACATCAATGTACTTGTATAGTTTACCAGTCAAAATTCCCTCTTATCACAAGCCAGTTTCAGGATTTTAATGATTAACTGGCCTGTACTTCTGTCACAAAACAAAAGAAATTCACCCACTATCAACATAGGAGATGCTGAAACATCAAGCTTTCCACTGTGTGGAAAATTATGATGTTTGTTCAGCTAAAACACACATTCAACTAAAATTGACTGATGTTGATCTTAGTTGATCTATATGAGAATTTTAGCCTTTATTATTACCAGTCTTCGTGAGCATGTAAATTATGATGGTTATGTGCCTTGTACAATTAAATGTGCACACATTTTAAAAAATATTACCTCAATTTGTAGGATCACTTATATCACTGAAATGAGTAACTCATGAGCGTGTGATTCAATGTAAAATGAAACTGCTATTAAGGACTAGCTGAAATGTTATCTGGTAGAATGCAATTTGGTTGAAACAATGAATAAAGCAAAATCTGCATCTAATATGTTTGGGAATAAGTAAGGATTTAAGTGACACTATGCACGCTTTGAACTGTGTACATACTGTACATTATAGTTCAGCATGGTCTCCCTGGTAAACTCAACTAGCCCACAAATTATGAAGTCTGTATGAAGCTGGCAAAGAGGAGAATGCCAACGCTTCATTTACAAAAAAACTAAATGTACCCAGTGGGACTCTTGACTCTAACTATTCAATGGACACTATTGTAGATGCAAATGTAAATGGATTTTCAGGGTTTGTATGTGACTTTGAAGATGCTAATATATATGAACATTTAAATATAGAAATAGGATGTCAGATTGATAAAAGTAGTATGGAGACAATCTCAGTGAGTACCCCATTGCATGATGACATACATGTAATTGATATGAAACTAAATACAAAAGGTTTTAACATAGGTCACTTAAATGTACAAGGTATAGTGGGAAAGATAGACCAGATTAAGTTAATGTTGTCTTCCATGGAAAATAATATACATGTTTTAGGACTCACTGAAACCAAATTAAATGCTAACCACAATGATGATCTATTTCACTGTCAAGGCTACAATAAACCATTTCGTAGGGACAGAGAGACAGCAGGGGGGGGTCTTGTTGTATACATTAGGGAAGATGTAAATGTAAAAAGGCGACTTGACTTGGAGTCACATGAAATTGAGAGTATCTGGGTGGAAATTTTTCAAAATAATGCAAAATCTTTCCTAGCTGGTTTCATTTATAGACCACCTTCCTCCAAAGCATTTTGGAATGATAACTTTTTGAAACAAATAGAAAATGTTCTAGCACAGGAGAAAGAAACATATATACTTGGAGATATAAATAAGGACCTTCTCAATACTCAAATAAGGAACAACTGGATGGAATTTATTGAATCATTAGGCCTAGACCAGCTGGTAAATGAGCCTACAAGGGTAACAGAAAAATCAAGCACTCTTATTGATCACATTTATACTAACCTACCAGACAATGTGGCTTGTGTTAATGTACCAAATGTTGGTCTTAGTGACCACTATCCTACTTTTTTGGCAAGAAAGGTTAAATGCAAGAAAAATAAGAAAAATACACATAAAACGATCACTTACAGATCATTCAAAACTTTTAATGAAGAACAATTTCTCAATGACCTATATAAAGTTCCATGGAGTATGATCCAAAATTTGGATGACATAGATGAAGCCATGAGGGTGTGGACTGACTTATTTATGGATGTAGTATCTAAGCATGCACCACTGAAAGTACATCGAGTAAAGACTGATATTCAACCTAATTGGCTTACTACTGAAATCCTAGACGCTATGAAAACACGAGACAAATTCAAGGCTATGGAAAACCATGCACAATATAAAGTATGGAGAAATAAAATAACAAGTATGATCAAAAAAGCTAAAAAAACTTATTATCAATCATTGCTTGAAAACAAAAAGAGCAACACAAACTCCATTTGGAAAGTCTTCAATGAACTCACTGGAGGAACGCACAAAAAACAGACAAATAAAATTCACTCACTTCTGGTAAATGACACCATAGTCACTGATGAAACTGACATTGCAAATGTTTTCAATGATTTTTTCATCAACATTACCACAAAGTTAAAAGAGCCAGTGATAGAAAACAATTTTAATGAACTGAAAAAGTTCTGCAGCAGTAAAATCTCAAAGGAGGTATGTTTCTCTATCCCACCAGTGTCAAAAACCTTTGTTAAAAAATGTCTCAGTGAACTTGATACCAAGAAAGCTACAGGACTTGATCAGATTGGTCCACGACTCATTAAATCTTCTGCCTTTGCTATTGTAGATAGCATAACATTCATAATTAATTTAAGTATTGCAACCTCATCTGTCCCCAAAATATGGAAAACTGCAAAAGTAACTCCTATTCACAAATCTGGTTCTAAGGATGATGCTGATAACTACCGACCAATTTCAATACTACCAAACTTGTCAAAATTGATTGAAAAACATGTCCATGACTCATTCATGTCATATTTAACCAAACACTTGCTGTTACACCCTAATCAATCAGGCTTTAGACAGAACCATTCCTGTGAGACTGCCTTGATCTCCCTAACTGATAAATGGCTTCAAGCACTTGACCAAGGTAGAATAATAGGAACTGTATTTGTAGATTTCAGGAAAGCTTTTGACATGGTGGATCATGAAATCCTTTTGAAGAAACTGAAAATCTACCAGTGTGATGAAAGAACAATTAGATGGTTTACTTCGTACTTAAATGAGAGAACACAACATGTTTACATAAATAATGTTCTGTCTGAACCTGAAACAATTAGATATGGAGTACCACAAGGCTCAATTCTAGGTCCACTACTATTCATTTTATTTATTAATGACCTACCACTTTTACTAAGAGACTCAATAACATCTACAGATCTCTATGCAGATGACACAACATTGTCAGACATCCAAAACACAAAGCATGAGCTCGAAATTTCTTTACAGAATGCACTAAACAAACTGGAAAACTGGTGCACATGTAATGGCATGGTGGTAAATACTGGTAAAACTAAAATATTACTTATCTCAACACGGCAAAGAAGGACAAATCTTGATAGTGATGAACTATGTCTGACATGGAAGGATACAAATCTGCAAATAGTCTGTCATGATAGGCTACTTGGTGTTCTGGTAGATAATAACCTATCATGGACTGAACATATCAAACATACCAGTAAAAAAGTCAATTCAAGTTTATGGCTTCTCAGTAGGATAAGACATTTTCTCCCTGAAAGGCACAGGAAACTATTTTATAACAGTTACATACAACCCTATTTGGACTACTGTAGTACAGTATGGGGTAATTCAAATGATAAAAACATAGCAAAGCTGGCACATCTTCAAAAAAGAGCATTTGGGCTAATATCAATCCAGAAAGAAAGCAAGGAATGTTTAGCTGGTAGGTTAAAAATATTACCTATTAAAGACCGAATCTGTTTGAGAAAAGCCAAATTAATGTACAGGATATCTCAGAATAGTGCTCCTGAATATTTACAATCACTATTCCAGTATAGGTTACCTGGTAATACTCCCCACCTGCGATCCATGTCAACCAAACAGTATAAAATTCCCAAACCAAATAAGGAGTTATTTAAAAAAAGTTTCCAATACTCTGGAACTCTGCTCTGGAATAGTATTCCAGCTGAGATTAGAAATGCCCACTCTATTTCCTTCTTCCAAACCCAATATATCCAGTGGCTTCAGAGATGCAGCTTAAATAAATGAATTCCTTTGTATGAGGGCCTCAAGGTAGATTAGTTTTTAGCTAATTGTGTTACCCTCTTTAAATAAGGTCATTATTATTATTATTATTACCTTTATTTAACTTCGTGTTGGAGAAATCAGAAAATATGCACATGCAAAATAATAACAAAATCAACCATAGTACTGTGTAACAGTTTAATAATTGTCGGGTCAGCGAAAGTTACTCTTTTTTTACATGCTTATGTCTTAGGACATGGAAAAAAGTTATTGTTTCATGTCCCAAGATTTACAGCCATTACAGCAGTCAACAAAAAGACTACTGGCAAAGACAATAGAATATTTCACAAAACAAAGGGATTACCACTGATCAAGGCAATAGAGTATTTCATAAAACAAAGGGATTACCACTGATCAAGGCAACATAGTATTTCATAAAACAAAAGGATTACCACTGATCAAGGCAACAGTATTTCACAAAACAAAAGGATTACCACTGATCAAGGCAACAGTATTTCACAAAACAAAGGGATTACCACTGATCAAGGCAATAGAGTATTTCACAAAACAAAGGGATTACCACTGATCAATGCAATAGAGTATTTCATAAAACAAAGGGATTACCACTGATCAAGGCATAGAGTATTTCATAAAACAGTGATGACTACTGGTCAAAGCAATAAAGTATTGCATAAAATAATGTGATGACCACTGATCAAGGCATTAGAGTATTTCATAAAACAGTGCTGACCACTGGTCAAGGCAATACCATATTTCATAAAACAATGTAGATGTTATATGCCAGAAGTCTTTAGCATCTGCTACATCAATTAATTTTTTCTTGAAGGTACTATACACCTTTAGAGTTGATTCTTGATGGCACAATGACCTAACAATTTTCAATTCATTCACACAGTGGATGTCCAGTATACTTATCTGCAAGTCACACAGTGGACTTCCAATATACTTATCCTATCTGCAAGCCACACAGTGGACTTCCAATATACTTATCCTATATGCAAGTCACACAGTGGACTTCCAGTATACTTATCCTATATGCAAGTCACACAGTGGACTTCCAATGTACTTGTCTTATCTGCAAGTTACACATTAGACATCCAATATACTTCTATCTGTAAGTCGCACAGTGGACTTCCAATATACTTAATATCCTAAGTCACACATTAGATATCTAATATACTTATCCTGTCCATATGTGACAGTGTATGTCCAATATATGTATCCTGTTCATATGTCACATATGTATCATGATAAAAATTTTGTTTTCATATTGTTTTCCTCATAGGAACCAACAAATAATAGGAAACATGTGGATACAACCAATGAGAATGCCTAAAATTTGTTGAACATTTAAGACTTGACAATTTTCCACATTATTATTTTCAAAAACAATCCAAAGAAGCCACATTCTGTTTTATCATCTGTGTATACTGTTGTAACGAAATAAATAATATCACACTACAAGTTTTTTTCTTCATTAAATAGAATCTTACGTCTAAAAATTATTCATGTACACTTAAGAAATTTTTAACCCCTACAACAGTACTATAGTTAAAATACAAACCACAACAATAAAATTGTCCCCAATTAGTTTCAATCCAATGAATGATCACTGTGAATGCTGCATATTTTGTCTTGGTAAAAATAGGAGTCCCACCAGCAAAAGTTGCAGTCCCCTCACAGAAAACTTTGCAGAATAAAATAACTATTGGTTGCCATTTTGTTTAATTTCTACCTTCTTTATAACACCGACATAGCTCTTGTTTGTCCAACAGAGGGGGGACTGAATTTTGTCAATCCAAGGAGAGGCCTTATTCCAAACACATAGCCAGTTATGACATACTTTATTACACTTGGCTACTGTTCCATCTGAACTATCAGTCATAGCAACTTTAGCACTCTTCTGAATCTCATTACAATCTTTGTCAATTTTCTGTTTAATCCCAAAATACTTATCCAAATTTGCGAATGGCATTTTGTCTAAGTCTCAACATGCCTTGATTCCAACTTATTCAGCAACACTTGAAAATGAGCACAATAATGAAAGCTAAAGTTGTTGATTTGACGTACTCTTATAAATGACCATATGTATATCTCTGGGTCTTTCTGCCTCTGAATTCAATCGCTGTAAATATCAGCACATTTTCCCACCACTCAGCAGCCAATCAAAGTCTTGAACTTGCTGCCCAGCTATTGCATCATGTTCTTTTTACATACTCTTATAATAGCAACATATACATGTTTTTTTTTATTTTTTATTTTATTAACCCCGTAATAGGTTGACCAATGGGTCAGGGAACCATCCCAGGGTCACCTTACAATCAAACATTTCTGGTTATCAGATAATCTAGGGATAATAAATATAATCTACAGAGAAAGTAAAAAAGAAAACAACACACACACACGCATATACACATGCATATGGCACACAATCTAGGTGACATGGCCTTTGTGATATTACAATACTTTGTTCCTGTTTACCATCAAGTCAGAGACAAGTTAAATGTTCATTGTTGAGGTCCATTTTTGAAGAAATTGGTCCTCTTTTTTATTTACCTTAGCAGTGTATTTTTCAATGTTCTTATGCATTGCAACTATTTGCTTAAACGCAAAAATAGGATTTTTCATACTGAATCTGCAAGTATAAATATAATATTTTGCCAAAATAAGCAGAAAATTACCCAAACTGTCCAGTTGTTCACTTCCTAAAATTGTTTCTTTTTTGGACAGATGTACAATATTTGGGCAAAAAGGTGCAAAAACTTCAATAAAACAGTACCAAAACTGTGAAGTAATACTGCAGTCATTAAAGAGATGCTCAATACTTTCAGTTTCACTCTTACAGAAAGTACATTTGTTGTCATCAAAAATGTTAATTCTTTTAAGAAAATCATTAGTAGCAATTATTCTATGGATTAATTTAAAGTTAAAAGAGATCAACTTGGTATCCTTGGTACATCATTTTGCCCGGCTATATATATCAGACCACTCCTCACTACTTATATTTTTATTAAATACTTGCATCCAAGTTTCTTGCTTCGCAGTGTGTTGCCTTTTAGTTTCCTGTAAAAGATCTTTGTAAACAAACTTGAGTGAATCTTGTTTTCGCAAGTTCGTTATTTTATCCTCCTGCTTATCAAAATTATTATGTACTAGATGGTTTTTTATGGCATCTTTCTATGCTTTAGGAATTCTGGATATTAAGGAGAAGTATTTCAAGAAATCATCGCTTCCAGTTTTTTGTTTTATTATCTCAAACGGTATTAAATTACCGTGATCATCTACTAGATCGTTCAGAATTTCAAAACCAGCTTCTGTCCAGGATTTGTATTGATAAATCATTTTAGGGGGGACAAAATTTAAAATACTCATGGACAGATACTCGTTAGGACTTTGCGGTTCTTCTTTCCATTTAGATGTACTGCCAAAATTACATCTCTCCAAAAACTGTTTTTAATGAACTTACTAAATTCTTCTAATTTCCTTCTCCCTAAATTCCAAATATCCTTTTTATTTCTGAGTATAGTTGTATTGACTAAGTTCTGCCACATTCCATCTTCCTTTTCCAGCAATCTTTTAACCCATCTTACATTAATATACCTAATGAATGAAAATATGTGTATCATATTTAGTCCTCCCTCGTTTTCTGGGGAAACTAGTATATCACGTTTTATTCTCTCTACTTTTCCACCCCATATAAATTTAAATAACGTGCGATTTAGTTCTGCTTCAACTTTTGCTGATGGGTTAGGAAGTGCTGAAAAAAGATGTATGAATATGGGCAGAACAAGAGTCTTTACAACAATTACTTTACCAACTATTGACAGATGTCTTTGACTCCAGCTTGCCAGTATTCGTTTTGCCTTTGTTAGTTTCTTCATATAATTAATTTCCACCATCTGTTGTAAATCTGGAGAAAATTCTATGCCAAGGAGTGTAAAGTTAGAAGAGGACCAAATTAGGCCCATTTCAGGACATATTCTTTCATTAGAAAATTTCCTGTTTCCAATCCAAATAGCTTTTGTTTTTGTTATGTTACATTTAAGTCCCGATAATAGAGAGAAACCTTGCAAGATATTCATAGTTGCTTCAAGAGAAAAACTAGATCCATCAAGAAGAATAAAAGCGTTATCGGCATACTGACCCAATTTATATTCACTGGCGTCAAAGATTACTCCCCGTACATCCATGTTTTGCTTTAAAGTTATAGCTAAAATCTCAACCCCAATGATAAACAAATAAGGTGCAAGGGGATCTCCTTGACGACATCCTCTTTCAAGTCTAAAAAAAGATGACATATGTCCATTATTTATAACACAACTATTAGAGTCATTACAAAACAGTTTAAACCACTTCCAAACGGAATCACCAAAATTAAAAGATTGTAGAGCTTCTTCCACAAAGATCCAGTTAATTGAGTCAAAGGCTTTATTGAAATCTATTAACAATAATAAACCATATCTGTTTTCATTCTCAAGTTGGTCCATGATATCATATAATAGTCTGGTGTTTTCTCCAATGAATCTACCCTTCATATATCCTTTCTGAGTATCGCTGATTATTGATGGAAGAACCTTTTTAATCCTAGCTGCAATTGCTTCCGAAGCAATCTTATAATCAGTATTTAAAAGTGATATAGGTCTCCAGTTTTTAAAATATCTTCTGTCTTTTTCCTCCTTTGGTAGACATGTGATGACTCCTTGAGTCTGAAAATCTGAAAGTTTTCCTTCAGCATATCCGTAATTTATTGATCTACATATAAATCCCCCCAGAGACTTCCAAAAGAATTTATAGAACTCTACAGTGAATCCATCCGAGCCAGGACTTTTTCCATTTTCCATCCATTTTAGAGACATACCGAATTCATTAATTGTAAGCAGATCCTCGCATGATTCTCTTTCCTCTCGACTAAGTTTAATATTGTGATTAAAAAATCTATTTCGAGTTTCTTGAGTAGCCTCGTCATCAAGCTGAGCAATTCTACTTTTGAACAATTCCATATAAAACTGTTTTTGTGCTTCTAAAATATCTATTTGGTCAGATATATTTGTCCCATCATCTAAAATAATTTCCTTTATTGTCTTATTAACATAGTTTCTTTTCTCAAGATTTAAAAAGTACTTTGTGCTTTTTTCCCCAAATTCATACCATCTAGCTTTAGATCTTAATATAACACCTTCTATTTATTTTTTCTTAGATTCCTCTAATTCTGCTTTTTTTCTCTCTAAATTTTCCAGAATTTCCCCATTTATGTTATTCGACAGTCCCCCCTGAATTTCTATTATTTCCTGCTCAATTTTCTTTAATTTTTCCCATTTCTCTTTTGATTTCCTAATAGAATAACATAGTTTCAGATCTTATTTTCATTTTCAAAATTTCAAAGAACATTTGGTCGTTACAGGAAAGAGAAACATGGAGAGAGTCATCTTTATTTTCCCCTACATAATATTCATTTACAGTGTCAGTTATACACTTTCTGACCAAATCAGTATACTCAATGTTCCTCAACAGTTGGGTATTAAATTTCCAATATCCTTTTCCCCTTGGAAACGTTGAAAACGCCACACTCAAAACAATAGCTGAATGATCAGTCTTGTACCCTGGTAAGATACATGCATCAGCTGTATTCATATGAATGTCATCCGATACAAGAAAGTAATCTAGTCTACTTTGTTTCAAGGGAGATTTTTGCCTCCAGGTATACATCTTTAAGTCTTGGTTGGAATTTCGCCAGGGATCAATTAATTCCAATTTGTTTTTCAGGTCTTGAATCGCTGCCCTAGACTGTTGGTGTTTGTCATGTAAAATATTATAAGTATCCAAATCTAAGTCTTGAACAGTATTCCAGTCTCCGCACATTATAATTGATGTGTTCTCAAAAAATAAAGTCTCCTCCTTTAACTTTCTAAAAAAGCTAGGATTATCATCATTATAACCATACAAATTCATGAGGGTTATTCTGTTGCCATTAATTGTAATATCTAAAATAATAAATCTCCCTTGACTGTCACATCTTTCTCTATGAATTATAAATTCAAAAGTATTTCTAAAAAATATTGCAACCCCAGCACTCTTACTAGAGCAGTGGCTAAATATACATTTGTATCCCCATTCAGCTGCCCAATATACTTCATTGTTCTTTGTACTATGAGTTTCTTGCAAGCATATTATAGATACATTCTTTTGTTTTACCCAGTGGAAAATATCCCTTCGTTTTAAGACTGAACCTTACAGGCCTCTAACATTAATAGATATAATTTTTTATGTTATTATCCATGAAAACAGCAGAAATTTTACACATACATATTCTTGTACAGGAATGTATGAAGTAATTATCACCTTGAGTTTATCATATGCATGGCTTTCACACTCACACTCACACAGAATACAAACATCCATAATAAAATCATCCATGGTGTTACAGTAAATGCTGTAGCTTTGGCTGCGTTTAACATTGATACAGTATACTATAGACAACAAGTGAAACAACTCCATTTGCGATAACTCTTATGCACCTCTGACAGACCTTTCCGGAGCTAAGACAGTTTTGTAAACCAAACGGTACAGATTAAAAAGATTATAAGTTACAACTTAATGAATGAAAGAAGGGGTAAAAGGGAAGAAAAAGAAAGGGTGAAAGAGCGCATATATGGAAGTGGTGGGTGATTGAATGTATGAGCAAAAAATGTGAGACAGAGATTTATCGTGGAAGAGTAATGTTGAGAAAAGTGAGTAAACAACTGAGTAAATGTGTATATGAGAGTATAAGAGTGAAAGATGATTTATAAACTAGTGAGAGAATTTATTAGGGAGAGATATAACAGTGGACCAGCGAATTAACAAACATATTAATTAAGGATAAAATTGGTGAGGGAAAGAAATGACTTATAAACAAAATATTAAAACAAATTAGAGTAAAAAAAGGAGTATAAAAACGAAAGTTCACATACCTATTCGGTCAATTTCGTAAGTTCACAGAATTGCATATTACACTTATAATCTAATTTTCTCATCAATTTCATCATAGATGTCAAATTTTATCCTTTTTCCTGATTTGGTTTTACCATGCACAGATCCATTAAAATACCATGCACTGTCAATTTCTTGATGCCTAGATAATTTATTGATAAGTTCAGTATTCAGCCTGGTTACATCCTCTACCAGTCTAATTCCTTTGTACTGCAGAAAATCCTTTCGCTTCTTGATAATTGGAAGTTTACAATCCAGACTCCAAAATTTGACAATCACTGGCCTTGGTTGTCCCTGTCGACCTGGGATCCTATGCACAGCCACTATGTCCCTGTTATCTAAATTAATTTTTGTAACTTCCTTCACCAATTTCGGAATTCTCTCTCTCAGATTTTCATTTTCCTCCTCCTCCAGCCCTAAAACTTTTATGTTCAGCTTCCTTGAATATTGTTCGAATTGGTTTGAAGCTGCACTTGCTTGCTCTGATCTCCTCTCATAATCTTTCATATCAATCCTCATTTTATCAGTTTCCTTCTTTGCTTCTTGTAATTTTTCTAGCAATTGGTGGTTTTCAAATTCCAGTGAATCCACCCTATCCATCAACTCTCCTGTCCTCTCCTTTACTACCCTTTCACTTTCTGCTACTATCTCCTTTCTCAGATCTTCCTTCACATTCTCTAACAATTTCCTCACAATAGTTGTAACAATTTCTGTTAGGTCATCTTTTTTCACCAAGTCAGCAATAGCAGATGTAAAATCTGCTTTTGAAATGCTCCCTCTGAGACTTTGCTTTATTTCATCCAAGTCCAGCTGAATTGTACTCAAGGTTGATTCACTCATACTTGTGTCAGATGTCTCCATTGTGCCACTCTGTAATCTGGTTTTTATTTGTTGCTTGCCTTGATCTTTCTTTCCACTCATACTTGTAGATAATCTTGTTTAGACTAATTTTTTTCTCACTACTCAGTTGTGGCACTGACATTTATTACTCACCATGTGCCAAACAATTCTTACAACTGAAGGCAAACTACACTGAAGTAAGTAAACGAGTCAAACAGATCAGGTAGGGAATGTCTCAAAACTGCACCACTAAACTTCCATCTCTATTCCATCATATTTGAATTTTGAGTGGAAAAACAGATTTTTTCAAAACTGATTAAGATCTACCAATAATGTTGTATGTCCTGCATTCCTTGAATATTCACACATAATCCCAACAAGTATGAACCATTTCACTGTAAAAATAACCACTTATAACTGCCAAATTCTACATAGCCCACTTTACTAGCTTCCACCTATAGCCGCCATTACTGAACACCCAACATATACATGTACATCAGGGGGTCTTTCATCCAATGAATTCTTTCATTGTAAATATCAGCACAGCGATTTGATCAACACATTTTCCCACTAGGTAGGTGGTTTAAGCAGGACTGACAGTCCTTTGAATTTGCCACCCACCCATTGCATGCATATGGAGGACTCCCATCTAAGTGATTTTCTGTGTCCCAGATACAAAATTGTGTCTAAATATGCATGATTTTTTCTGAGACCTCTGAAGATTGGGCATAATTTATTTGCCAATCAATTACTGTTGTTTACATACACACACTGTAGAACATGATTTCTTTGAGGTTTGTTGGAGGTTCAGTCCTTTTCACAAGATCAATGCCATGATAAAGGTTAACTCAGATAATTAGTCATACTAGCTTTATTGCTTGTGTACTTAAGTCTAACCTTGAGCTGTTGTGCAGTTTAGTCACAGCTGACCAGAATATGACAAGGGGGCACATCCTATGGGAAAATAAGGCATGTCACAGAAAGCAACAGCGTGTCCCATGGTCACTCGCACATATGGGCACTAGCCCCCCTCCGGATTTCACCTTTAACACGATCAGGCCAACTACCTTAAAATTTAATGGCTAACCAAAACATGTTTGCCCTGCCCCCTGGAAAGGTTTCTGTGAGAATTTCATGCATATTGGACCTGGAAGAGTGGTCAATATTTACTGAAACCATTGCTTTAAAAATGCTGCATAAAAACCTCCCAAATTTAGGGCCCAATCACCAAATTTTTTTAATCAATCTCCCTACTTTTCATTCCAAAAGTTGACAGGTATGGGTGTGACATAACCTTAGTATTGGGTTTGACATAACTTTATTAGTGTGCGACTTGACCTGGATGTGACATGACCACGGTGTGACATGACCATGTACCCTTGGCAACAAGGTTAGAAATTATAAATTGATGAATGAAATGACTAAGCATTTTTTATATCCTTGATGCTTTCATTTTTAAAATCAGTGGGGGGTTTACTAAACAAACAGGAGATGTGTGAATACTATAATTTGTGGGGATACTTATGTTTATTTAAGGCTTGACTGCAATTTTTCATTATTTTTTCTGTACTATATATTGGCACATTAGGATATTTCTAAGCCAGAGTTATAAATTTCATATGAGCATTATTAAGAATGCACAAAAAACAATAAATAAAAAAGGTGACAACTAGTCTCTTGGGAGCTACTGCATATATAGTGTAAGTCACACAGGTCATATAAGTGCATTTATTGATATAAGTTTAAAAAATAATTTTATTTTTAAAATTTAATAGTAATGTAGTTATAACAAAGTTTATTCAATCATGATTTTTGAGTGATCTACACAGACATATGAAAATTATCAATGGTTATGGACTTTTACAATGTTAGTTCAGCATTATACTTTGTCAAGAAAAGTCGATATTGGATTGAACTATTATTAGTGCTGGGGGAATCAAGTGTACAACAGCGTGAACAAGAAGTCATGTGCATCTTCAGTCATCTCCTGTATGGATGATCAACTATGAATGGGACAGAGGAGTAACATACAATAAGTTTTATTCATAGCAACTTCATAAAAAAAAATCAAAACTGAAATGAGCTGTAAAGATATGCTAAATAATAATAATGACAAGATACACACACACTCACACACACCTGCCAACCCCTGGCGAGGAAAAAATGTAATACAAGTGGACAAAAAGAGTAATCTGAGCAGAAAAAGAGTAATCCACATATAACATGAGGAAAATTCAATGAGCATATGTACAAAATGATTTATTTATCCCTCTGGACTTTTAACATCAATTACTGCTTCAAGTTTTTGTATACAACACCTTGAGCTTTAAAAAGAAACAGACTCTCATATACTGCATTTCAAAACACTTTGTACCAGCTAAGACTATGAATGTTTTGCAAACCAGTAGAGTACTAAGTACTGGGTTACAGAGCCTGGATCTCAATTCAGTTTTATTTTTGTTAAAAATACTGAACAATCTCTCATAGTCAGTATTAGAATGGTAAAGAACCAGTATTCCTTTCATAACCTGGGGCAGTCTGTGTTTTATTAAGAACTCAGTACATAATGCCTCCACATGTATAAAATTCGTGTCCACAATTTAGTTCTGCTGTAAAAAAGAAGTTACCTTAGCAATGGAGTTAGTAAAATTAGCTAATTCAAGGTTTCTTTGTTTTACCACCTTGACCAATATTAAAATCCTTTTCACACAGTCTACTGGGGGCATGAAGTTGCCCTAGAATGGAACGCTGTATTGTGTAATTCATGTATTCATCTGTGAATCGATTTTTCATCTTTTCCTAATCCATCTGTGAAATTATTTGAAAAACATTTTTGCTCTAACACACACATCGACTAGAATAAATGACTTGACTTTTAGCGTCAAATAACTATAGACTGGTTCTGTACCAGGTATGAATTTGAACAAAGAATATGACATCAAAGATTTCAAGTTAAAAAACCAGTATGTTCTCTCCTAAGCCATACAGCTGCTATAAATAGAAAACAAGGTCAAAAGTTTGAAAGTAGAACCAGCATGTTTCTTGGAAATAGGGCAGCTGCTATAAATAGAACATAATACTGTTAGGAAAGTGCATGCAAGTCTACAGACAAGCGCACTCTTATGTTGTACTTACATAGAAGCTGTCTTTTCTAGAATATGGTCTGTGGGATTAATGGGATATTAATAAAATCAAGAAAACAAATTTTTAATTTCTTTTGGAAGGGTATATACCAAAAACACATAATCTGAATACATTTATGCATAAGGCATAATTTAGTGAAAAAAAGCATAATGATCACATCAAAAGTGTAATGGTTGGCATGTATGCACACACACACACACACATATATATACATAAACAATGAATGAAGTGACTAAGTTTTGTGCATTTTTTTTATATCCCTTTTTTAAAATATTATCATTCTCTCAATCTTGAATTTCCGACACGTCTGTCTCTGCCTCTCAAAATTCTGTCGTGATGGCCAGACCTAACTACAGCTCCATCACAAGCATTTGTCTGTTCCTAGTGATACACTCCTCACTAGCTATTATGTCATAGCCTCAACTTGATTTGTTGTGATTGAGGCTACGAACTGATCCCATATCATGTAATGGAACAAAAGTCAGAAAAACAAATAGTGTAGAAATCTACTACATAAGTATAATCGTGTTGTGAAAGAAGTTTGGCTTATTTTTAATTTATTAAGCCCTTACACAATAAAATAAATTGACACAGTTACACTAACCTCACCGTGTCTGCCATGGCAGATAATGCAAGCCTCTCACCGTGACCCCTTTTCTATATAAGGCTTGCCAGACCATATATGGATAATCTACACTATGATATTATCATTCAAGTGGTGAATAATGGCTTCTTGGTGGAATTTCAAAGTTGCAGATAAACCATATTTACTTTTAATGTGCAGATTTTCTGACTCAACATGCACCATATTTTTACTACGATTTGTTTACGTTTCCAGATAAGGCCTAAATGTCCTTATATGGCACACAAGCAAATGAGGCTGAGAATGGAAGTAATCATTATTTGAAATAATATGGCGGACGATCTAAACAAAAATATTGGATAAGGTAAACGAGATTTTACAACTATTTCTACAATGATTTGCGATACTTCTGGTATTAAATAAGACGACTACTCAATTTATTTAATTATATGCTAGGAATATGTTCAAATTGTTGATATTAGGATAAAAGAGCACATGGTGTGAATCACACCTGGCTTGCTCCATTGACACTTATACGCTCACGTTAGTACCCTGTCCACGAGGTACGAGTAGGGGTACTAATATTAGTACCAAGTCCTCACTAGGTTTCAAGAAGTTGTTCTTGCCTTGGGGTGATGCTGCTTTCCACGCATGCGTCAGCAATTTAAAAATAAGGTCATTAATAGATGTATACATAGGTGTTCTGTTCTGAGTTATCACTAAAAAGTGAGTGCTCTGAAGGATTTCATGCCAGGGGTTAAAAGAAGAGGGTTTTAGTTACCATCCACATACCAAGGTCAGTCGAAATAAATTTATTAATTATTAGCGAGCGTCAGATAGTCACTAGTGATGGGGAGGTTAAAACAGCGTAAAACTTCAGTATGGAATACGGACCGACAACGCTGGCCTCCGCTGTCAGAAAAAAAGAAGAAGCGGAGACCTACTTGTGCGTCTACCCTTGTTGGAAGAGAGCAAATGAATCAATAGTAACGTCGACAGTGAAGTCTGCAGCTGTTGCTTGAGATACGAGGTAATAATGTGTTTAAAAAACAAAGCAAAGATTTATGTTTAACGTGTATTACGACAAATATTCTTGGTTCTCATCCTCATCTTCGTCATCATCTACTGCCCGGGACATGATTTCGCCGTCGTAGGCAGCCATGCTTAATCATTTCAGTTGGGTTGTTTATGTATTACAAACGAATTTCTATTCTATTTGATAATTTTAAAACCAGACAACCAGTTTGACTTCAACTTCCGGGAAAGTTCATCAAGTTGAAGAAGGGCTTTTAATGTAATGAAATAATGTTTTATTACATTTGAGCAAGCATTTTTCTAACCTGATATCACCTGATGATGTTTACTTTCTGAAATTTGCAACTGAATCGTATCGTACTTCCCATTTAAAGTTACCTTCATTTGTCGTTTTGATCCATGGCTTCAAAGATATTTAATTCCGTTACAAGCTGGCTACGTGTTGATAATACTTCAGAGGAAAAAGATAAAGATAAGGAGCACACGGAATCTTCTGACAGTAAAACAATTGTAACTGCGCCGAAGTCAGATCCCATATCTCCGTCGAGCCCTGACAGTGACACAAAGAAACCAGAGGAGACAGAGGCGCAGGAGGAAATTGCTGAAGAGGCAGACCCATTTGAAGACGCCCAAAAAGCAATTGAAGAAGCTTCAGCAAAAGCTATACATACAGCTAAAGAATGGGGAAGTAGGTTTTAAGATTTTTTCATGATGAAATCTATTTGCTATTTTTGTACTACAGTTGAGGTTAAGTATTTTCAGTTAAAGGAATTATGTAACATACAACTTATAGACAGGGTTCGAAATACACAATAGTAAGTAGTGGTTTGAATGAAGCTGGCCATGGTAAATTGGTCATGTAACTAATTATAGAAGTAACTCATCATTTGCTATCCTCCTTCCCCACCCCCACTCCAGAATTCTGATCATAAATATTTGGCTCATCTGACGCTGAGTTTGAAATTAATGAAAACAAATACAGTTTTAATGTCTTTTTCTTGCATAACACAAGATGACTAGTCCTGCTATAGCAGATGCCTCTAACACACTTTCATTTGGTTTGAATGTGATGGAAGCTGGGAATGACAAAATCAGATTAAGTTGAAGTATGTTTCTTTAAAAAAATGAATTAAAAAAAAATAATATTTAAGAAAGTGCTTACATAGCTTTGTTTCATTCAAGATACTTATCATCCTTTTAACCAGTTTCAGCATTCTCCATTTCACCACTTGGTCATTTTCACTTTCTGGACTTCAGAGTTACCTTGCCCCCACAAAAAGAACTTTTTTTTACATTTTATATACAGTAAAACCTGTTGTGAGAGACTGCCCCTTCTGCCAACAAAAAAAATGGTCTCTCAAGACAGGTGGTCTCTCATAGCAGGTTTGTACAAAAAGACCAATTTCCAAGGTCAAGTTTCAGAACAATTTAAAAACAAATAACCACAATCACTGTACATATATTCCATTCTTTATTAATAGTTCTTGGTAAAATATTGTATGCATTAATCAAAAAACACAATTATATAGCAGTGAAGATATACTTCTATTATTAAACATGAAATCACATTTACATTTGAAGATCACATATATTACCATATGAAATCATTTCTGATTTACTCCTTTTCCTCTGTAACAAACTAAATTTGTTTTACTGATGTTTAAATGGATTTTTTATGAGTGGTCTGCTCTTTTTCACTTCTTTCAGTTACAATAATTATTTTCTCCAGCCTTAAAATTTGTCTCTTTTTAGTTGGAGGTTCATTCATTGTTATTAAGGTTCTAGGTGTTAACATTATTAATGCTCAGTTGTAATATTTACTGTAAAGACAGTTTTGACTGGGCTTTGGGAAAATATGAAAAATCTATACATGTGCATTGCATATCTAACAATTATTGAAATAAACAATTATCTCATCCAGAAACAGAACCATTTACTCATTCAAAGAAGACATACAGGGATTAAAAGTGTGTAACCCGGTCGCACCAACTTGAATAGATGATAGCTTTGTGATTGGGATGTAGTCACTTACCACTGGGAGAAAAAACAACATACATAACAAGTCTTTAACACTATCAATCAAATCCTGCAAACGTTTCTGTCTTGCCGGTTTAATAGAAAATGACCATATTCACCCCTAGGCAATACGGATTAACTCTAAAGGCAAACAATATACATGACCACCACATCAGTTTTGGAACTACAGTGGCAATTCATGACATGTACCAGGGCCCCGAGTGGCCGAGTGGTCTAAAGCACTGTCCGTTACGGATCACTGCCATCTCACCTCTATCTGCGTGGGTTTGAGTCTCGGATTCAGCCAATGTGGGTATGTGAGAAAGCTTGCTAGGAGCTTCTCGTGGGTCGGAGGTTCTTTCCGGGGTTTTTCCGTGCTCTTCCTCCACCATTACTACTGGCTACCATGTATAGCCTATCATGTGCTGAAAAATGGCGTTAAACCCTACAACAACAACAACATGACATGTACGTTATCCAGGTTTATGGGCTGGAATGACTATCACCAGTAGCCACAATCTGTTTTGTTTCTTTTTTTATTATTCATTTTATGTTTATTTTTTATCAGAACAATCGTTACTAATCAAGCATTCATTGTAACAAATGATTACATATAGGTCAGTGGTGCCTGTCTATGTTCTCGTGATATGGTCATTCATAGGGATACTTGGTCCTACTCATACATATGATCTATGATAAGGCCAGGAAACAGACTGAGTGCAAGAATAATTAGTCTGGTTCCCTGCTTCGTGGATGATTTAAAACCTGCATGTTGTAGATATGCTCTAAGTATGTTGCTTAAACCTGGAGGGTTTAAGACATGCATGTTGAAATTGAGTGAAAACATCTTGTAGATGGCTTAGAATGTCGCAGAAAGTTTCCTAGTAAATGGTGTCATCCAGGTACTGTATATATAGTGACATCCAGGTACTGTATATATGGTGTCATCCACTTACTGTATATATAGTGTCATCAGGGTACTGTATGTATAGTGTCATCCAGGTACTGCATATATCATGTCATCCAGGTACTGTATATATAGTGTCATCCAGGTACTGTATATATAGTGTCATCCAGGTACTGTATATCTTATGTCATCCTGGTACTGTATATATAGTATCATCCAGGTACTGTATAATATATATTATGTTATCCAGGTACTGTATATTTGTCATCCAGGTATTGCATATATTGTGTCATCCAGGTACTGTATATATAGTGTCATCCAGGTACTGCATATATTATGTCATCCAGGTACTGTATATATAGTGTTATCCAGGTACTGTACATATCATGTTATCCAGGTACTGCAAATATTGTGTCATCCAGGTACTGTATATATTGTATGTTTTTCAGTGCTAAGAAAAGTCATCATCAGTTTCTTTAAGGTAGAAATAGAAACTGAATTGCATTATCAGAACAGTACTCCTCATAACTGATTCCGTTCATTTTGGTGTTCTGACAATTTTGTTTCTTCTATTTCTTCCTGTTGAAAACCATTTATTAGATCAGTCCAATGAATTGTCTCTCTGTGGTGGGGAATAAGAATCACTCATGATTAGTTGATTCACTGTCAACATTTTCTACATTTTTTCAGTTTCATATCTTGCATGAATCAGAATTCTGTGCAGTGATTCTTTCACAGGTCTTATCTAGCATACCTTCTATTCGTCATGTGTCATTTCCAATCCATTCAGCAGAAGCCATTTTTTGGGTGTTCATGTACTTTCCATGATTCAGCTTGGTCTAATCAATCCATGGGAGAATATGGAGGTTCATTGTAACCCACAGTAGTTTCTGTATAAACAGCTTTTTATTTCACGCTTTGCCCTAATTGATATTTATCAGATAACAGAACTCTGCAGCTTGCCAAAACAGGATTACCTACACAACACAGGGAACAGCTGATGTTTAGTTAGGAGCTCAGTGTTTGTTATGGGTTGGAACTATTCAGGCATGACTATAATGTATAGTATGGCTATGAAAATGAAAGTAGTTGCCATAGAATTTATATACTGCACAGTTTCTATTTAAATGGAGTGAGATGCACTGGCTTGTTGAGTATTTTGTGTAAAACGCTATTTTTTTGTAATACTGACTTGTTGAGTATTTTGTGTAAAATGCTAATTTCTTTGTAATACTGACCCACTCACTTGTCATTTGCTTGTCAGATAAGAATGACAGTGTGATCTACTCTGTGTACGTGTGTGTGTCTGTGTGTGTGTGTGTCTGTGTGTGTGTGCATAAAGGTAATAACATGGACTCTTGGGGATTTATTCAAAATGAACATCAGGGTGGACAAGAATTGTAGTTTTGGATCTTTCGTTACTGAGATTGAAGAGCACAGTGGTTTAAATAGTAAGAAGAATGGATTATGGAATAAAATGCAAAAGAAAATTTTAAAAGAATACACGACCCATTGCTATTGCTGAAAATGTGAATACAATAACCCATAGAGTGGAGAATTGTGATTAGCACAAAGTCCATTCATGCATCTCACATCTATTAATGGACATGTGTCAGATTTGTAATTAGAGAAAAATTGCTTGTTGTTAGGGTTTCATTGCATTGTGCTCTTTGTTTAAGAAATGTTTTATATTGGTGTTATATTTATCTTCTCCATACTAATTTTACCTTCCAGACAGATGTTTTTAAGGGACATCATAGCTTACCATACTGTATCCAACCCCTGAGGGGTTAGTGTACACCTATTCAATATCAGTTGCAGCTGGTTATGGTTGTTGCTAAGAATAATAACACAGCAGAGTACCACCCTAAACTACGGGAATGACTTTTCTTAAAAAATTGTTTCAGCGCCCAAATTTTGTGTCGTTTAATCTTTGTATTTTGATATTTGTTCTTGTGACTTACACCAAAATTGTATGTTTGTAATTGTGCTGTAATAAATTTAAAACAATTGAACATCATCTGTTGCAATAAAGACAAGTAAGATCCAAAGAGACTGTCTTATAATCTCCAGGAATGCTCTTCCGACCTGATGAGCTAATCATCTTGCAGTGAGACCCTAGGGCTCTGCAAGAGAGGACCTACTGAGTAGGTGAGGGAGAGATATTTACTCTGCCCTTTATATAAAAATCATGTTTTTAGCATGAGATACCATGTTTTGACTGGTCAACATCTTGAAAATAAATTTCCACATTTCATCAGCATGATCAAAGTTTTCTCAGGTAAATTAGATATTTATTTACGAGCCCAATGGCCACTTCACTTAGAATACAGGAGGGGCCCAATCTGGATTTAGAAGAGCCCTGGGCTTGGGGCTATCAGATTTTTTGAACAATAGGAACAGTGTGTTGCACCCTCTTACAGAAATATTGCATGCTTCATATCTTGGGTTTAATGTCACATCCTCCACCGAGGAAGGAGCTTCTTCACACCCAGCACTTCCAGGGTAGTGTATTGTGCCCTTTCAAATGGGTGGAGCAACACCACATTGTTTATAATGATGAATTGGAGTGGGGGACCAACACCACATTGTTTATAATGATGAATTGGAGTGGGTGGAGCAACACCACATCGTTTATAGTGATGAATTGGAGTGGGTGGAGCAACACCACATTGTTTATAGTGATGGATTGGAGAAATAAGGTTCTGATATGTCAGTGTCACCTGACTTGTCACAGTTTGTCCAAGTTACCATTTAATGTCTAGTGACGCGACACCAGTCAGTTTGTTCTTGTGACCGGTCAGATCATACCAGTCACCAGTCATCTTGTACCAAAATCTGACCATTCCCTTGTCATCACTTGGATGCTGCATGGTATAGGGGACCAGATAGAGATCCCCCTCTACCATCACATTCTATACAGAAATGGGAGTCTGCCCACATTGTTCAGACTGGGGAAAGATACTGATCAGTATCACCTCCCCCTTCCTTATTATCCCTGTGAATCTTTACAGGATGTGTGACCTCCACCTTAAGGGAATTGGCCCATCATGCACCTACTGGACCCTGAGCCCAGAGTAGAGCTGATGCTGCAGCTTGTGTACCATTGTGTACTCATCAGGTGGCAGCAGCCAGGAAGGATCGAATCATACATGTAATATCATCTATATGATCTTAGAAAGAAAAGAAGTCTCTTCTTCCCACTGGAACTTATAGTACACGCAGAACCCTACTCACCATAATGAACTACAGGCAGTGGCACTAAGTGTGTCTATATCACCCCAAGTTAAACAGTTTTACCCAGCCATTCCTCTGTATGGAATGACAGAAGAAGATGCTACCCTATCTATCCTCGTTAACTGCAACGAGTTCAGTGTTTGGAAGCAGCTCCATTGACACCTCCTTTGAGGCCCACTATCCCCTCTCATTTGGATGAAGAGGAGGTGATCTGGTCCTTGGATGAGGTAATTTTCTCATTCTGTGGCATTATGAACAGAATAGCTACTTTGATGTTGCACTGGACATCTCAAAGGTTTTACTTAACCTAACCATAGACAAGACCTCATGGCTGCTTCTTTGAAGGCTGAGACCCTCTTTGGTTTTGTTATGACTGGTGGTCTTAAAGTAAGTTACAGAAGGAAGTGAAACCTACAATTTAGGTAAAATGAACAAACAGTTTATTTCTCTGCAGTGCAAAGTGAAAATTTCATGAAACACTTAAGTTCTGTGAATTAAATTCCAAACAATCCTAAATGTCCTATCACAAGTTCAAAAATATGGAATGTTCCGAATGAATTCCAATAGTCTTGAATGTCCTGATATACCACAATAATGCAATCCAGAATGTCTTTGAATGAGTTCACAACAATTCCAAAGTAGTATATATCCAAAGTCAATGTGCACTTAGTAATTACAATTGTTATGTATTTTTAACTTGTATTGTGTACTTGGACTTTATACATGATTGAAGATAGAGTTTTAGTGTGTATCTGATATTTCTCTTGTTTGTAAGTTATAAATAAGTTGTTTGCTGATATTTGAGTTAAAAGTCTAGCTTACATTGTAAACTTAATGTTCTGGATTTAGACTTTGGACCCACATCCTGGTCATTTTATTGTGTCTTAGTATTTTATGCAAGGTTGATTTGGCAAAATTAATCATTCCTATCTTTAGTTCTGCCTGGAATTATTTACTGTTGTGTTCAGACATTATTTGAGAGGTTGTTGTTTGTTGTTTTGGGTTTTATGCTATTTCTTAGCGCAAGATAGGCTATACATGGCGGCCAGTCTAATTGGTGGAGAAATAACCCAGGAAAACCCTGATTAGAACCACTGACCCATGGGAAGCTACTGTCATACTGTCTTGCACATCACATTGGCCAAACCTGAAACTGAAACCCTGCAGACAGAGGTGAGATGGTAATGATCAATAAAGTCAAGCGTTTTAGACCATTCGGTCCCCTGGGTCTCTTTGAAAATCATTCATTTAAATTATTCACTGGAATTACAGATTGCTCATTGACCATTTGGATTAAAACACTATTTTGGGATTATTTTGAATTCATGCAAAGATACTGTCGATTAGATCATATTATATTTTGTACTTTTGGATGAAAGATAGAACATTTAGCATTATCGGGGATATAATGCACAATAATGTAAGTTCTTTTTAAACTTTTACTTTGTATTCTTGGGAAGTAAATTATTTGTTGTATTTTACAAAACTTTTAGGTTTGCTTCTTTCTGTTGCATAGTTTAATACCATATAGTTCTAACACAGTGAATAATTTAAATAAACTCTTGAATTTTATATGAACACAACTGTAAATTCGGATCAGAAGGATTCCTATAGACTGATCCAAAAAAGGAATGAATACTTGTAATTTGTTTACCAAATTTACACTTTGACTTGACCTATGAAATAAAAGAATAGGACTCATTCTAATCAAAATTTCTGGTCCTAGAATGTTCCAAACTCAAATACTACATAAGCACATTGTTTACAACTTCACTAAAGTACAGTTTACAATCAGGGACAAAAGCTAAGCATACAAGTTAAATGTACATAACACATTCCAAGATCTGAAGGATCATTAGCATAGATCCTTTACAACTGCTCCTGACCGAGCAAGTAAGGTAATGTGAATTGTCATAAGAGACTATTTACAAAGCTCTTCAAACAGATGCAGCCTCCATCCAATCCATAACTTCATTTTAAACCTCCTCCTCCTCAACCATCATATCCAGGGTGCAGTTGCTGAAGGGCCACAATGAGTTAGTTCAATAACAGTTCTTTCTTTGCTAAGGAAGGGGAACAGTGCTAAAGACTCAAAGCCTATCCTGTTGTGCATTTCTCTCCAAACATCTCCCTAGATGCCTGTCGAGGTCTCTATTCAGGGGCTTCGTCAAGCATCACAGATAACGGGTGGGTTCTTTCCGTAGTGAGCTTAGGTTACTACAGTTTCATGATCAACCCCCTTTGTCAAGGACCTCCATGGTTTTTTCACCAAACCAGCCTGGTGAAATTAAAGGAAGAGGTGTACAGCCCTTTACAGAAAGAGGCAGTGGAGAGGGTTCTGAACTGTCAGTCTCCTGCATTTTATTTCTGAATCTTCCTGGTCAAGAAGAAAAGCTGAAAGTTTGGTCTGATAATTGATCTCTCCCTTTTAAAATGGTTTCTTATGGAGGAGTGCAGTGTATCCATCAGAATGGGCAGTTTCCATTAACTTTTAAGATGATTATATTTCCCCGTCTGGATATTTCCTCCCTCCATGTTGCAAATACTTCTGGGTTTGCTTGAAGAAAAAAGTTTTCTAATTCCTGGTTCTGCCAATTGGAATCGCTTATGGAATTCAAGTCTGGACCTGAGTTAAGGGAGTAACAGCTTACCTCCAATTACTGGGAGTTGTAACATCAAGATCTGTTTTGTTTCTGGTCTAACTCAGTTGGGTCTTTTACCCAAACTCAAGAAATCAGAGTTCATTCCATCTCAGGACTTAATTTACATGTAGATGAACTTCCTTGCAAACAAGAACTTAGCCCAAGTCCAATAGGACCAGATCAAATGAATCCTGATGTTTTTCCAGAAGTGCTACACGCAATGACATTGCTGCTGGCTCATCTTTAGCTGCATTTATTCTTATTGGGAACCTTGAATGTTACTGCAGATATGGTTCCCTTAGGATGTCTCCATATGTGCTCTGTACAATTTCTCTTTCACACAAGGTGAAATCCACACAGAGAATCTTGACAGCTTTAGTACCAGATTTTTATCACCTGACTGGGGGGGGGGGGCCAAGTGACCGAGTGGTCTAAAGCGCTTTCCGTTATGGATCTCTGCCATCTCACCTCTGTCTGCGTGGGTTCGAGTCTCGGATTCGACTAATGTGGGTATTTGAGAAAGCTTGCCAGTAGCTTCTCGTGGGTCAGTGGTTCATTCCGGGGTTTTCCCGGGTTCTTCCTCCACCATTAATACTGACCGCCATGTATAGCCTATCTTGTGCTGAAAAATGGCATTAAACCTTACAACAACAACATCACCTGACTGGGATCCCCATGCATGCACATTCAGCAACATGTCAGATTGTAGTTGGGGAATTCATTCAGAGCCAGAGGGTTTAATCAGCATGTCAGATTCTAGTTGGATTCATTCAGAGGGTTTAACTCTCCAGGGCCATTGGACTCGGGATGAATTTTCCCGCCACATCAACAATGTAGAAATGAAGGCAGTATCTCTACATTGCAAGGATACATTGACAGAGTAGGGGTTGATGTGTCATGCTCCTTCTCTTTGCATGGAGGTCTGGAACTTCCTCAGCTGGGCAACCTTAGAGAACGTCACCCTGTAATAGAAGAATGTATTAATAATAATAATAATAATAATGAGGACTTTGTATAGCGCCTAATCTTTAGAAGCTCTAAGCACTTTACAACATTAGACAACACTTATAAGATAAGAAACATAATAATATTATTACAAAAACAAACAACATGAAATTAAAAAAACATTAAAAAATAAAAATCATGCTGAGAATATTTCAGGTAGGAAACATTATTAGGTCTTTAAGTTTGTTCTTGCAGTCGAAATAAGTGAGTTTTGAGAGCCCTTTTGAATGTGATCACTGTGTCTTTGTGTCTAAGTTCAGTGGGCAATTCATTCCACGTTGCTGGGCCCTGGTATGCAAAAGAACGCTGTCCATATGACTTTGTTTTCATAGTGGGAATAATGAGTATACGATTGTCAGAAGAGGAGCGTAATTATCTTGCTGGTGTGTACACATGGGTGAGGTCAGATAGGTATGGAGACCTCACCTCTTTGTCCGACAGTGAAATGTAGCACAGAGAACAAATTTTGTGTTTGATTCTGGATCGAATGGATAGCCAGTATAGGGTACAGAGCAGCGGGGAGGTGTGCTCTGATCGTGGTACTCTAAGTATGATCCGAGCAGCTGTGTTTTGAATTTTTTGAAGTTTCTGAAGTAGATGCAGAGATGAACCAGACAGAATTGAGTTACAATAGTCCAGTCTTCAAAGTACTAATGAACACACAAGTGTTTTAGTGGCATCAACTGAAAGATATTTGTGAATTGAGCTAATGCATCTCAGCTCAAGATATGCAGCCTTGCATATGTTCATGACATGTTGGTGCAATGTGAGAGTACTGTCCAGAGTAACACCTAGGTTTCGTACTGATTGTGTGAATTTAATGTTGGCGTTGCTGATATTTATTGTTTGAGGTAAAGGATGTGAATAAGAAAGTCTTTGTGTTGTGATCAGAATGGCCTCAGTTTTTTCATCATTTATCTGCAGCTTGTTACAAGTCATCCATGATTTCACATCAGAAATGCACCTCTCTACACCTTGGATGGTAGCATCAACTTCAGTTGGGTGGCTAGATTTGTATATTTGGGTGTCATCAGCGTACAATTGGTGAGACACTGGATGATGATCTATGACACTTGAGAGCGACTGAGTGTACAGAATGAAGAGCATAGGTCCAAGAACAGACCCCTGTGGAACACCACAACATAGATCAACTGGGCTGGAGTGTCTTCCATTTGCAGATACAATTTGTGTCCTGTTGACCAAGTAGGACTTGAACCACAGTAAGGCTGTATCATGAATGCCAAATACATGCTGGAGACAGTGAAGTAATATATCATGGTCTATTGTGTCAAATGCTGCAGACAAATCCAGGAGGGTGAGGACTGTAATCTTTCCAATATCCAATGCAGAGAGAATGTCATTAACTACTTTTAGAAGAGTAGTTTCAGTACTGTGGCAAGGGCGATATGCAGATTGTACATTGCTAAAAAGACTTTGAATTTAGATGAGATACAAGCTGGGATAGAACAACCTTTGTAATGTGATTGGGTAACATTGTAATCTGATTGGGTATTAGCAGACAGTCTGTCTAGCAAAAGCCAAACAGTCATCATGGAATAGTCTGTGGACAATTTCCAAACAGAGTCCCAAGGGTTTATGTTGTATGTTCTCTTTTTAACTTAAAGTAAATCACATGGACCTTGGTTTGACACCTCATTTTGCAGTGACAGATTTTCACTTCATATATACTCACTTAATGTACAGTTATATGAATGGAGAATCACACATGTAAAGGGCATTTTTAAATGTAGGTCATTGAGCAACAACAAAAAATGAATGAAAATACAGTGATTGCTTTATGAGACAGTACTAATATACATACTCGCATATAAGTTGGATTACTTATCAGACAGTACTAATATACATACCATATTTACTCACATATAAGTTGGATTGCTTGACAAGACAGTACTAACATACATACTGTATATACTCACATATAAGTTGGATTGCTTGATGAGACAGTACTAACATACATACTGTATATACTCACATATAAGTTGGATCCATTGATGAGACAGTATTAACATGCATACCGTATTTACTCACATATAAGTTGGATTGCTTGATGAGACAGTACTAACATACATACTGTATTTACTCACATATAAGTTGGATTGCTTGATGAGACAGTACTGATATACATACCGTATTTACTCACAGATAAGTTGGATTGCTTGATGAGACAGTACTAACATACATACTGTATTTACTCACATATAAGTTGGATTGCTTGATGAGACAGTACTAACATACATACCATATTTACTCACATATAAGTTGGATCCATTGATGAGACAGTATTAACATGCATACTGTATTTACTCACATATAAGTTGGATTGCTTGACAAGACAGTACTAACATGCATACCATATGTACTCACATATAAGTTGGATCCATTGATGAGACAGTACAAACATACATACTGTATTTACTCACAAATAAGTTGGATTGCTTGATGAGACAGTACTAACATACATACCATATTTACTCACATATAAGTTGGATCCATTGATGAGACAGTATTAACATGCATACTGTATTTACTCACATATAAGTTGGATTGCTTGACAAGACAGTACTAACATACATACTGTATTTACTCACATATAAGTTGGATTGCTTGATGAGACAGTACTAACATACGTACCATATTTACTCACATATAAGTTGGATCCATGGATGAGACAGTACTAACATACCATATTTACTCACATATAAGTTGGATCCATGGATGAGACAGTACTAATATGCATACCGTATTTACTCACATATAAGTTGGATTGCTTGATGAGACAGTACTAACATGCATACCATATTTACTCACATATAAGTTGTATTGCTTGATGAGACAGTACTAACATACATACCATATTTACTCACATATAAGTTGGATCCATTGATGAGACAGTATTAACATGCATACCGTATTTACTCACATATAAGTTGGATCCATTGATGAGACAGTATTAACATGCATACCGTATTTACTCACATATAAGTTGGATTGCTTGATGAGACAGTACTAACATGCATACCATATATACTCACATATAAGTTGGATTGCTTGATGAGACAGTGCTAACATGCATACCATATTTACTCACATATAAGTTGGATTGCTTGATGAGACAGTACTAACTTACATACAGTATTTACTCACATATAAGTTGGATCCATTGCATAATGTACTGGAAAATCTACCTATGCAGTTTGTTTGGCCCAGTCAAATAATATGCACCCAGATCTGCAGACACATGTAACAGCAGATCAGGGTGTATGTTGCTTGCATTTAGATGTAACACATGTATTTTTAGCTGATTTCTCTGATACAGTATGGTTATGTTTAATATGTGACCATTTTTGCAGGTTATCTGTACAGTTTTGGGAAGCAGGCAACAAAGAATGTAGCAGAGTCAGCTAAAAACTTCACAAAAGCTGTAGAGGACAAGGTGAGACCCACACATTGATTTGACATTTGAAGTGTTATCTGTGGTTGCTTAGATATCATTCATATCATAGATATCATTAGTTTTTATCAAAATTCACACAAAAATATTCATGACAGGATTTAAAACAAAATACTTATTGCTTACAGTTGGGAAAAGAGAGCTATACTTGTAGACCAGGAATGGTCAGTCATCTGTCCAGTGATTGGGACAAGTTTGTTATTGCTACTCCTAAACTATTTGGAGTTTTCCTTGATAATTTACATGCACATTCATCCCATGGTATAGGTGGTCCTAAATGAAAATGGCATTGCTTGGAAATCCAATATGGCTGCCATTTGAAATTCTTGTTATTGCTATTCCTCCTGAATGGATGGTCATTTCAATACTGGGTTGATATTGTATAGTTGGTCCTAAATGAACATGGTGCAGATCTGATGTCCATTATGGCAACCACAGCAGCCATCTTGAAACTTGTTATTGCTACTTTTCCTAGATGGCTTGTCAGTATTTTGCTTTTATCAAAAGAGTTCTACTTCAGATATGTTACCCAGTCACATTACATTAGGAATATATTAGCCTGCTACCTAGCAAATCTAGCCCTACTAAAAGACGAAAATTCGTCTTTCCATATATATATATATATATATATATATATATATATATATACACGATTACCCTTGTCCATTACCGCCTGTGACACCACTAGGTGTTGCCAGGTTTTAGCTTTGCTGTTGGAAAGACTACATGTCGTACATTTAGCCTCTGACAGAACAACCCTTTTGTGTTCATTTTGGATTTATTGTGTGGATTTATCAATCTGCTGCAGGTTGTATGCTTTATTTTACAACTTTTGCCAATTTTGTGAGTGATTTTGTCAGAACTTTGTCTTGTGACCGTTGTCTCACCAGACTATCATTGACCTTATACAAATTCATTACAAGTTAGTCATTACCTTTGACTTTATTTGCTTGCTCTGTTATGAAGCTCTTATTAGGAAAATTCTGAAGTGCTGCTTGATGATTACTCTTGGTTTATTCATATTTTACGCTGTTTTGATAGAATTATGGTTTAATTATTAACCAAGCTTTGTGCATAAGTTTATAACACTGCCATAGGTTTCCTTGATGACACTCTTATTGATCTGTTAGTTTTGACAGTGTTTTAGCGACCTAGTAATTTCAACACATTACTTGTTTCTGCTTTAGTTTGTGTTTTGTGTCTTTTCAGACCATGGAAGTCTACCATGACTCCTGTTTTATTTATGCTATGTATTCACTGTTTCTGATATGCAACATCAATAATACATAGTCAGTGGCTGTCTGGGCTTACATTTTATGTAACTAGTCATATGCTGATTGGCAGTTTATGTATTAGCTAATTAGTCGTATACTGATTGGCAGTTTATGTATTAGCTAATTAGTCGTATACTGATTGGCAGTTTATGTATTAGCTAATTAGTCGTATACTGATTGGCAGTTTATGTATTAGCTAATTAGTCGTATACTGATTGGCAGTTTATGTATTAGCTAATTAGTCGTATACTGATTTGCAAGTTTATGCTAGTAGCTGGTTAGTCACATATTAATTTTTTAATCTATGCTTTGTTTTTTTATTCTAGTGTCATTTCACGAGAATGTTTGCTATACACATGACAAAGATTGTCCATTCGGCATTGAAGGGAAGGAAAGATGGAATAAAGCAAGGAAGACAACCTGCAGTTGTTGTTGGTGATACTGACTCATTGGAGAGTATTCCCCAGTTTTAGGCATCCTACGAGGCTCAAGTCCCCTCATATGTCCGAGCATGGCCTTCAGGCCTGTATGTCCGGGTGCATGGGGTTCACACCAGATCCAACTCTTAATACTCCTGTACCATTACCGACCGTCCAGCAGTCACCAGCCATCCCAACATTGTCAACCATCCAGCCGACATTGGCAGTCCAGCTCTTCCAGCACGGGTATCTTTTTGTTGTAATGGTCCAGCCAAATAGTTTGTATGGGGATCTTAGTGACGGATCCATCCATTTAGCCATACCATCGAAATTTCTGTCCATTCAACCAGGCCTTTGGTGTGATCGGTACTGTTGAGTTGCTGGACTATTGTATATCACCAGCATCCAGCCTGACAACACACTATTCACACCCCATCCATTGGATCTAATGCATATTAAAACCACATCATCACCAGCCATCCAGCTTTTCCAACATCGGGTCCAGACAACTATGATCTTAGTGGCAGATCCGTCTATCCAATATGCTGTCGGCAACATGTCCTTTCTATGACAGATTTCAGTTAGAATTCTGTCTGTCCAGCCAGGACTTTGGTGCGGCCAATACTGTTGATAGCTGTACCATCTTCTATACTGCCAGCTTCCAGACCAACCATTCACTGGGCAAACCAGACAGCATTACCAGTAGTCCCAGACTTCTGTATATTCACTGCTTGTCCACAAGGGAGAACTAGTGAAGTTTTACTGAGGTTGGAATGGAGTCTTCCTACCACCTGGTATGTCTTCTCTAGCACTGCAAGTAGACCCATTTAGGCCTCGACACACAGTGCGTGTAACGGAACTCCTTCATATCCTCATTGAGGAGGAAGAAACAGACTTATGTCAACAGACACCTTCAAAACTGATCTCCTGACACTTGACAAGAATGTAGTATCAGTTCATACTTACACCCATCTTTTTTTAGGGCAGACAAATCTGCTCCATGCCTGTCAGAGCTAGGTAGGGATATCATTGCAGACACCCAGCAACAGCCAAGCTTGGGAGGCGACAGCCAAGATTGCTAGTGTCATTGAACAGAGCTGCTCACCATACAATAGCCAACTCTTTGATGGGTTTGGCCAGTCTGCTCTTGATACAACATGTTGCATGAGTGAGAACCATATTACTCCTACCTTATCATACCCTCATTTACTGGACAACCGTGTTTAGGTCACTGTTGGTTTGGAGGAAGAAAAAAGGAAGCGTGCAGGCAGGCAGCTCAGGAACTCCTTCTCCTCCTCGCTACTCAACCCACCCCATGGGCATTTGGAATCAGTCAGTTCCCATCAGTGTGAATGGATGTTCAGCAGCCTCAAGATCCCCTATCTCGCTTGTCACACTTGCACCAACATTGATCCCTGTGATGCAATCATACAATGGCTGTTTGAAACCAAATTTTGAGCTCACTGGACCTCCCTATTCCCTCAGAAGGGAGGGGGAAGCTGATCCAGTTTATTTGGAGGGGCTTCAGGTTTAGTTCATCAACAATCCCCTCCCCCCTCTTCACAATTACACTATCAGATCAGAAGATGGATGCCTATCTACAATAGAAACAAAAAGCACTGATGCTTGTGCAACGGCCACAATCCCCAACATTTTACTCAAAGCTGTTTACTTTTCAGAATACAAGCAGCAGGTTTAGGCCTGCCATTGACTGGAGTCACCTCACCCAATTCAAGATGGAGACCTCACCTCTTTGTCAGATTGGGTGAATTAGCCATCAGTCTTGACCTGACATGTGCATACTTTCACATCCCCAGCCATCCCATCTCTCGCATGTTGCTCTGTTTTGCTTACCACCACACTGTTATCAATTCACCATTCTTCCCTTTGGTCTCAACATCAGCTTCTGGGCTTTCACTCAGACTATGGATTGCATTGTCTCCCTGTTTGGGCCTACATCAACAGCAGAGTACCTGTGCAGCATCCTACAGAAACACATGGTAAGTTCTATCCAACTACAAGTTGGGAATGATTTTCCTTGTCTTCTACATCATCTAGGCCTTTTAATGAACTCAGACCTCCTTCCATCTCAGAACTTGATCCAATCTGGGTATGGAGTTCTTAACCAACCAGAATCTGGCACACCCCTTGTGTTCACATTACCAGAATCATTGAACTATCAAGTCTGTTTCCAACATGACTTGGATTTCAGTGGGTGAGTTCTTTCAACTCCATGGTTTATTTGTTTCTGTTTGGCCATCTCTTTCTGCAGGCCTTGCCAGCACTTTGGCACCCCATTTTATGTCCTTTTAATCAAAGAGTCAAGATCATGCCTGAGATTCAATCATTCCGGCATCAGTGGGGCAATCCAGGTTGGCTGACCGTTGGTTTCCCGCTGAAGAAGTCCCAGGCAGAAACGATTGGTACTGCCGCCATTCACCTTTGTCTCTCCAGTTGCAGACCCAAAAGCTTGGACCATGGATGCACTGTTAATTGTTTTAGAGGGGCTATGGTCCTTTGCCTCCATTTTCTTGGTACTGATACTAAACATAACAAAGAAGTTATGGAGTCAGAATGGCAAGATGATTCTGATAGCCACTGTCCGAGAGACAAGCCCTGGATCACCAATCTACTCATTCTATTGATAGTACACCCAGGAAGATTAAGGTTTTTAGCAAATTTTGATCTCTAGCGACCAAAATCCGTATTGTTTCCCAAATGGAACTTGTTCTGGGTTCTAACATGACTCAGCTCAAGCAAGTTGGAGCACCTAGCCCGCACTTCATTAAAGTTTCTATCATACAAGACATGTTTCCTGATAGCTTTAGCTTCCACATTCAGGGTCAGTGAACTACATGCCCTTTCAGTTGACCCTATCTTCAATTCAGATCGGATGGTTCATTAGGCCTCCTAACAAAACCAGGCTTCGTAGCCAAAAAGCTGGTCAATGTCCATTGATAACCATCAAGTTGTCATCTGCACCCCTCTCTTCCATAGACAAATTGAGAGCAGCAGCCATGCAAGATCCTGTCTGCTCCCTCCATCACAACTTGAGATGCAAAGACAAGTCATAGCATGCGCAAATGCCTCCTCCTTATTGGTGAAGGCCGGAAAACTGGACATCATCCCTCAAGTTTTGTGGTTGAAGTGGGTTATAGGCTTTGCATACTCTGAGATCTCACAAGATTAGACTCTCCTCTTGAAGATTAGAACCATGTCTGTGAACCTCACCTTCAAACATGTTTCAATCCAAGATATTGTGGAAGCTGTTGGCTGGTATGCAGAGCCAACCTTCTTGAGTATTTACCTCAGAGATTTAGCATCACAGAGACAAACTTTGGATCTGGTAGGGCCAGTGGCAGCAGCACAGATGTCCACCAGACCTAACTAGATCAACCAACACAACCTGTTAGCTTTTCTGGATTCGACAATGAACAATTTTTGTTGGTGAGAAGAACTCAGATTCATTTTCTCAACCATATATGAGTCCCAGGTCAAGGGATGCCAGGCTGTGTTGCTTGTGCCATTAGGAGAATGGGTTATCTGCCATGTGTGGAATCCAGCCACTCATCCCCAGAAGGATACCCGAGGTATAGGTCGGATGCTATGCAGCCCCTCCTCTTATTTTCATAATGTAATATGATTGAGTAATATTTGAAGGAGAAAGCAAATTTTTAAGTAAATTATGTTTCTCTGAGAATTCTTACCAAATCACATTACTTAAACACCCTCCCAATCACCCCGCCATGTGAGCATTCTCATTAGTATCTCACTCAGCTGAAATCTGGCTGCACCTGGTGGTATCAAGGGGAGGTAATGGGCAAGACAAATTTTCGTCTTTTAGTAAGGCTAGATGTGTGAGGTAGCAGGTTAATATTCCTAATGCAATGTGATATGTTAAGTATTCTCAGAGAAACATAATTTACTTAAAAATTTGCTCTCTTATGATGTCTAGTTGGTCCTAAATAACCAATCAGATATCCAGTATGATCATTATGTCAGCCTTTTCTTGAAATTCCCAATACAGAATGGAATGCAACGTCACCATCAGCCATTTTGAAATTCTCAATACAGTTACTCTTCCAGAATGGAATGCAACATCACCATCAGACAATTTATGACATTTTGTTATTCTTCAATTAAAGTGGTGCTAATCTGGAATCTCGAAAATGTTGTTTTTGCTGCTCATAAATGAGAAGTTATTTTGGTCCGAGGGTTTCACCATGTAAGTTATTTTGGTCCGAGGGTTTCACCATGTAAGTTATTTTGGTCCAAGGGTTTCACCATGTAAGTTATTTTGGTTCGAGGGTTTCACTATGTAAGCTATTTTGGTCCGAGGGTTTCACCATGTAAGTTCTTGTGTTTAGTAGCTTTTATATGAAAATATTGCAAACTGCGCCTCAATATGGCCAGCATTGCCATCTGAAAAATATTGTTTTTATCTTCTCCTCACAAATGGGTGACCTTATTAATATGGACTTCTCACCAAAAGTCATATGACAGGGTTCACACAGTCATTAAAAGTCATTGAAAGTCATTGAGGTATAAACACCTTATTTCAAGGTCTTGAAAGTCATTGAATTTGAGAGATATTCCATGAAAATAAAATACAGTGGAAAAGTTAACAATTGAGTCATTAATTTTACATTGTGTCTAGTCTGGTAGTACAGTTCAATTTTCTGCCTTTCCTCCATTATCAGAATCTACAGGAAGTACTTTGGATTTCTTGTATAGTTCCCTTTCACATGACATCATTAATGCAACCAGGGTTTGAAAAGCATACAGCAGATGGCTACTTCAGACAGGCAGGCCTTTAAATTATCTGAACTAAAAGAATGTTGTATCCACATTAAAGCAGACAGCAGATGGCTACTTCAGACAGGCAGGCCTTTAAATTATCTGAACTAAAAGAATGTTGTATCCACATTAAAGCAGACAGCAGATGGTTACTTCAGACAGGCAGGCCTTTAAATTATCTGAACTAAAAGAATGTTGTATCCACATTAAAGCATACAGCAGATGGCTACTTCAGACAGGCAGGCCTTTAAATTATCTGAACTAAAAGAATGTTGTATCCACATTAAAGCAGACAGCAGATGGCTATTTCAGACAGGCAGGCCTTTAAATTATCTGAACTAAAAGAATGTTGTATCCACATTAAAGCAGACAGCAGATGGCTACTTCAGACAGGCAGGCCTTTAAATTATCTGAACTAAAAGAATGTTGTATCCACATTAAAGCATACAGCAGATGGTTACTTCAGACAGGCAGGCCTTTAAATTATCTGAACTAAAAGAATGTTGTATCCACATTAAAGCATACAGCAGATGGCTACTTCAGACAGGCAGGCCTTTAAATTATCTGAACTAAAAGAATGTTGTATCCACATTAAAGCAGACAAGCAGATATTTGTATGTATCATTTGATGGAAGCAACTGTATCATCCTCCAGTCAGTTAGAAAATGATTTATAGAAAACCATCTTGCTGTATACCAATCTTAGTGAGTCAGAATTAAGTTTGTTTATCAGGCTTTTTAAAAACATTTGTACAAGCAGCATTCATGATTATGCATTTCACAGGAAGTCATGTGTACAAGAAAGGTACACAATAGTGTTGTACACAGGAAGTCATGTGTACAAGAAAGGTTCACAGGAAGTAGAACAAATGCTCTAACTTTAAATTATTTGTTATTCTGACTAATTGTATGTCACTATGTGTCCAAATAATGACAAAGTCTGTGTCATCATATGTGCAAATAATGGCAAATTATATGTCACTGTGTGTCCAAATAATGACAAAGTCTTTGTCATCATATGTCAAAAAGAAATGGCAAATTCTGTGTCAGTGTGTGTCCAAATAATGACAAAATCTATGTCATCGTGTGTCCAAATAATGGCAGATTTGGGTTTATAGCCTCTTTTATTTTATCTTTTCAAGACCTTTCTGAGTCACTTTAACAAGGAACAAGAGAAGTTTATGAATGAGAAGCGAGATAAGGACAAGAGGTCTGAGGCTGCAGTCCCTCCATGGGTGGGGTATAATGAGGAGGAGGTCATGAAATTTCAAATATTGGCACTCTCATCGGTGAGTCAGCATTGTCTAAACAAGGCATTTCATTCTATTTGCTAGTGAACCTACTTTCCTATTATGATCAGTGTAGTATTGAGCTTAGATTGAAATACAGTGTATAATATCATACTGTCTAGACTTAGATTGAACTACAGTGTATAATAGTATACTGTCTAGATTTAGACTATTACAGTGTATAATATCTTACTGTCTAGACTTAGACTGTATTACAGTGTATAATATACTATCTAGACTTAGACGGTGCTACAGTGTATAATAGTATACTGTCTAGACTTGGACTGTACTACTGTGTATAATATCATACTGTCTTGACATGGACTGTACTACAGTGTATAATATCATACTCTCTAGACTTGGACTGTACTACAGTGTATAATATTATACTGTCTAGACTTGGACTGTACTACAGTGTATACTATTAGACTTTCTAGACTTGGACTGTACTACAGTGTATAATATTATAATGTCTAGACTTGGACTGTACTACAGTGTATAATATTATAATGTCTAGACTTGGACTGTACTACAGTGTATAATATACTGTCTAGACTAGGACTGTACTACAGTGTATACTATCATACTGTCTAGAATTAGACTGTACTACATTGTATAATATCATGCTGTCTAGATTTAGATTGTACAGTATAATATTATACTGTCTAGACTTGGACTGTACCACAGTGTATAATATTATACTGTCTAGACTTGGACTGTACCACAGTGTATAATATTATACTGTCTAGAATTAGACTGTACTACATTGTATAATATCATGCTGTCTAGATTTAGATTGTACAGTATAATATTATACTGTCTAGACTTGGACTGTACCACAGTGTATAATATTATACTGTCTAGACTTGGACTGTACCACAGTGTATAATATTATACTGTCTAGACTTGGACTGTACTACAGTGTATAATATCATACTGTCTAGACTTGGACTGTACTACAGTGTATAATATCATAATGTCTAGACTTAGACTGTACTACATTGTATAATATGCTGTCTAGATTTAGATTATACAGTGTATAATATTATACTGTCTAGACTTGGATTGTACTACAGTGTATAATATTATACTGTCTAGACTTGGACTGTACTACAGTGTATAATATACTGTCTAGACTTGGACTGAACTTCAGTGTATAATATTATACTGTCTATACTTGGTCTCTGCTACAGTGTATAATATTATGCTGTCTAGACTTGGACTGTACTACAGTGTATAATATCATACTGTCTAGACTTGGACTGTACTTCAGTGTATAATATTATACTGTCTAGAGTTAGACTGTACTACAGTGTATAATATCATAGTCTAGACTTAGATTGTACTACATTGTATAATAGTATACTGCCTAGTCTTAGATTGTACTACAGTGTATAATATCATACTGTCTGGACTTAGAGTGTCCTTTAATGTATAAAATTATACTGTCTAGTCATAGATTGAACTACAATGTATAATAGTATACTGTCTAGACTTAGATTGTATTACAGTGTATAATACACTGTCTAGACTTAGACTGTACTACAGTGTATAATATCATACATTCTAGTCTTAGATTGAATTACAGTGTATAATAATATACTCTAGACTTACACTACTGTAGTGTGCAATATCACACTGTCTAGACTTAGAATATACTACAGTGTATAATATCATACTGTCTGGACTTAGGGTGTCCTACGCTGTATAATATTATACTGTCTATTCGTAGATTGAACTACAGTGTATAATATCATACATTCTAGTCTTTGATTGAATTACAGTGTATAATAATATACTGTCTAAACTTACACTACTGTATTGTATAATATCATACTGTCTAGACTTAGAGTGTCCTACAGTGTATAATATTTTACTGTCTAATCATAGATTGAATACAGTGTATAATGGTATATTGTCTAGATTTAGATTATTCTACAGTGTATAATATCATACTGTCTAGACTTAGAATGTACTGCAGTGTATAATATACTGTCTGGACTTAGGGTGTCCTACACTGTATAATATTATACTGTCTAGACTTAGATTGTACTACAGTGTATAACAGCAAACACTCTAGACTTAGATTGTACTACAGTGTATAATATCCTACTGTCTGGGCTTAGAATGTCCTGTGGTGTATAATATTATATCGTCTAGTCATAGATTGAACTACACTGTATAATAGTATATTGTCTAGATTTAGATTGTACTACAGTGTATAATATCATACATTCTCATCTTTGATTCAACTACAGTGTATAATAATATACTGTCTAAACTTACACTACTGCAGTGTATAATATCATACTGTCTAGACTTAGAGTGTCCTACAGTGTATAATATTTTACTGTCTAGTCATAGATTGAATACAGTGTATAATGGTATATTGTCTAGACTTAGATTGTATTCTAGTGTATAATATCATACTGTCTAGACTTAGACTACAACAGTGTATAATATTATACTATCTAGCAGTGTTCCAGCTAGGATTTCAAATGACAGGGATGCTGACCTGGGCACTTTGAGCGTAGTCGGATAATGTTTTAAGCTCAGGGCATTTCATGTGTGAATGGATGTCTTATAGTAACCAATAAAAAAGAGAAAAAAATTACTAACTTCAACTCAACAGCATTTATTTCTCAAATTTTACAGTATTTCAATAAATATGTAACTACAAGCTAGGATTCGTCTTTATGGTAGGTTATATGTTTTGGGTCTGTTGCCATCTTATCTGTCCTGGTTTCCTTGGTAGGTTCATTTTGAGAGAATCTAAAACAAATACAGATTACTCTTCATGCTCCAGTAATGTTTTTAAAATTTGAAGTTTAAAATTTGTGATGAAAATAATAATAAAACAACAACAATAATAAATGACCTATGGTCCACACAATATACGATTATTAGAAAATTAATATAATAAAAATTAAAACCATGAAACTTAAAGTATAATTTCGTTCTCTCTCTGTATGATGTAAAGAGTGTAATATTTTTTTGAATAGAATAGTTTCTTTTTTGTTGAAACCTTCTTGTAATTGTTAGATATGTTAATTTCATTATAAAGGCAAATCATCGTTCTTATTCCATTTCATCATTGTACTGACATTGAGAAAGAAATATGTCCATCTGCATATCGTGCCTTCTAAATAAATTAGAGTCAGTTATGCAATTATTGACATGAGTATAAATGAAAAGAAAAATATATTAAATTAAATTGAGGGCCTCTGTTCATGAATAATTATTTCTTTATACACACGTAAGTACAAAATGGCTGCCGTTTTCTCTATTCGTATGCTTTAAAGCATCACATACCCAATATAAACAGTTTTAGTTAATCAAGACAACAGCTCTTGGTGACGGTGCAAGGATAGGTGTATCACATATGAATAAAATAAACATTTAGATGACATGAATAGATTGAAAATAAAATGCAATTATGGAAAGTATTGTCACTTTCTTCTTTTGCTTAGATTCTGTCTTCACAAGTGAATTTGCTGTGGTAGGCATTCTCTGTGGTAATTGCACTTGCTTCAATAATGAGCCTTAACGATAAATACCTAAGTTAACCAATGGTACGGCTGTGACAAAACTGGCCATGAGCATGGCGCCAGAACAGAATTAAATTTAAAAGTGAATGATCGGGGCACTTTTAAATTAGATAGGTATGTTCAAAGGCTCTGAAAAAGTTGGGCAGGGCATAGCATCTTTCTTTTTATACTTAGTTGGAACACTGCTGCCTAGACTTAGACTACTACAGTGTATAATATCATACTGTCTGGACTTGGATTGTTCTACAGTTTGTAGTTCTATTCTGTCTAATCTTAGATTTCTCTACTGTGTATAAATGTCACACCATCTAGTCTTAAATTGTAATATCAAACTGTATGGACTTGGATCATACTACAGTGTGTAATATCACACAATCTAGTCTTAGATTTTACTAAAGTGAATAATATATTGTCTGGACTTAGATCATACTACAGTGTGTAATATCACACCATCTAGTCTTAGATTTTACTACAGTGAATAATATCATATTGTCAGGACTTAGATTGTACTACATTGCATAATATTTTACCTTCTGAATTATGAAGTTTCTTTTATGTCACTTACAGTTGCAGTAATTATTTTTAATATTGAAGAGTATTTTAAATTTGTGACTGGACCTAACCATGCATTTAGTTACCTTTCAAAGCATTACTGCCACATATATCTTCAGCCAAGGAAAGATGGGAAAAAAAAGAAAATCAGTACTGAATAATATCAAGGATTTTACTCTTTAAACTTTTTGGGTTGGAAAAGAGGATGTTTTTTTTATAAAACTGCAGATCAGCTAATTTAACAATTTTCTAATTTGGAAGAATAATAATAATAATAGTAAAACCTAATAGAAATAATAATAATACAATTTATTTAGGGCATGTATATTGTTCTAAAGCACTTGCCTCTACTGATCACTACCATCTCACCTCTGTCTGCGTGGGTTGGAGTCTCTGTCCATGTGGGCTGGAGTCTCTGTCCATGTGAGTTAGAGTCTCTGTCCATGTGGGTTGGAGTCTCTGTTCATGTGGGCTGGAGTCTCTGTCCATGTGAGTTAGAGTCTCTGTCCATGTGGGTTGGAGTCTCTGTCCATGTGGGTTGGAGTCTCTGTCCATGTGAGTTAGAGTCTCTGTCCATGTGGGTTGGAGTCTCTGTCCATGTGGGCTGGAGTCTCTGTCCATGTGAGTTAGAGTCTCTGTCCATGTGGGTTGGAGTCTCTGTCCATGTGGGTTGGAGTCTCTGTCAATGTGAGTTAGAGTCTCTGTCCATGTGGGTTGGAGTCTCTGTTCATGTGGAGTGGAGTCTCTGTCCATGTGGGTTAGAGACTCTGGCTCAGCCAATGTGGGTATGTGCAAAATCTTGCTAGTAGCTTCCCATGGATTGGTGGTTCTTACAGCCAGCTATCTAGAATAGACAAGGTAGACCATGATGTGCAAGTCAGTGTTCTCATTAACGGCTACCAGCTATCTTAAATATCTGCTGCTTTTTCAAATTTTAACCCCATAGCTCTCTGTATGTACAACACTAACAAATTCTTAAATTATTGCATTGACCAGGGCTTGTATTTTTTTAATTTGTGCTGATTTCTTCAGAAGATAATGATAAGGCAAATTTAGCTGTTGTCAGGGTCTACTCTTTTCCACATTTTGACATCAGTTGTCTTCCATGAGCAAATTCAATAAATAGTGCTATATTTTTTTCTCCCTCAGGACAAAAGAAATTTTGTCAGAAATCCTCCAACAGGAATCCAGTTTCAGTTTGACTATGAGACATCCTTTCCAGTTGCCATGGCAACCTTACAAGAAGATCCAAATCTGCAGAAGATGAGATTTGAATTAGTTCCTAAACAGTAATGTATTCTATTATATCTTTATTGTTAAAAAAACCAAGTTTCTGTAACCAGTTTTCTCCATTCATTCGCTTGGTGTCAAATATTCCTGGTTAGTGATTAATAACACTGGACAACAAATTTTTACAAAAGTCATGTTACTGAAATAAAATTAGTCAATTCTTATCAATTTTTATGTGCTGAACACGAATATGACAGTCAAATTGCAAAATTGGCTCTAGTTTTTTTGTAATCTGCAAGAAATTAATGTTTACATAACGAAATGCATTCCAATAGTAAACGGTCAACTGTAATAGCCTACCTATAAAAAATCAAGTCATTGACTACATCTTAGATTTCTTCGCCTGTCTCTTGTACAGCTGTTCGGGAGCATCTCTGAGGAGTGTCCAGCAGTAGTCAGCCAGCATTGTAGTGGACCATTTTCCCTGGTATCTTTGTTCCATTGTTGCGATATCTTGATGAAAACGTTCGCCGTGTTCATCACTAACAATACCACAGTTGCTAGGAAAGAAATCCAAATGGGAATGAAGGAAGTGAATCTTTAGAGACATATTGCAGCCAAGTTTCTTATACTTCATCAACATGTCTTCTACTAGTTCCTTATAGTTTTCTGCCCTAACATTTCCGAGGAAGTTTGTAGAAACTAGGCGAAAAGCATTCCATGCTTGTTTCGCGTCACCTTCCAGCAAGTTGTTGAACCGGTCATCTTTGAAAAGCTCTCGAATCTGAGGACCCACAAAAACTCCCTCTTTAATCTTTGCTTCGCTGAGTCGAGGGAATTTTTCATGCAGGTATCGGAATGCTGGCAAAGTCCGGTCAATGGCTTTCACGAAGTTCTTCATCAAACCTAGTTTGATGTGAAGGGGTGGTAGCAAGATTTTCTGAGCCTCAACCAGAGCTGGGTGTTGGATATTCTTCTCTCCAATGGCTACATTCTGCCTGTGAGTCCATTCCTTCCTCATGTAGTGCATTTCCCTTGCTCGGCTATCCCACTCGCATAAGAAACACATGTATTTTGTATATCCTTGCTGCAGTCCCATTAAAAGGGCAACTACCTTCAAATCACCACAGAGGTGCCAGCTGTACTTGTTATACTCAATGGAATTCAGTAGCTGCCTTAAGTTATCGTATGTCTCTTTCATGTGGACAGCATACGCTACTGGAATAGATGGAAGAATGTTTCCATTGTGCAAAAGCACAGCCTTGAGACTCAGTTTCGAAGAGTCCACAAATAGTCTCCATTCTTGTGGGTCATGAGTGATTTTTAAAGCATTCATGAGGCCCTCAATATCGGAACAGAATATCAGATTACTTTCCTTTCTGAAGAAAGGCTCCAATTGCTGGTGGCGCTTTCGATATGCAGTAATTGTGACATCTTCTTCTAGAAGATTCCATTGTTGGAGTCTTGATCCTAGTAATTCTGCCTTGTTCTTTGATAAGTCCAAATCACGAATCATGTCATTTAGTTCTTCCTGTGTTATTCTGTGTGGGGTTGATGATGCACCACAGTGAAAATCTGGATCACTGCATGCTGATGGACCAGGAGAAGAACAGGTCGACTCACCTTTGTCTTCGTCAGATGAATCAAGAGAATATTCTGCTGGAGGTTCTGGAATAGGAAGTCCCTCACCATGTGGAACTGGTCTCAATGCAGACGGAATGTTTGGGTAGACTATTCTCGACTTCTTTCGCTTCGTTATTCCGCCGGAAAGAGGAGGAACCAAGCAGAAGTAACAGTCATTTAGGTGGTTGCTTGGCTCTCTCCACACCATTGGGACTGCAAACGGCATTGATGACCTTTTGCAATTCAACCACTGTGAAAGCTGTGTTGTACATGTAGCACAGCATATATGCGGAGCCCAAGGCTTGTCTTGGTCACCAACCTTGCATCCGAAGTAAAGATGATATGCCTTCTTCACTTGAGAATTGATACTTTTCTTCTGGTTGGCAAATGTCACTTCCCCACAAATATAGCAAAAATTGTCCGCGGTATTAACACACTTTCGAGGCATTACTGTTCTTTATTGTACGTAAATGGATAAAATAATAAGTTTTATGTAACAGTAGCTTGAACTGTCTCGCACAACGTCTAAAATATTTTAAATGCTGAACCTATCTGATTGGGCTTTATATAGTACACTGCTTACGTCAGCTTCAGCAGCCGCCTGGCATTAGTATAATAGGCCTACACATGTATAGTACACTGCTGACGTCAACTTACTTCAGCAGCCGCATGGCATTAGTATTGCATTGCATCAGAAAATGATGCAATCAACTGTGGATGATGTGAGCATGATGGTATTATGCAATGTTACATCATTATTCCGGATGTTGCTGCAGTCCTACTGGAGAAATTTACACAGTGAAACATAGAAAATGAGGTATATGAATATCTTCAAAACGAGAGCCAATACAAATTTTTCACGGTTATATTCGTGTTCGGCACACCAAAATACTACAGATTAGGGCCTTTTCAAGTCAGTAATGATTTCACTGTTGACCAGTGTAATTTATCAATTTTCAGATATGCTTCCTTTTAGGTATTAAAAATGCTGTACTTACAAATGAAAAATGTTACCAATTGAGTGATATAAAGTTAAGGCAGTGTCTACAGATGAATACAAACTGAGTGATACAAAGTTAATGTAGTGTTAACTGAAGAAGAATACCAGTTGAGTGATATAATGTTAATGCAGTGTTTACTGAAGAAGAATACCAATTGAGTGATATAAAGTTAATGTATTTTTTACCGAAGAAGAATACCAGTTGAGTGATATAAAGTTACTGTAGTGTTTAGCGAAGAAGAATACCAATTGAGTGACATAAAGTTATGGCAATGTTTATGAATGAAGAATACCAGTTGAGTGACATAATGTTAATGCAGTGTTTACTGAAGAAGAAGAATACCAGTTGAGTGATATAATGTTAATGCAGTGTTTACTGAAGAAGAATACCAGTTGAGTGATACAATGTTAATGCAGTGTTTACTGAAGAAGAATACCAGTTGAGTGATACAATGTTAATGCAGTGTTTACTGAAGAAGAATACCAATTGAGTGATATAAAGTTAATGTATTTTTTACCGAAGAAGAATACCAGTTGAGTGATATAAAGTTACTGTAGTGTTTAGCGAAGAAGAATACCAATTGAGTGACATAAAGTTATGGCAATGTTTATGAATGAAGAATACCAGTTGAGTGACATAATGTTAATGCAGTGTTTACTGAAGAAGAAGAATACCAGTTGAGTGATATAATGTTAATGCAGTGTTTACTGAAGAAGAATACCAGTTGAGTGATACAATGTTAATGCAGTGTTTACTGAAGAAGAATACCAGTTGAGTGATACAATGTTAATGCAGTGTTTACTGAAGAAGAATACCAATTGAGTGATATAAAGTTAATGTAGTGTTTACTGAAGATGAATACCAATTGAGTGATATAAAGTTATGGCAATGTTTATGAATGAAGAATACCAGTTGAGTGACATAATGTTAATGCAGTGTTTACTGAAGAAGAAGAATACCAGTTGAGTGATATAATGTTAATGCAGTGTTTACTGAAGAAGAAGAATACCAATTGAGTGATATAAAGTTAATGTAGTGTTTACTGAAGATGAATACCAATTGAGTGATATAAAGTTATGGCAATGTTTATGAATGAAGAATACCAGTTGAGTGACATAATGTTAATGCAGTGTTTACTGAAGAAGAAGAATACCAGTTGAGTGATACAATGTTAATGCAATGTTTACTGAAGAAGAATACCAATTGAGTGATATAAAGTTAATGTAGTGTTTACTGAAGATGAATACCAATTGAGTGATATAAAGTTATGGCAATGTTTATGAATGAAGAATACCAGTTGAGTGACATAATGTTAATGCAGTGTTTACTGAAGAAGAAGAATACCAATTGAGTGATATAAAGTTAATGTAGTGTTTACTGAAGAAGAATACCAGTTGAGTGATACAATGTTAATGCAGTGTTTACTGAAGAAGAATACCAATTGAGTGATATAAAGTTAATGCAGTGTTTACTGAAGAAGAATACCAATTGAGTGATATAAAGTTAATGTAGTGTTTACTGAAGATGAATACCAATTGAGTGATATAAAGTTATGGCAATGTTTATGAATGAAGAATGCCATTTGAGTGATATAATGTTAATGTAGTGTTTACTGAAGAAGAATACCAGTTGAGTGATATAAAGTTAATGTAGTGTTTACTGAAGATGAATACCAACTGAGTGATATAAAGTTATGGCAATGTTTATGAATGAAGAATACCAGTTGAGTGACATAATGTTAATGCAGTGTTTACTGAAGAAGAATACCAATTGAGTGATATAATGTTAATGCAGTGTTTACTGAAGAAGAATACCAGTTGAGTGATACAATGTTAATGCAGTGTTTACTGAAGAAGAATACCAGTTGAGTGATACAATGTTAATGCAGTGTTTACTGAAGAAGAATACCAATTGAGTGATATAAAGTTAATGTAGTGTTTACTGAAGATGAATACCAATTAAGTGATATAAAGTTATGGCAATGTTTATGAATGAAGAATACCATTTGAGTGATATAATGTTAATGTAGTGTTTACTGAAGAAGAATACCAGTTGAGTGATATAATGTTAATGCAGTGTTTACTGAAGAAGAATACCAGTTGAGTGATACAATGTTAATGCAGTGTTTACTGAAGAAGAATACCAGTTGAGTGATATAATGTTAATGCACTGTTTACTGAAGAAGAATACTAGTTGAGTGATACAATGTTAATGCAGTGTTTACTGAAGAAGAATACCAGTTGAGTGATACAATGTTAATGCAGTGTTTACTGAAGAAGAATACCAATTGAGTGATATAATGTTAATGCAGTGTTTACTGAAGAAGAATACCAGTTGAGTGATACAATGTTAATGCAGTGTTTACTGAAGAATACCAATTGATATAATGTTAATGCAGTGTTTACTGAAGAAGAATACCAATTGAGTGATACAATGTTAATGCAGTGTTTACTGAAGAAGAATACCAATTGAGTGATATAATGTTAATGTAGTGTTTACTGAAGAAGAATACCAGTTGAGTGATACAATGTTAATGCAGTGTTTACTGAAGAAGAATACCAGTTGAGTGATACAATGTTAATGCAGTGTTTACTGAAGAAGAATACCAATTGAGTGATATAATGTTAATGCAGTGTTTACTGAAGAAGAATACCAATTGAGTGATATAAAGTTATGGCAATGTTTATGAATGAAGAATACCATTTGAGTGATATAATGTTAATGTAGTGTTTACTGAAGAAGAATACCAGTTGAGTGATACAATGTTAATGCAGTGTTTACTGAAGAAGAATACCAGTTGAGTGATACAATGTTAATGCAGTGTTTACTGAAGAAGAATACCAATTGAGTGATATAATGTTAATGCAGTGTTTACTGAAGAAGAATACCAATTGAGTGATATAAAGTTACGGCAATGTTTATGAATGAAGAATACCATTTGAGTGATATAATGTTAATGCAGTGTTTACTGAAGAAGAATACCAATTGAGTGATATAAAGTTACGGCAATGTTTATGAATGAAGAATACCAATTGAGTGATATAAAATTACGGCAATGTTTATGAATGAAGAATACCATTTGAGTGATATAATGTTAATGCAGTGTTTACTGAAGAAGAATACCAATTGAGTGATATAAAGTTAATGCAGTGTTTACTGAAGAAGAATACCAATTGAGTGATATAATGTTAATGCAGTGTTTACTGAAGAAGAATACCAATTGAGTGATATAAAGTTAATGTAGTGTTTACTGAAGATGAATACCAATTGAGTGATATAAAGTTATGGCAATGTTTATGAATGAAGAATACCAGTTGAGTGATATAATGTTAATGCAGTGTTTACTGAAGAAGAATACTAATTGAGTGATATAAATTTAATGTAGTGTTTACTGAAGATGAATGCTAATTGAGTGATATAAATTTAATGTAGTGTTTACTGAAGATGAATGCTAATTGAGTGATATAAAGTTAATGTAGTGTTTACTGAAGATGAATACCAATTGAGTGATATAAAGTTATGGCAATGTTTATGAATGAAGAATACCATTTGAGTGATATAATGTTAATGCAGTGTTTACTGAAGAAGAATACCATTTGAGTGATATAATGTTAATGCAGTGTTTACTGAAGAAGAATACCAATTGAGTGATACAATGTTAATGCAGTGTTTACTGAAGAAGAATACCAATTGAGTGATATAAAGTTACGGCAATGTTTATGAATGAAGAATACCATTTGAGTGATATAATGTTAATGCAGTGTTTACTGAAGAAGAATACTAATTGAGTGATATAAATTTAATGTAGTGTTTACTGAAGATGAATGCTAATTGAGTGATATAACGTTAATCCATTGTTTACAAATGACAAATTTTACAAATTGAGTGCAAATGAAAAATACAAATTGAGTGCAAATGAAAAATACAAATTGAGTGATATAAAGTTAATGCAGGTTTTACAAAGTGAAGAATACTAGTCTATATAAAGTTAATCTAGTGTTTACAATGAAGAAGACCACTCTCATGGCCTAAGTGGTTAAAGCGTTTGCCTCAGATGTGTGAGGTAACAAGTTTGAACCCCTGCCAAACAGACCAAAGACTTATAAAAATGGTAATAATAGCTGCCTCTCTTGGCGCTCAGCATTAAGAGGTTAGTGTTTATTACTGGTCAGCCTGCTGTCAGGATAATGTGACTGGGTGGGACATCATGCTACATGTCTGCGGCATTATGCCCCAGTGCTAGACATCGCTATAAACTGCCACACTGCAGACATCATAGTGATATGACTCAAATTATTAAAGGTGCATTAAAAATCTAAAAACACACCAACACACACACCAACACACACCAACACACACACACATAAAGAATATAAGTAGTGATATAAAGTTAATCCAGTGTTTGCAAAAGAATACCAATTGATTGATATAAAAAATATGGAGAATACAAACAGAGTGATATAAAAATTGACACCTGTACAAATGAATACTAATTGAGTGTTATAAAAGTAATACAATGTTTATAAATGAATACTGATTGAGTGCTATAAAATTAACATAATGTCTATAAATTTATACTGATTGAGTGCTATAAAATTAATGCAATGTTTACAAATGAATACTAAGTGAGTGCTATAAAATTAATGCAATGTTTACAAATGAATACTAATTGAGTGCTATAAAGTTATGTAATGTTTATAAATGAATGCTGGTTGAGTACTATAAAATTAATACAGTGTTTATAAATGAATACTGATTGAATGATATAAAATTAATAAAATGTTTATAAATTTATACTGATTGAGTGCTATAAAATTAACGTAATGTTTATAAATGAATACTGATTGAGTGCTATAAAATTAATAAAATGTTTATAAATGAATGTTGATTGAGTGCTGTAAAATTAATAAAATGTTTATAAATTTATACTGATTGAGTGTTATAAAATTAATGCAATGTTTATAAATGAATACTAATTGAGTGCTATAAAATTAATGTAATGTTTATAAATGAATACTGATTGAGTGCTATACGATTAATAAAGTGTTTATAAATTTATGCTGATTGAGTGCTACAAAATTAATGTAATGTTTATAAATTTATACTGATTGAGTGCTATAAAATTAATGCAATGTTTACAAATGAATACTAATTGAAGTGCTATAAAATTAATGTAATGTTTATAAATGAATACTGATTGAGTGCTACAAAATTAATACAGTGTTCACAAATGAATACTAATTGAGTGATGTCAGATTAATATAATGTTTAGAAATGAATACTAATTGAGTTAAATAAAATGTATGCAATGTTTACAAATAAATACAAATTGAGTGATATATAACTGATGCAGTGTTTATAAATGAATACTAATTGAGTGGTATAAAATTGATGCAATGTTTACAAATGAATACTATATTGAGTTAAATAAAATGTATGCAATGTTTACAAATAAATACAAATTGAGTGATATATAACTGATGCAGTGTTTATAAATGAATACTAATTGAGTGGTATAAAATTGATGCAATGTTTACAAATGAATACTAATTGAGTTAAATAAAATGTATGCAATGTTTACAAATAAATACAAATTGAGTGATATATAACTGATGCAGTGTTTACAAATGAATACTAATTGAGTGATATAAAATTGACACAGTGTTTACTACTGGAGACTAATTGAGTGATATAAAATTGACACAGTGTTTACTACTGGATACTAATTGAGTGATATAAAATTGACACAGTGTTTACTACTGGATACTAATTGAGTGATATAAAATTGACACAGTGTTTACTACTGGAGACTAATTGAGTGATATAAAATTGACACAGTGTTTACTACTGGATACTAATTGAGTGATATAAAATTGACACAGTGTTTACTACTGGACACTAATTGAGTGATATAAAATTGACACAGTGTTTACTACTGGATACTAATTGAGTGATATAAAACTGACACAGTGTTTACTACTGGAGATTAATTGAGTGATGTAAAATTGACACAGTGTTTACTACTGGATACTAATTGAGTGATATAAAATTGACACAGTGTTTACTACTGGATACTAATTGAGTGATATAAAATTGACACAGTGTTTACTACTGGAGACTAATTGAGTGATATAAAATTGACACAGTGTTTACTACTGGATACTAATTGAGTGATATAAAATTGACACAGTGTTTACTACTGGACACTAATTGAGTGATATAAAATTGACACAGTGTTTACTACTGGATACTAATTGAGTGATATAAAACTGACACATTGTTTACTACTGGATACTAATTGAGTAATATAAAACTGATGCAAGTCATAATTTTACAACTAAATCTTGAATAGCAAAATTGAAGCTGAAACTTGATATTTTAATAAGAGATGTGTTAATTAGAGATGTATTAATTAGAGATGTTTTAATTAGAGATATGTCAATTAGAGGTGTGTTAATAAGAGGTGTGTTATTTAGAGATATGTTGATAAGAGGTATGTTAATTAGAGATATGTTAATAAGAGATGTTGCCAAGTGGAAATTGTCATATTTTATCCTTTAAAACTTTACATCTTGGAAAATTTGTCATAGTCTGCCAGTTATTATGTACATGTTACATTCTTTCCCAGTAATCTATATACATGTATTTAATTTATTCCCAGTAGTCTGTGTACATGTATTTAATTTTATTCCCAGTAATCTATATACATGTATTTCATTTATTCCCAGTAATCTGTGTACATGTATTTAATTTATTCCCAGTAATCTATGTACATGTATTTAATTTATTCCCAGTAATCTGTGTACATGTATTTAATTTTATTCCCAGTAACCTATATACATGTATTTCATTTATTCCAGTAATCTATATACATGTATTTCATTCATTCCCAGTAATCTATATACATGTATTTAATTTATTCCCAGTAATCTATATACATGTATTTCATTTATTCCCAGTAATCTATATGCATGTATTTCATTAATTCCCAGTAATCTTTGCACATGTATCATTCATTCTCAGTAATCTGTGTACATCTATTTCACTCATTCCCAGTAATCTATATACATGTATTTCATTTATTCCCAATAATCTATGTACATGTATTTCATTCATTCCCAGTAATCTTTGCACATGTATCATTCATTCCCAGTAATCTGTGTACATGTATTTCATTCATTCCCAGTAATCTGTGTACATGTATTTCATGCACAGTAATCTGTGCATGTATTTCATTCACAATAATCTATCTAGATGTATTTCATTTATTCCCAGTAATCTATGTACATGTATCATTCATTACCAGTAATCTGTGTACATATATTTCATTCATTACCAGTAATCTCAGTACATGTATTTCATTCCCAGTAATCTGTGTTTGAAACTCATAATAACATTCATACAAATATAGAAAGCATTTACATTTTATGTACACAGCGTGCATGGACTAATAATACATGTATTTTACAGTATAAATGAGGAGACATTTTGGAGGAACTACTTCTACCGTGTATCGCTCATCAAACAGTCCACACAGCTTACATCACTAGCACAACAGACAGGTAAGATTTGATATAAAGCCAGAGTTGAAATGGTGCAAACAAGCAATGTTTGATGCAGCTATTTTGTAAAAACACAAGTAAACAATTTACATCCATTAACTGCATACCCAAACATACAGTCTGCATCAAGTTTTTATAATGAGTAACACCAGACATGTGTAAGGAGAAACTCCACTAAAATTACAGCAGTTTTGTTAAGGGGAATGAACAGTCATCCTAAATATAGGTCCTCTTTTTTCCTGTCTGATGAATCAGTATAACTTTAGTTAGATAGTGTTAATCAAATACAGGCAATTTATTACAATTAACCTTTTCATTGACAAGACCTGCCCATCACTGTATCAACAAATGGTGTGACAAAACCATGACATTAAATTAGTATCATTATACCAACAAATATGGACAGCATTCTTTTGCATACCAGGACACAGCAATGTGGAATGAATTGCCCACTGAACTTAGACACAAAGACACAGTGATCCCATTCAAGAGTGCTCTTAAAACTCGCTTATTTCGACTGCAATAATAAACTTGAAGACCTAATAATGTTTCCAACCTTAAATATTTTCAGCATGTTTTTTTTGTTTTCTAATTTCATGGTGTTTGTTTTTTGTAATCATGTCATTATATATGTTTTGTATGTTATATGTGTTGTCTAATTTTGTAAAGCTCTTAGAGCTTCTAAAGATTATGTGCTATACAAAGTCCTCATTATTATTATTATTATACCAACAAATCATGTGACAAAACCATGACATCAAATCAGTAGAGTTCAAATTTTTTTTTGGTAGATTGGTATTAAACCAGTAGATTTAAACATGTTTTAAGGGGATTGAAAACAAAACAAGTACATTTTTGCCATGAGATATATTGTCAATAATGACACCAAACTTGTGACCCTACACATATTTTGACTTTTCTGTCCAAGAAGCAGGATAGGATCTGAATGACAATGTGGGTTGTCATTGTACTCTGGCACAGACATTTCTGTGTAGTCTTTGAGCCTGGAAACAACATTAGCCAATTTAGTAAAATGATCTGCAGTGAGGAAATAATTATGATAAATTATGCTTTGCCACAAAATTTGCAAAACCACTTTATTCACTTTTGATTCAGTCACAAATAAAGCCTTCATAGTTGGTGTTTGTTGCAGAAGAATCGTTGCTCTTAAGTGATGATGTTTGCATATGCATGGTGGTATCATTTTTACCTTCATACAATATCTTAAAATCCACTTTCCTTAGTGCAAACTTGGAATCAGTGATATCACACAGTAGCCGGATAAGGATTACTAAACTTGTAGTAATATTTTTAAAAAAAATACATTACCCAATCATATTACCTTAGAACTACTACTGTCTCACAAATCCAGCCCTCCCAGATTAAAACCTTTTAGCTAAAATATTAAACATTATCTACTCACCTAGGTGGCAGTTAGAGTGATCTCCCTATGATACTTGGGTTGGTATCAAATCCTGTAAATTCTTCAGTTACTATTTACGCTTGTGCTGTGTAGCACAATCTCTCTAGACAGAAAGGCGCTCACAAAATCCATACAAGCAGTTTGAAAGTTTTCGATGTTAAAACAAGTTAGAGGAGTTTGTCTTTAAAGAGGAGCATAATCTATCTTTAAATTTCCAACATTTATGTTCTTTCTCTTATTGACAACAAGGTTTCTGACTTTAAAGTGTTATCACTTTGCAATTTTCACACATTTAGGTGCCATTGGGTCATACATGCACAGGTTGAGATAGCATCCCCTCACATTGCTATAACTGTATCATTAGTTGACCTATCACCACTTGTCAATCACACTGATAAGTTAATGAATCAGTGAGAGTAAATTAAACACACCTCCAGGCATTGCTTATGTCAGCCATTTTCCTGTGACAAACTGCTTGTAGAAATAATTAATTGATCATGATAAGTCTTTATGATTTTTGCAATGATTTGTTTATAGCTTAATCAATAAGGGTGAAAAGCAGTCAGCAGGAGCCTTGTAATTCTGATAGTCGATATCCGGATTGTCTAAATGGAGGAATTCAATTTATTCCTTTCCAAAAACAAAGACAAAACTTTGATGGATAACGGCTTTTATGTGGTTATGTGTACAGTCAGCTGAGTATGGAAATAATTGATGGCAATTACAACATGTTTGTTTGCACAAAAGTATGTAGAAAAGCATGTCCCATCGATGGATTGAAGAAAAAAATATGAAATTGAAAAATATAGCAAAATATATGTAAAAATAAACATTTAGAATATGGTTGGAGAAGCCCCCCATCCCAACTTTTGAGTTTTGATGTATATTATGTTTCTTGTGTAGGAAGAACTGAACCCCAGACTTCATTATTTTAAAGTTTGAAAATTTACACTTTAATGTTGGCTTTTCCCAAAAGCAATGATTTATGGTTTCGATCTTTTAGACACTTGAGTGACTCTTTTCTTTTTCATTGGGCTGAAGGAGGAGGTGGGGATACAAAAAGGTAATAATAAAGAAATACAAAAACAATGGTTTCAGATAATTATTGTCCAGTATATTAACTCAATTGGCCCCAATCCCACCTGTAGGCGAGATGAGGCTGTACCCTATTTCCAAGCTCTGCAGCATCAAGGTCATTTAAGATACACCAACGTGGGTGGTATTACAAAAAAGCAGACAGATATAGCTTTACAATGATACCAAATAATCTGGAAGTTCTAGTTGCACTACAAAATACAGAGGGAAAAACCTAATTTTTGGACCCGCTTTTTTTTCACCCAAAATTCGCTCGTGGTTGGAATGTGATTTTGTGTCTGGATTTTAGACCTTTTGGCCTCAGATGTAAGGCAGACCGGTCTGAACTGCACACAGACAGGTGAACCTTTGCAAAAACTAGGATAAGTTGGGCATTTGGAATAAAGAGAGGTCTCCATACGAAAATGATGCGTCCATTAAGCAAAAAAAAGAAAAAACTCCAATTTTTACCCTTCTGCTCATGCTCAAGCAAAATAACCAATGGGAAATGAAGTTTCTAATACAACTAGGCATTAGTCTCATGGAAAATCTGTTGAATGCTGATGTATTATAATGTATTCAGAAATGGCCCCCAAAATGTCTTTCCTACTTGCATTTCAGGCAAACACAACAAAAACCTCTGGGGTCAAATGAGTTAAGCTTGTATTTACATGTTTGCATCAACAGACATCATTGATCACAAATTCCATCTGGGGAATATAATAGAACTTTAAAATTATTATGTACAATGGTATTCTTAAAAAGTTGACTGCTAAATAGCAATAGCATAAGATCACTTTTCTTATTTGCTATTTATGGCAACTGTATATGACCCATTTCCAAGAAAACAGACAGGTTTCTTCAAAAGTGAACTTTCCTTTCAGATTCATTTTATTTATATGCTAATTAGTAAATCTGTTTATATTTTTAAAGAAATCGGCACCAGATGTTAAGTGAAATGCTTTATTGTATGTGGATGTTGTATGATGGAAAATATTGGAGTAGATGGATCTTTTCAAATTTCAAAACATGTTAGATCAGAATAAGAGACAAATCAACACAACTTTACAAACTTTAAAAGAAGAATATGACAGTAATGTAAAACAGCACTCTGAGCACCTGACCATGATCATTGTAGGATTCCAGTTTACAATCATTCAACAAAAGTTACACATGTATTCTAGTTGAAATGAGTAGAATATAAATAATTTGTCAGTATATTTTGTGTTTTTATTCTGGTTCTAATCTAAATGGCATTTGCCCTTTGTGACAAGAATTTTTACCAGCTACAGAACCAGGTTAGTAGTAAAAATGCATCTTTTTTCATACATGCTTTAATTCTGGCATGTAATATATAGGGATCAATCTGTCATGGATCTATTAGCAACAAGGTGTAATGCAATAATCCCAGCCTTTACAACCTGTTCCCGGATTCAGAAGGTCTGGCTAATCAATGCTCTTTCTACAGATTGGAACACCCAAAAGTGTATACAATCCTCCAATATATGTGGTTCCAAAGGTGGTACATGAAACAAAAGAATCAGAGGGTCAGCCTCATCAATCCCACAACAGAAATGCTAGGAATCAAGATATTTTTCATCTACTTTTAGCAACCACGATGGCAGGTTGTTTTATCCCAGCCCAGATCTACTAAACCTATACTTCTGGATCTTATTAAAATACACCATTGGGAATAAAAACAGTTCTCACAACAGTTGGTGGAGAACCCCTCAAGTGAGACATCTCATCTGCTTGAAAGGAATATGAAGGAAGTGGAATATATTTTCAGTGGTGCACAAAAGAACACTTTATACCACTGTAGGCAAACTTCCTATGGTAACTAAACCAGAACATTTAAAACCTACCATTCCACTGTAACTGGCACACTGCATTATCATGGAAGAGAAGATATTAGACAAATCAAAGACATCTGATCTTCTGTTCATTTTTTATTTCACCTGTCCAGTGACACTGGATCCTTGCCCAAGTGGAATTTATCATTTGTACTAGACAGGCTGAACAAGCAGCCATTTGAACTGCTCTCAAGAACTTCATTGATTCACCTATAATACAAGTCCTGCCTCATTTCATGGGAAAATGGCAAGCAGAATCATTAAATACATGTCCTATAGTCAGACCCTTCTTCATGCAGTTCTGGCAAGATGGGTCAATATCATTCATGATGCACCCTGCTGTCATTGCCAAGAGTAAGCTACTGTTCATGGGCAATCCGACTTTGGTAATAATTCCTGTCTACAGGACCCAGTACAAGATCTGAAGTGGTACTTGATGAATACTGAGCCACTGTGTCAAGGAAGATTATGCTTCTTCTTGCCTTCAAAAGAGGGAAAGGAGGATGTGTCAAAACAGACACTTTCATCCAGGATAAAGTGGGCTATCTGTTCCACATATCAGAAATAATCCTGCACCATAAGGACACAGGTTCACGACATCAAGTGGATTTGCAGGATGGAAAATTGTTCCCTTTCAGTGCCGCTTCCCAAAATATGGAGTTTGTTTTCCAGCTGGGTTATCTAGAAGCTGTCTCACATACCTTAGGGGACAAGAGATGATCTCTCTGTGTTAAGGGGTTGTATCTCCCTCCACCTGCTACCTATTCTCTTAAGATATTATGATTGGATAAGGTATTTGAAGAAGAAACCAATTGTTTTTAGTAAATGTTTCTTTGATAACACTTGCCCAATCATAATTCACATGCACCCTCCCGGCCTCCTAGCAGTTTTATCCATATAGAAAACATGTCACAAAACCAGCAAGTAACTTACAATTTCATGGCATTTGGCAGGAATTCCAGTATCAGATCACGCTATGTAATTGCTATCTACAGGAATTCCAGTATCAGATCACGCTATGTAATTGCTATCTACAGGAATTCCAGTATCAGATCACGCTATGTAATTGCTATCTACAGGAATTCCAGCATCAGATCACACTATGTAATTGCTATCTATAGGAATTCCAGTATCAGATCACGCTATGTAATTGCTATCTGCAGGAATTCCAGTATCGGATCACGCTATGTAATTGCTATCTACAGGAATTCCAGTATCAGATCACGCTATGTAATTGCTATCTACAGAAATTCCAGTATCAGATCACGCTATGTAATTGCTATCTACAGGAATTCCAGTATCAGATCACGCTATGTAATTGCTATCTACAGGAATCCCAGTATCAGATCATGCTATGTAATTGCTATCTACAGGAATTCCAGTATCAGATCACGCTATGTAATTGCTATCTTCAGGAATTCCAGTATCAGATCACGCTATGTAATTGCTATCTAGGTAAGCAGATAACTTTTAGCTTTTTAGGTAAAAAGTTTGAAACTGGGAGGGCTGGATTTGGGAGGTAGTAGCAGTTCTCCTAAGATACTGTGATTGGGTAAGTATTATCGAATAGGTGTATTTTACTCGAAAAAAAATTGGTTTCCCATTTAAGACCAGGCTTTATTCATCAACAGCAGCATAGCATTTCTCATTTCGGTACAATATTGTGAATCTAGAGTTTGCAGGACAAACAGAGGCAAATCTGTGAATTCAAGTACAACAAAAAATTGTCTAGAAAACCATGAAAATGGATACCTGTGAACATAAATATAAACCAGAGTAATTTAATTTTTAAAAATATTTTGCCATTACAATGTGAAAGCCAAGTTTGGTGGGATTTGTTGTATCCTAAAAATATTTATTTGTTTTCTGTTAAGAAATATTCGGCTAAGATATAATATGCACTCGTTAATCTTTATAGAGTTAATTTTATTTATTACAAAATTTAAGCAACACTGGTCCACCAGCTAATGTGAAATCAGCAGATCAAACTTGCAGTGTGCCTAGGTGAATTAAGCCATTTTTCCATTGGCAGCCCATATTGTTCACTTTATAAATGTACCTGTCGGAAAATAAGGACAGTTTTACATAGTGTTCAGTTTCTGACTTAATAACACATGTAAGTCACTTTACCAAAATAAAATTTAAATAATCAGTTTGTACTCTGATTGAACTCAATCACCTTGCATGAAGCAACTGAAATATGCAAGTATCCTGTGACCAACCAGAATGGTCTACTGGCTAATAGAGCAATGTACTTTGTTAAGATGTATGGCAGATTGTGCACATACAGATCACAAATGTCAGTGTTGTGCGATGTGTACTACCAGCATGACCAGTCAAATGTCTTTGGCAAACAGCTGCATCATTTCATTCCTGGAATAGAGAATTGGCAACCTAAATGACATCATTTCATTCCTGGAATTGGCAACCTAAATGACATCATTTCAGTCCTGGAATTGGCAACCTGAATGACAACCTTTCATTCCTGGAATTGGCAACCTAAATGACATCAATCACAAAATGGTCCTCATGCTTTGAATTTTATCCAGACAATCATTAATTAAATCAAGTAACAAAAATAAATGACTTTCCATAATGTAATACTATGAGAAATTGGATGAATTAGATTCTTGTATAGTTAGTGATTAGCAAAGTATCACTATTCCAGCTGGCAATATCAGCAATATTAAGGTGTTGTGCTCTAGTGTTGTAAGGTCATAACTTGTAACAGCTGCTGTATTCAACTGGAACTTAGGGATAATATTACCATGATATTAAAAATTGTTTACATGCAATATAATGTCTTGCTGGCATAAAAAGATGCTATTTGATATGTCTTGCCTGCATTAAAAGATATGTGATCTGTCTTACCTGCATAAGCGTACATCATGTGATCTGTCTTGCCTTGATACACAGACATGTGATCTGTCTTGCATGCATAAGCCAATGCCATGTGATATGCCTTTCCTGTATAAGCATACATCGTGTGATCTGTCTTGCCTTCATAAGCAGACATGTGATCTGCCTTGTCTGTATGAGCAGCTGCCATGTGATGTCATTCCTTCATAAGTAGACATGTGATCTGTCTTTCCTGCATAAGCAGACGTGATCTGTCATGCCTGCATGAACAGATGCCATGTCATCTGTCTTTCCACCATAAGCTTACATTATGTGATTTGTCTTTCCACCATAAGCTTACATTATGTGATCTGTCTTGCCAACATAAGCAAGTGTGTGATCCATCTTGCCTGCTTCAGCATAGAAATACATCACCATAATGCTGCTACACCACATGTAATTCTCTGCATGTACGGAATGCAGTGGCATATAACGTTTTGCTTACAGTGAAGTTCATATGCGTGTACTAGGGTTAGATATTTTGAAATTATATATACCAGGTAACTCTATTTCTGATATTGTCACATTCATGACACGTGTGAGTAAATGTTCAGAGTAGGCCCCTGTAACCTATAATTTATCATGCAGTGCCTTTTAGTTAGACCTTTTGTTTTAGTTAATGTAAATTTAATTAATTTCTGAAAGTTTTTTTGAATTATAATTAAGAAAGGTATTATTGCTAGAAATATGGCTTAATTTTGCTAAAGAGAATCTAATCCAGTTGTCACACAGAACCAGTTATCACACAGAACCAGTTATCACACAGTTGTTACTTATTCTTGATTCTGTGCAGTATTGGTTTAATAAATACAAAGTTAACACATTAGGAACATTTTTTTGTCAACATCTTACCAAAATTCTGCACAGAACTAAGAATAGCTAATGATTTTGCAGTAACTGGTTCCATGGAGAAACTGGCGCAGACTCTCTACTTGTAGTAACTGGTTCCATGGGGAATCTAGCGCAGACTCTCTACTTGTAGTAACTGGTTCCATGGGGAATCTGGCGCAGACTCTCTACTTGTAGTAACTGGTTCCATGGGGAATCTGGCACAGACTCTCTACTTGTAGTAACTGGTTCCATGGGGAAACTGGCACAGCCTCTCTACTTGTAGTAACTGGTTCCATGGGGAAACTGGCGCAGACTCTCTACTTGTCTAGCTAGATTTTAAATGATGTTACTATCTTTAATTGATGATTGTAAATTTAAGTGTGTGAATACAGGAACAGTACTTATATTGTATTTTTTTCTCTCAAAAAAAGTGATATATTATTTTTAAATTCAAATTTAATTTGTTCAGTAGCACATAATTTATTGCCTGTATAATTTTTTCAGGTAGTACAGGTGAGAAGTCCAGTGAAAGCTCCCAGAGGCCCTCTACCAGCAGTGAAACTAAAGGTACTGCTTTCATTGAAAGTATAATGTGTGCACTCAATTACAAAATGTACAGATCCATATCTGCTGTCAAATAATGCACTGACAGATCTGGGTCTGTCTTGTTTTATCAGTGCAAACTTCCATATTGTGCTGATGGATTCGGGTCTGTTTTGTTTGTTCTACCAATGCAAACAGTGTAGACACTGATAGGTAGAATATAGAATGTAGTTCACCAATCTGCTGGTTCATCAAGAGGTACATCTCAGACAAATGCAGACAGGATAGACAGATCTGCCATTATGTTAAGAGGTAACCTGGGTGTGTGTGGTGTGTTCTACAAATGCAGACAGGATAGACACAGATCTGCCATTATATTAAGAGATAAACCTGGATCTGTGTGGCGTGTTCTACAAATGCAGACAGGATAGACACAGATCTGCCATTATATTAAGAGGTAAACCTGGATGTGTGTGGTGTGTTCTGCAAATGCAGACAGGATAGACACAGATCTGCCATTATATTAAGAGGTAACCTGGGTCTGTGTGGTGTGTTCTACAAATGCAGACAGGATAGACACAGATCTGCCACTATATTAAGAGGTAAACCTGGGTGTGTGTGGTGTGTTCTACAAATGCAGACAGTATAGACACAGATCTGCCATTATATTAAGAGATAAACCTGGGTCTGTGTGGTGTGTTCTACAAATGCAGACAGTATAGACACAGATCTGCCATTATATTAAGAGATAAACCTGGGTCTGTGTGGTGTGTTCTACAAATGCAGACAGTATAGACACAGATCTGCCATTATATTAATAGATAAACCTGGGTGTGTGTGGTGTGTTCTACAAATGCAGACAGGATAGACATCTTTAAGTAGAACAAACAGCATAGACCCTGGTATGATGGTACGTAATGAGATGACATTCTTGAATCTGTGTTTTGTTGGTTTAGTTCATAGCATAGATGGATACAGACCCAGAAAAGTGGAATATACTTGTATGCATGGATACAGACCCTGAAAGGGGGGGGGGATTTCACCAGCAAAATGAAAAAGAAATGCAAAACAAAATGCAGATATAACACAAATGAAATGCAGAATAAATGTAAATGAAATGAGAAATGTCCATGAATGAAATGACAAATACCTCTGCAAGAAATCAAAATGTAAATGCAAAACAATTAATGATGAATTAAAATGAAATTTGAATTTGAAACTCGATTACATTCAGCCTGTCACTTTTTTAGTCAAAAGTCTGCATGATAATCCGTGATCACATTCTTAACAATGATCAACAGTTTTTCGCTTCTTACAGGTCATACTCTACAGCAAAATTTTAGAGTTTTTTGCAGATACAGTTATATTTTTATTATTATTTTTACTTGTGGGATGAGCTTTTGTCTTATGTCTCTCATCCACATATGCATCTCTCCATTAGCACAAGTTTGTTATCACTTCTTTTCCTAAACTCTTTGGAGGATTGCCACACATTTCATCTCAAGGTCTAGTTTAAATGAACATTATGCTGCTCAGACATCCAACATAGCTGCCACCACAGCAGCTGAGACTCCTGAATAGAGTTGTATCAACATGGTGTTTTCACTGGTAGACTTCTTATGATGTCTAGTTGGTCCTAAATGAAAATGGTGCTGATCATATGTCTAATGTTGCCACAACAGGATCCATCTTCAAAATCATGTTATTGCTGCCTTATCTACATTGAAAGTCTTATTGACATGGGTGTTTTAGACTAATTATCTTCTTGTCAGTGTGGGAGTTTTGGACTAACTGTGATCTTATCAACATGGGTGTCTTGTTGACATGGGTGTTTTAGACTAATTATGATCTTATTGATATGGGTGTTTTAGACTAATTATGATCTTATCGACATGGGTGTTTTAGACTAATTATGATCTTATCGACATTGGTGTCATGTCGACATGGGTGTTTTAGACTAACTATGATCTTTTTGGCATGGGTGTTTTAGATTATGATCTTATCAACATGGGTGTTTTAGACTAATTATGGTCTTATCGACATGGGTGTTTTAGACTAATTATGATCTTATCGACATGGGTGTCTTGGACTAATTATGATCTTATCGACGTGGGTGTTTTAGACCAATTATGATTTTATCAACATGGGTGTTTTGGACTAATTATGATCTTGTCGACATGGGTGTTTTAGACTAATTAAGATCTTATCGACATGGGTGTTTTAGACCAATTATGATTTTATCAGCTTGGGTGTTTTGGACTAATTATGATCTTATCGACATGGGTGTTTTAGACCAATTATGATTTTATCAACATGGGTGTTCTGGACTAATTAAGATCTTGTCGACATGGGTGTCTTGGACTAATTATGATCTTATCGACATGGGTGTTTTAGACTAATTAAGATCTTATCGACATGGGTGTTTTAGACCAATTATGATTTTATCAGCATGGGTGTTTTGGACTAATTATGATCTTATCGACATGGGTGTTTTAGACCAATTATGATTTTATCAACATGGGTGTTCTGGACTAATTAAGATCTTGTCGACATGGGTGTCTTGGACTAATTATGATCTTATCGACATGGGTGTTTTAGACCAATTATGATTTTATCAACATGGGTGTTTTGGACTAATTATGATCTTGTCGACATGGGTGTTTTAGACTAATTATGATCTTATTGGCATGGTTGTTTTAGACTAACTATGATCTTATTGGCATGGGTGTTTTAGACCAATTATGATCTTATCGACATGGGTGTCTTGGACTAATTATGATCTTATCGACGTGGGTGTTTTAGACCAATTATGATTTTATCAACATGGGTGTTTTGGACTAATTATGATCTTGTCGACATGGTTGTTTTAGACTAACTATGATCTTATTGACATGGGTGTTTAAGACCAATTATGATTTTATTGACATGGGTGTTTAAGACCAATTATGATTTTATCAACATGGGTGTTTTGGACTAATTATGATCTTATTGACATGGGTGTTTTAGACCAATTATGATTTTATCAACATGGGTGTTTTGGACTAATTAAGATCTTGTCGACATGGGTGTTTTAGACTAATTAAGATCTTATCGACATGGGTGTTTTAGACCAATTATGATTTTATCAGCATGGGTGTTTTGGACTAATTATGATCTTATCGACATGGGTGTTTTAGACCAATTATGATTTTATCAACATGGGTGTTCTGGACTAATTAAGATCTTGTCGACATGGGTGTCTTGGACTAATTATGATCTTATCGACATGGATGTTTTAGACCAATTATGATTTTATCAACATGGGTGTTTTGGACTAATTATGATCTTGTCGACATGGGTGTTTTAGACTATATATGATCTTATCAGCATGGTTGTTTTAGACTAACTATGATCTTATTGACATGGGTGTTTTAGACTAACTATGATCTTATTGACATGGGTGTTTTAGACCAATTATGATCTTATCGACATGGGTGTTTTGGACTAATTATGATCTTGTCGACATGGGTGTTTTAGACTAATTATGATCTTATCGACATGGGTGTCTTGGACTAATTATGATCTTATCGACATGGATGTTTTAGACCAATTATGATTTTATCAACATGGGTGTTTTGGACTAATTATGATCTTGTCGACATGGGTGTTTTAGACTAATTATGATCTTATTGGCATGGTTGTTTTAGACTAACTATGATCTTGTTGACATGGGTGTTTTAGATTAATTATGGTCTTATTGACATGGGTGTTTTAGACCAATTATGATCTTATCGACATGGGTGTTTTGGACTAATTATGATCTTGTTGACATGGGTGTTTTGGACTAATTATGATCTTGTTGACATGGGTGTTTTAGATTAATTATGGTCTTATTGACATGGGTGTTTTAGACTAATTATGATCTTATTAATATGGGTGTTTTAAGCTAATTATGGTCTTATCGACTTGGGTGTTTTAGGCTAATTATGATACCTAATTAGTCTTGAATGAAGGTCATGCCAATCCGACCTTAGGATGGCTGCCATAAGAAACACGTTCATAATCTTTGTCTCTAATTCTCCTGAATCAATGATTGTTTCAACATGATGTTTTCACTATAAGTCTTCTTATGGTGTCTGCTTTGTCCTAAATGAAAACGGTGCCAGTCTTATATCAAATATGACTGCCATGGAGGGTAATTTAATAATCTTATCATTCAGAGTTGGTTTCAACACTCAGCTGTTAAAAAGAAGAAAAGTCTTATCTTAAATTTTAGGAATTCTTTTTGGACATTCAAGTTCTTTGAGTAACTGTTCATTGTTAATTAAATGTTATCCTTAGCATTGTATGAATTTGCTGTTTTGCTAATATGCACTTCTGATAAAGTATGTTGGTTACCTAGCCACATTGGTATTAAAGGTAACGAAAAAGCAGATCGCGCTGCTAAAATGGCCCTTTCTCAAGAACCATCTGATTTTAAAATACCATATACTGATTTTAAACCTTGTATCAGAAAGTTCTTACGTCAGAAGTGGCAGGCATCATGGAATGATGCTGTAAATAACAAACTTCATGCAATCAAACCAACTCTAGGAGAATGGACTCCTTCCTACAGAACCATTCGTAGGGAGGAGGTAGTCATTGCAAGAATCCGAATTGGTCATACTTATATCACCCACATCCACATACTAAAAGGTGAAGACCCACCAGAGTGCGTTTCTTGCAATGAACCATTCACTGTCAAGCACTTTATGATAGAGTGCTTTGACCTGCAACCTACGCGCGATCGTTATTACATTGTGCATGACATGAAAGAACTTTTTGATAATATAAACATCACTCGTATTATCGAGTTCTTGAAAGCCGTAAATATTTACTCAAAACTCTGACTTTTATGCTATCACCTTGTGCAGTTTTATGCAATATACATACCGTCCCATTTTAATACCTATTAATCTTTTTTACATCTCCCGTTGATCGGGAAGCTTTATTTTGCACCGTTACCATCTTACCGTTTTTAATTTCAACCATTTGTTCTTTTATATCGCTGGTTGATATAGAACCTTTTATAAGTTTTAAAAGATTATACAAGTAACACTTTGTTTGGCGCTAAATAGCCTAAAAGTGCTGATGCGCCGTTAAAAAACAAACAATCAATCAATCACGATAAAGTATGAAAGCAAGAGTTCTCTCTCTTTAACACTTGAAAATGGAAAACCTGATTTCAGTCAGTGCATTTCCATTTTGTTCCAAATAAATGAAAACAAAAAGAAACAGTGAATGAAAGTGATAAATGCATTTCTGAGACCACAAATGGTAAACACTAAGGTCATAGCTGAAATGTAACTTCGAATCAAATGCAGATGGAAAGCAAATGAAATAAACTTCAAATAAAATTTAAGAAATTACAGATTTGGTGATGTTACCATTTTAGGATCTGTAGATTCATCCTAAACACAACCTTTGATAACATTATCACCTCACATTCAAGTGACAGGACTAAAATTAAAAAATTTGTTTGGATTTGTTATCGAGTTTTAATGATTAGGAGGAAAAATATATCAACAGTAGCTCCAATTAACACAATATTTTGGCAACATTTAGAGGCATACATATATATATATATATATATATATATATATATATATATATATATATATATATAGTCAAACCTGTCCTAACAGTCACCTGAATTTAGTGGTCTCATGGTCACAATGGCTGCCCCCTCCCCCCGCAAATTTTTATATAAATGTCATGTAATAAGTGGTCACCTATCCTCTGTTGATAGTGGCCAGGTGTTTCTTAACCAAGCAGTGCCTTCCGCAATCAATAGAGCACATCAGCAGTGACCACTCCAAGTATGCAAATTAAACTTATGTTTGCTGAGCATGGCATGGTATATATAAAGGTATATTACATGAATCAATAATTAAACTTTTGATTGTACTTTCTGTAGTCCAGTGAAACTCAAAGGTTTCTGACAAAGCCAGATTTATCAGGCAGAGAGCTTATGTCATTGCAGTACTCACAGCAAAACCATCGTTGACATGTGCTCTATTCTTGATGAATCTGACTTCTTCAAGTTGCTGCAACAGCAACTAGCTTCTGGTCATTGTTCTCAGGTAATATATTGATAAGTATATATCTCAGGTAATATATGGAGAAGTATATATCTCAGGTAATATATTGAGAAGTATATATCCTTTGATTCTTTACATACAGTATGCAACTTTTATTTAATATTTTCCTGTGTTTGTACAACAACATTTGAAACAGGTTTGTTGTTGATAGGATGTGACTATTGGACCTCTGATGTCATTGACATGCAGATTACGAGATTTGCATAATCATGTGACTAGAAATGCAAATGACGAGTACCAGATCAGATTTCATCAACTCTGTAGTTGCATCTCGTCTGTCAACAGATTAAATAATAATGATTATAATATTCTTAATTTATGAGAAAATAAGTCAATTTCCTATCGATTTTCATGCAGGTAAAACACTATGTAACATCATTTAAGTTTGCTAGGCCTGCTGATGCACAGTGATGGCAAATTCCAACTTTTCTAAAGGCAATTGACTTTGACCCTAAACTCCAACATAAATGTTGAAAGATCAAAAATAGGGTGTGAAGGTTTACAGTACCTAATGTTGTAAGGTACTACTAACAAGAGAGAGAGAGATAAACGTGTGCATGTACTCACTTATATTTGTTGTGTGGGGGGGGTGCATTTAAATTATCAGATTGGTTTTATGAGAGTCGAGTGTTCTGCAGGAGAGAAGATAATACCTCTTGTCATAGGCAAATAAAAAATCCAAGTAAGGATACAGTATTCATGTGGAACTTATTAAATTGTTTTTTTTTTTCTTTTGCTAAACAGTTAAGCTAAATACATATATCTTGGTAGTATACTCCTACTGCTAATAATAATACAGGTGAAATAATAATAATGATAATACTTCTAGTAATGTTATTTGGTTCATAGCACATAAATTTGTCATGACCCAAATTTGAGAGCTTTTACCTGCCTTCAGAGGTCACCTGTCTGCAAAGGTTACTTTTGCCATTTTCCATTGGTGGCTGTTGTCGACAGGTTTTTGTGGTTGCTGCAAACTGTAGGGTTAAGGACCAAACTGTAGGGTTAAGGACCAAATGAACATAGGTCAGACCATGAAGATCAAAGGACCTGTTTCCCAAATCCATGAATTTAAGTACCAATTTCAGAACATTTGTAGAAATTTATTTCTAATCAGTGCCATTTGACCACTGATGTACTGACATGCTGTTTCACCCTGGTACTTACATACAGTTTACTTTAAATCACATTTACTTATAATATAAAAACTTGATCATAGTTTTTGTGTGGCAATTATCCAGAATGTAAAGCTAGAAGCAAATAATACAGCACTGTAGATTATAGATGACTCCAGGTATGTGTATCCTCAAAATGACGTAAATAACTAGATTACCCCAAACTGCTTTCTGCCACTCAGGAAATAGCATGCCTTTTTCTTAGAAGGTAGATTACTTGTAGTTGTTTCTAGTTATTTTCTTCATTTAGACCATTTCATTATCTTTAATATCTTTTCTTTTCTGTTACAAAATGTGAATATTTATTGTTCTACACATGTCAGTATTGTGTATGTATTTCATTGCCCCCTAAGGAAGACCTTACTGTTGATCATACATTGAGAAATTTTATTATTTTCTCAGCACTGTTACCAACATTTGTATCATCATATAATAGTTATGTTGATGATTTGCATTCCCATTTTGTTTCTTTTAAAATCTTTGAGAATCTGGCGCCTATCAAAGCTCTGGTTGTAGCTGTGTCACTGTCTTGTGCTGTATATATCAGGAGTTTGCAATTACAATCAAGCTTCCTACTTCCTGTTTAGTACAAAGCCATAATTATCAGCATAAATTTTAATTTGTATAGGGATTATTAAACATTTTCTTCCTTTGTCTTTTTGAAGAAGTCAACTGTTTCTTGGGAGTCCCTCTTGTACATGAAATTAAATGGTCTTAGGTAGAGACTAGCTCCCTTGGAGAGGTGACATTTTATTGCTTCTAGCTCCCTTGGAGAGGTGACATTTTATTGTTTCTAGCTCCCTTGGAGAGGTGACATTTTATTGTTTGCATAAACCTCAATAGAATTTCATAACTTTTCTAATGAACAGTTCTACCTTGATGACTCAGACAGAATGGGACCAGGAAACAGAGACCATGCCATATGCAAGGGCATGAATTACCAAGGGACCTCTGAAAATTTAGGATAGCGATGGACATCTACAATGTGAAATGGTTGGGGTGGGGTTAAGTGGTCAAGTACTCATTTAATAATCATGATGCAATCAATTGTCAATAAATAGAGTTTTCTAATGAAGTTAATTGTTTTTTTGCATAAATTACCTCTATTTTCAATATATCCAATCTCTGAAAGATTGTTTAAAACATTACTCCTAGTGGTTTCAATACACATCACATGTGTACAGCAAAATGGTTGTGTATTAGATCACTGCATTTTGCATGTGAATGTGGAGACATTGTAGTGCTACTGTGGATTTAGAATAAAACAAGATTGTTTTAGAAAAAAGTGACAGTTATTTAGAAAAACAACAAAGTGGAAGCTTGGTTTTTTAAAAATATATGTTGGTAAAATTTTGATACTTTATTTTCATTGCATGTTATAGTAGAATTTCTGCTTATCCTTAAGCAAACCTCTGAGTGCAATTTTTAAGTTCATTATAAACTTGGGAACTTGCTTCTCCATAATGAATCCTATTTTTGTTACTAAGCCTTTCATGTGCCTAGTATGCCTTTCATGTGCGTAGAAAGCCGTTCATGTGCCTAGTATGCCTTTCATGTGCCTAGTATGCCTTTTCACTTTTTTCTTCAGAAAATTTAACATTGAATTTGACTTCTTATTAAAAGTTCTGAATTCATGATGTTGATTCGAATTTCTGGGCACCAGCTGCCATTTTAGATTATAAAATGAATGATATATCAATGTTTAGTTTACCAGTTTTGATCACAGATTTGTGTTCAACAAAAAGGAGCCTGTTTTAAGGATATTTTCTATAAGAAAAATCCACACATGCCACCTTGTCATAAGATGGTTTAGGAGTAATATAGTGAAGAGTAGCATAGATCTTAAATGTGAAATGATGTCAGTACCCATTTAGAAGTTTCATTTAAAACAATGATGTCAGTACCCATATAGAAGTTTCAATTATAGCAATGTCAGTACCCATGTGGAAGTTTCATTTGAAACAATGACGTCAGTACCCATTTAGAAGTTTCATTTGAAACAATGATGTCAGTATACATTTAGAAGTTTCATTTGAAACAGTGATGTCAGTACCCATGTAGAAGTTTCATTTGAAACAATGATGTCAGTATCCATTTAGAAGTTTCATTTGAAACAATGATGTCAGTACCCATTTAGAAGTTTCATTTGAAACAATGATGTCAGTTCCCATTTAGAAGTTTCATTTGAAACATTGATGTCAGTACCCATTTAGAAGTTTCATTTAAAACAGTGATGTCAGTATCCATTTAGAAGTTTCATTTAAAACAATGACGTCAGTACCCATTTAGAAGTTTCATTTCAAACAATGACGTCAGTATCCATTTAAAAGTTTCATTTGAAACAATGATGTCAGTATCCATTTAGAAGTTTCATTTGAAACAATGATGTCAGTATCCATTTAGAAGTTTCATTTGAAACAATGATGTCAGTACCCATTTAGAAGTTTCATTTGAAACAATGATGTCAGTACCCATTTAGAAGTTTCATTTGAAACAATGGTGTTAGTACCCATTTAGAAGTTTCATTTAAAACAATGATGTCAGTATCCATTTAGAAGTTTCATTTGAAACAATGATGTCAGTACCCATTTAGAAGTTTCATTTGAAACAATGATGTCAGTACCCATTTAGAAGTTTCATTTGAAACAATGATGTCAGTATCCATTTAGAAGTTTCATTTGAAACAATGATGTCAGTACCCATTTAGAAGTTTCATTTGAAACAATGATGTTGGTACCCATTTAGAAGTTTCATTTGAAACAATGATGTCAGTATCCATTTAGAAGTTTCATTTGAAAGAATGATGTCAGTACCCATTTAGAAGTTTCATTTGAAACAATGATGTCAGTATCCATTTAGAAGTTTCATTTGAAAGAATGATGTCAGTATCCATTTAGAAGTTTCATTTGAAAGAATGATGTCAGTACCCATGTAGAAGTTTAAATTAAAACAATGATATCAGTACCCATGTAGAAGTTTCAGTTAAAACAATGATGTCAGTACCCATGTAGAAGTTTCAATTAAAACTGTGACATCAGTACCCATGTAGAAGTTTCAATTAAAACAATGTCAGTACCCATGTAGAAGTTTCAGTTAAAACAATGATGTCAGTACCCATTTAAAAGTTTAAATTAAAACAATGATGTCAGTACCCATGTAGAAGGTTCAATTAAATCAGCGATGTCAGTACCCATTTAGAAGATTCAATTAAAACAATGATGTCAGTACCCATGTAGAAGGTTCAATTAAATCAGCGATGTCAGTACCCATTTAGAAGATTCAATTAAAACAATGATGTCAGTACCCATTTAGAAGTTTCAGTTAAAACAATGTAGTCAGTACCCATGTAGAAGTTTAAATTAAAATGATGTCAGTATCCATGTAGAAGTTTAAGTTAAAACAATGATGTCAGTGCCCATGTAAAAGTTTCAATTTAAACAATAATGTCAGTGCCCATGTAAAAGTTTCAATTTAAACAATGATGCCAGTACCCATGTAAAAGTTTTCAATTTAAACAGTGATGCCAGTACCCATGTAAAAGTTTCAATTAAAACAATGATTTATCAGGTCTGAAAATGAGTTTCTTAGCAGAATGTGTAATATGCATCCAGACACTCTCAGATGCATCAGACATGTACTAAATATTTTGGAAACTGTTACATACATAAAATACAAATCACAATGCAAATAACAGTGTTTCCAAATTGCACTGGATCATAATGCTCGTGTTGGTCAACTAAAGTCATATATATAAAAGAAAAACTAACAGGCAACAGTGCACAGCTATTGTGATACTTGCCTGAGTGCTTTCAGAATCTACCAATTCCTTTCTCAAAGACACAAAACTGCTATGGTTGATCACACAAATGAGACAAGAAGAAAGCACTAATTATCTTAAAAAGGAAGATTACACAAAGGAGACGAGAAGAAAGCACTAATTAACATAAAAAGGAAGATTACAAAAATGAGACAAAATCAAAACACTAGTTGCTTGACAATGGATGATCATGAAAGAGGTCAGACTAACACACTAAATACTTTACAAAGGACAATTATGCAAGTGAGACAAGAACAAAACACTAATTGCTTTACAAAGGACAATTATGCAAGTTAGAAAAGAACAAAACACTAATTATCTTATAAAGGATGATTATACATGGGAGACAAGAGCAAAACACTAATTACTTTACAAAAGACAAATACACAATGTCAGGACTGTGTAAATTACAGTGTTCATTAGTGTAATCATCCTTTGTAAAGCAATTAGTAAATTTCAAAAGTGCTTGGGCTCTTTTCACATCATAAATATTTACAGTTCCAAGCTAGATTATTCTTGCCTTCCAAGAATATAAAAATAATTTAATTGTATATATATTTTTTAAATATAAAACAGAAATTTGTTGCAAATTATAAAAGGTTTTACAATGCATATAAATTTAATTTTTTGAAATTTTTTAAAATGTATATTTCCTAGCTATGATTTTAGGAAGAATTTCAGGTTTATGCAATGTCAGATTGTTGTCAACATTTGTATGAACGTCAGTTATTGATATTTTTATTTGGTGTCACTCCTGTTATAGTTATCTATATTTAATATTCAAATTTATGTTGTACAGAAATTTTAGATCAGAAAGTTATTTCATTTTTTAAAGATAGAAGATCTATATTCATGTAAGATTTTTATGTTCAATTTCTGTTCATGCCATCACTTCCAAGGACTTGCAAGTGAGTCATGATAACTCTTATCTCTTTTTCCATTGTTAATTTTTTACAACATAACACAGTTTTGTATTCTTGTCCAATAATCATTTGGAAGCAGTAGTTTTGAAAAAAATGTTGAAGTCCTCTTTTTCTAATTTTTTTACAGTTTAGGGCATAGAGATAAATGTTGTACCTACCAACATAATTATGACCAAATACACAGTAATGTTTGTACCTACCAAAATAAATATGACCAAACACACACTAATGTGTGTACCTAACAACATAATTATGACCAAACACAAAGTAATGTTTGTACCTAACAACATAATTATGACCAAACACACACTAATGTTTGTACCTAACAACATAATTATGACCAAACACAGTAATGTTTGTACCTAACATAATTATGACCAAACACGTTTTACAGTAATGTTCGGAATGATGTAACCATTTCTTAATCCTTTTTAAATATACATGTATTTCTTCTTAGACACATATAAAGCTAGTTGCCCGAGTCTTAAGCTTTTTTAGAATGGAGAACTGCTACATGGCATACACAGCTATTGGCATAGTAACATACAAGTATACTTTGGTCAGAGCTTCTCAATTATGCCATCTCTTAGTCCCATGTTCCAGGTTAAGGGAAGTAACTGCATCCTTTATTAGCTGATGACATAATGTTGTCGAAACTCAAGTTATTTCCCTTGGTTCAGAAGCTGCATTCAGGGTTACATCAGAAGTCAGAACATCCAGGATAATTGTTTAACCAAATACCTTCATTGGTGAAAATTAAGTAGAATAATATCATTTTGTCACAAAAAGCAAAAACAATGGGTATGTCATTAGACTTAAATAAATCTGATTAAAAGACATGAAACAATCTACACCCTTTGATATAATAACCCCAGCTACTACTACTAATGATAATACAACTGACAATATTTAAAGAGGGTGACATAATTAGTTGATGAAGTTATATGCATGTTTAGATACAGAGTACACATACATAGTGACACACACCATACAAACCAATAAATTGCATTGATAATAAGCTATATATGACAAAGTCAACAGAAAATATGAATGAACATGCTCCAACTAGGTACATTGTGTATATACAGTACAAAAGTAGTGAGACAACAAAATGGAGGGTTTGAGAATTTTTTTACTTTAAATGCATTTGTCAAATCAAACAGGTTCCACTTTTCATCCTTTGAATTAAATTTTACTTAAATGCATTTGTATTTGTACTTTTTCTAATTTCCTTTGGGATTCTGTTCTAAATTAGTGACTGAGTATGAAACATTTTTCTTAAAAAGAGTTCTTTATTTGGTGTTGGAATGGAAAGGTGATTAGCTGAAAATGATCTTAAATTTGGGGTGTTGCCTTGTTTTCTAGCATGAAATAGTTGATTGAGATATAATGGGGCTATATTGTTTTCTAGCATGAAATAGTTGATTGAGATATAATGGGTCTATATTGTTTTCTAGCATGAAATAGTTGATTGCGATATAATGGGGCTTTATTGTTTTCTAGCATGAAATAGTTGATTGAGATATAATGGGGCTATATTGTTTACTAGCATGTAATAGTTGATTGAGATGTAATGCGGCTATATTGTTTTCTAGCATGAAATAGTTGATTGAGATGTAATGGGGCTATATTGCTTTCTAGCATGAAATAGTTGATTGAGATATAATGGGGCTATATTGTTTTCTAGCATGAAATAGTTGATTGAGGTGTAATGGGGCTATATTGCTTTCTAGCATGAAATAGTTGATTGAGATGTAATGGGGCTATATTGTTTTCTAGCATGAAATAGTTGATTGAGATATAATGGGGCCATATTGTTTTCTAGTGTGAAATTGTTGATTGAGATACAGTGGGGCCATATTGTTTTCTAGCATGAAATAGTTGATTGAGATACAATGGGGCTATATTGTTTCTAGCATGAAATAGTTGATTGAGATATAATGGGGCTATATTGTTTCTAGCATGAAATAGTTGATTGAGATATAATAGGGCCATAGTTTTCTAGCATGAAATAGTTGATTGAGATATAATGGGGCTATATTGTTTCTAGCATGAAATAGTTGATTGAGATATAATGGGGCTATATTGTTTTCTAGCATGAAATAGTTGATTGAGATATAATGGGGCTATATTGTTTTCTAGCATGAAATAGTTGATTGAGATATAATAGGGCCATATTGTTTTCTAGCATGAAATAGTTGATTGAGATATAATGGGGCTATATTGTTTCTAGCATGAAATAGTTGATTGAGATATAATGGGGCTATATTGTTTTCTAGCATGAAATAGTTGATTGAGATATAATGGGGCCATATTGTTTTCTAGCATGAAATAGTTGATTGAGATATAATGGGGCTATATTGTTTTCTAGCATGAAATAGTTGATTGAGATATAATGGGGCTATATTGTTTCTAGCATGAAATAGTTGATTGAGATATAATAGGGCCATATTGTTTTCTAGCATGAAATAGTTGATTGAGATATAATGGGGCTATATTGTTTTCTAGCATGAAATAGTTGATTGAGATATAATGGGGTTATATTGTTTTCTAGTATGAAATTGTTGATTGAGATACAATGGGGCCATATTGTTTTCTAGCATGAAATAGTTGATTGCGATATAATGGGGTCATATTGTTTAAAACTTTGTGCAGATGTCGAGCCTTTCTCAAAAATATTTGTTCACTTACTGTTAACATTTTGATACCATTGAATTTGGAATGTTTTCGTCAAGATCTAGAAACAGTCTGCAGACCTTTCATGCAGGTGTAATAACTTGTAGATATCCTTGTGTTTCTCCAGATAACATTACTATAGTATAGGTATTGTTCTATATAGCATTTAACATATTATCAGTTGATAAATATGGCCTTATCTTGCATAAAAATGACACATGATATTGCCTTTATGACACAGGACTTCAATGTGTTCATTCCATTGCAAATTGCTTTCAACCATCACCCCAGTTGTTTTGTCATGGGTAGCCATTTGTGTAGCTAATTTCATTCAGCTTAGGATTCCAATTGTTATTTTCCAATTTTGCTTTCTTTTGTTGGATAACAATCATCACAATTTTGAGAAGGAAACCTGTAGGTCTAATTTATAGCTCTTTGAAATCTGATAGAGTAATCTCATCCCTATATAAGTCAGCAGATGAAATACAGTTGCCTAACTGCAATGGCAGGTCATTTATGAAAATGAGGAAGAGTAGTGGACCCAGGATTGATCACTCTGGCATTTCACATGTAATTGGCTTTTCATTAGTAGAGATGACATTTACTTCTTAAACTGTTTCTTGTTGTTAGATATGATGTAAACCAATCAGTCATAGAACCTTGTTGTTAGATATGATGTAAACCAATCAGTCATAGAACCTTCACTCTGATGAATGTTTATTTATTGATAAGAATATCAACAAGTTCAGAAGCTTTTCTAACAACTAGTATGGATACAGCTTTGACGGTATAGGGAGAGAGAGATGATAAACCTAGAGAGACATTCTCACAGGTTTCATAAGCTGTCAGAATATACCTAGAGAGACAATCTCACAGGCTTTATCAGCTATAATGGTATACCTAGAGAGACGGAATACCTAGATAGATGGTATACCTAGAGAGACAATCTCACAGTCTTCCTATGCTTCACAACCTCCTTGTGTCAGGGACAACAGTACATATCCAGAGGGTCAGTGAAATATGTCTCAGCTGGAATTGGTGCTTTTGCGTCATAATGAATGTGATTCCATGACCTCTGACCCTTATAATATAAACATCATGGCATGTTTCTACTGAGAATATTAGTGATGAGCACTTTGTATTTCCATTGAATAATAATTTGAATAAATAATTCCACCAAAATGAAAAAATTAAGGCAACAATAAGACTGATTTTGCTTGAAGATTTTAAGGCATGAATCAGGAATTTTTCAAGTAAACAACCTTACATGAAAAAGCTATACAATAATAGAACTAGGATGAGGGTCAGTAAAAATTTCATTTTGAGAACATTTTAAGCTGTCAACAAGATATGGTCTGTTACTCAAACTAGAATAAAGAATATGGCAAACATCAGGTATACCAGGTTTTTCCATGGAGGAATACCAATGTCAAAGTAAGATAAACATGTTGACATTTATAGATAATGATCCTAATATTTAATCTATACTCACATAGAAATATTAGCTATGTGTTATGTTATTTACAAAATAAATGTACCTGGTAAGGTACACAGTGAACATGATTTTGGACAAGGTGAGGTACAAATTGCAAATGTGTATAACATAATCATTAAGAAAAGCCAACAATTAATACAAATGAAATATACATAACTATTACTATCAACAATATTGTGGCCATCTATCCAGTAATTTGTCAGATGGACTTTGGGAAAAAATGAGTGACTGTCCTATCACAAAAAATGGTGGTAGTTATATGCATTGAAATATGTCCAATTTACCCTACATAGAATTCTCTGAAAGCCAAACTGAGCTTACAACCATACTGAGTTGATTCATATCAGTGGAAACTGGCAGTCGCATAACCTTTAGATTTAGTATTCATTATAATCACCATACTGAGTTGATCCACTTCAGTGGAAACTGGCAGTGGCATAACCTTCAGATTTAGTATTCATTATAATCACCATACTGAGTTGATCCACATCAATGGAAACTGGCAGTGGCATAACCTTTAGATTTAGTATTCATTATAATCACCTTGCTGAGTTGATCCATATCAGTGCAAACTGGCAGTGGCATAACCTTCAGATTTAGTATTCATTATAATCACCATGCTGAGTTGATCCATATCAGTGGAAACTGGCAGTCGCATAACCTTTAGATTTAGTATAATTTCTTCATCCAGTAATCATCCTTTCAGACAAATATCCATCAATTGGAATTTATATTTTTTTCTGCCACGTACATTACTGCATCTGTGGTGAATGGCCATGGTGGAATCAACACTGTTTTCAGTGGAAAAATTGCATCTGTGGTGAATGGCCATGGTGGAAACAACACTGTTTTCAGTGGAAAAATTGTAAACAGTCTCATCAAAATCCATCTATATATTGCCTCAACAACTCCAGCTGACCTGACTATTGGACATCACAGGAATTTCCACTTGAAATCCATTGTTGAAAAATGATGTTATTCAATGTACTGTTGATTGCAAGGATAGTTGCTGTATGAATTGTAAAAACAAATATACCGTTAAATGTTATTGGTGATCAAATTATGCATTATTGCTTAAAGTCTCATCTAGAAATATTGTTTCTCATGCAAGAATTGATAAGTGCAGTAGCTGAAGCAGGATTAAGTAAAATACAAAAAAATCATTTGTTCTTTTTATCTAGATTCTTCCACTCAAAATAAAAACTATGTGATAAACAGAATTTCAAATGGGCAAGGATTTAATGTTGAATTGATGAAATTTGTTTAGTAATTTGCACCATTTGCTCAGCAAGGCTTGAAATTATTCAGCTGATTTTATAAATTCAGTATTAGATTATTACCCTTTTGAGATCCTCAATTTCAAAATAACCATAATGTGCATAATAAAATTGTGAAGGGTGCATGTGTCTGCTTTATTCTGGGACCATTGTGACTAGGCAGTCATGGTCAAACATTTCAATAAAACTGTGAAGGGTGCATGTATCTACTTTATTCTGCGACCATTGTGACTAGGCAGTCATGGTCAAACATTTCAATAAAATTGAAGGGTGCATGTATCTACTTTATTCTGCGACCATTGTGACTAGGCAGTCATGGTCAAACATTTCAATAAAATTGTGAAGGGTGAATGTGTCTGCTTTATTCTGGGACCATTGTGACTAATCAGTCATGGTAAAAAATTTCAATAAAATTTGTTTGTAACATGTTGGAAAATGTTAGAGATTTATGGTGGGTAGTAAATTAACTGTATAGTCTGGTCTGATTTCATTAATCGTGCGCAACAATTCATTCCCTGACTGACCCAATTCTTTGTGTATTTGATAAGAGGAGTGAGTATATGATCTTTACCCTGTTCAACTAAATTGATGAGTTTCAAATACTATTTCAGCAATTTATTTGACATGGTGTTTTTTTCACACACATTTCTTAGGACCCAGGGTGTCCAAATGGTTTAAAGTACTTGATATACAGATTGTTCACATATCTCAGTATGTGAGTTCAAGTCTCAGCTCAACCAGTGTGAGTATGCAAAAAAACTTGGTAGGTTCCTGTGTGTTGGTAGGTTCTTCACAAGGACTTCCTTAATTTTTACTCCACCAAATATTCTGGCTGCAGTCTATAGTCTATCATGTGCTGAAGAATGGCCTTACACCCCACAAAACCAAAAGCAAACCACACACTGACCCTTAATTGGCACAAATATTCAACTAAGAGTAATGCAAGAAAATGCAAACCAGCTTGTACATTTTATTAGTGACTTTGGATCATTATGCCAAAATTTCAATGTATCATATTATTATGTAAATATTTCTGTCAGTTAGTGGTTTTTGATCATTATGTACAATTTAGTTTGTTAATGGTTTTTGATTATTATGAAAAAATTTAACTTTTCAATAAAGTTAGATACTCAAACATTTCACAAGCATTCATCCTTAATGGAGTGGTCCTTGATTTACTAGCCATGTGATAAAAGGCCTGGGTCAACCCTGATCTCCTGGCACACTGAATGATGACTTTTCTGGTTCACCATGATTTCCTGGCACATTTTGTATGATGACAGATATGGGTCTACCCTGATCTCCTGGCACATTGTTCAATGACAGAGATGGGTCTACCCTGATCTCCTGGCATTATTGTATGATGAAGATATGGGTCTACCATAATCTTCTTGCACATTGTATGATGAATGATATGAGTCTACCCTGATCTCCTGGCACATTGGATGATGAATGATACGAGTCTACCCTGATCTCCTGGTACATTGGATGATGAATGATACGAGTCTACCCAGATCTCCTGGCGCATTGTATGATGACAGAGATGGGTCTTCCCTGATCTCCTGGCACATTGTATGATGACAGAGATGGGTCTTCATTGATCTCCTGGCACATTGTATGATGACAGATATGGGTCTACCCTAATCTCCTGGCACATTTTATGATGACAGAGATGGGTCTTACCTGATCTCCTGGCACATTGTATGGTGACAGATATGGGTCTACCCTAATCTCATGGCAAATTGTATGGTGACAGATATGGGTCTACCCTAATCTCCTGGCAAATTGTATGGTGACAGATATGAGTCTACCCTGATATATATGCACATTCAAAATGGCATGTCTGGATATATGCTGATGTACTGGCACATTCTATAATGGAAGGTATGGGGCTATCCCAATTGACTGGCACATTATGTGCTGGCACATCAAAGTCTGTGGTATGGGTCAACCCTCATTGACTGGCACATTATGTTTTGGCAGATCTGGGTCTATCCTGATATACTTGCACATTCTATAATGGCAGGCCCGGGTCTACCCCCCCCCCCCCAACTGACTGGCACATTGTTATGGCAGACCTGGGTCAACCAAGTACATTCATCCCTAATAGTGTAGACCCAGACTGGTACATGATATGATGGTGGATCTGGGCCAGCCCTGTTGTTATTTTCACTCATTATGTGATCTTAGATCTTTGTCTTCCTTGTTTACATTCATTCTTTATAGACCCTGCTTGGCTGGAACATTTTATAATGACAGGTCTGGGTCTGTCCTGATGTATTGGTACATTATATCGTGGCATATCTGGGTCTTCCCAATTCTACTGGCACATTATATGATGGTTGATCAGTGTCTTTCCTAATCTACTAACACATTATATGTTAACAGATCTATATCTTCCCTGATGTACTGTCACATTACATGATAGTCAGACTGGGTCAACCTTGATGTACATGTACAGAATATGAAGGCAAGATCAGGGTCAACCCTGTTTACATTCCGCCTTAATAGTGCATACCCTTATATGATGGCAGATCAGGGTTCATACTTAGATGTATGCCGTGCACAATATATGCTACGTAGAAATCAATGAAAATTATTTTGTATTGATTACAGCATATGCCATGGTTCTATTTCTGGATAAAAAGGAAGAATACATAGCATTGGGATGTGTATGAATTTGTATGCAAGCCTTTGTGACAGAACCACTTGTTTATGTAAAATTTAAATGTTTGCTATTAAAGGTTTAGTCAAACCAGAGTCAACAGTATTGGGTTCAAGTTTGCCAGGGTAAGCTTCAGTCACCATGAATATTCATAGATAACAGATGTTGTGTCACATGATGGTGAATCAACCCTTTAACCACTGCAGTGATGTCAAGGTCTTTCAGGATTATATGCCATAGTGACTCATTTATTAGAGATACTTTCTCTTCCTCTCCCATAAGTCCATGTTTGCCATCACTTAACAAAACAGTACATCAGGCCAATGGTAAATTAAACTGTACATGTCCCATCTTAACATCAAACTCTGCATGAAAGCCAGCCTAGTTCTCTGAGGTATTGGTTGTTGAAGTCTGGTCTACAACTTAAATCAGTATTTCTTCAGCTGACACTCATTTTTATAAGTCAGTACACCTTAATTGTTCATTCGACTACAAACATTCAACCACACAACCACCCACCCATCCCACTTAATCCAGTACCATCTCTCCAACCCACTTTAGCCTTACCAGGGGACTAGGTGATTTTACAAATAATAAAAATAACCTTAAGTTATGTCCCAGTATCAAAGTTTTATGTATATTTGTATTTACCTTCATATCTCAAAAGGTACTGCATGTACAACCATTCATTTTATATATTAAAAAAACAAGCCCATGTAGCCCACACAACAAAGATAATGATGGTCTGGTTTTAAGCCCATCATTTAGTGCAATCTATCTATAGTTTTCTAATCTAGGACCTGGCATTTGACATACAAGTAAGCAAGAATGTTGATATTTATCATTTTATACCTTAAAGAGAAACCACAAGCAGTAAATAATGACTGAAAGCTTTAAATATGTATATAAAATAATAATAATAATAATAATAATAACGATAATAATAATAATTGGACTTAGTACATAATCTATACTCTAGAAGCTCTAGGCGCTGATTACAAAAACAAACACAAAATTGTTACAAGCTCTAGGGACCGCTCCAGTGGCCTATTGGTTAGAGCGTCCACCTCGGATGCGGTAGGTTGTGGGTTCGATCCCTGGTCGAGTCATACCAAAGACTTACAAAAATGGTACTAACAGCTGCCTTGCTTGGCGCTCAGTATTAAGAGGTTAGTGTTAGGACTGGTTGGTCTGGTGTCAGGATAATGTGACTGGGTGGGACATCATGCGATGCATGATGCCCCAGTGCCAGATATCACTATAAACTGTCACACTGCAGACATTGTAGCAATATGACTGAAAAATTGTTAAAGCTATGTTAAAAATCCAAATCACACACAAGCTCTAGGCGCTGATTACAAAAACAAACAACACAATTGTTACAAGCTCTAGGCACTGACTACAAAAACAAACAACACAATTGTTACAAGCTCTAGGCACTGACTACAAAAACAAACAACACAATTGTTACAAGCTCTAGGCGCTGATTACAAAAACAAACAACACAGTTGTTACAAGCTCTAGGCACTGACTACAAAAACAAACAACACAATTGTTACAAGCTCTAGGCGCTGATTACAAAAACAAACAACACAATTGTTACAAGCTCTAGGCACTGACTACAAAAACAAACAACACAATTGTTACAAGCTCTAGGCACTGACTACAAAAACAAACAACACAGTTGTTACAAGCTCTAGGCACTGATTACAGAAACAAACAACACAATTGTTACAAGCTCTAGGCACTGACTACAAAAACAAACAACACAATTGTTACAAGCTCTAGGCGCTGACTACAAAAACAAACAACACAGTTGTTACAAGCTCTAGGCGCTGATTACAAAAACAAACAACACAATTGTTACAAGCTCTAGGTGCTGATTACAAAAACAAACAACACAATTGTTACAAGCTCTAGGTGCTGATTACAAAAACAAACAACACAATTGTTACAAGCTCTAGGCGCTGACTACAAAAACAAACAACACAATTGTTACAAGCTCTAGGCGCTGACTACAAAAGCAAACAACACAATTGTTACAAGCTCTAGGCACTGACTACAAAAACAAAACACAATTGTTACAAGCTCTAGGCGCTGACTACAAAAACAAACAACACAATTGTTACAAGCTCTAGGCGCTGACTACAAAAACAAACAACACAATTGTTACAAGCTCTAGGCGCTGACTACAAAAACAAACAACACAATTGTTACAAGCTCTAGGCGCTGACTACAAAAACAAACAACACAATTGTTACAAGCTCTAGGCGCTGACTACAAAAACAAACAACACAATTGTTACAAGCTCTAGGCACTGACTACAGAAACAAACAACACAATTGTTACAAGCTCTAGGCGCTGACTACAAAAACAACACAATTGTTACAAGCTCTAGGCGCTGATTACAAAAACAAACAACACAATTGTTACAAGCTCTAGGCGCTGACTACAAAAACAAACAACACAATTGTTACAAGCTCTAGGCGCTGACTACAAAAACAAACAACACAATTGTTACAAGCTCTAGGCGCTGATTACAAAAACAAACAACACAATTGTTACAAGCTCTAGGCACTGACTACAAAAACAAACAACACAATTGTTACAAGCTCTAGGCACTGACTACAAAAACAAACAACACAATTGTTACAAGCTCTAGGCACTGACTACAAAAACAAACAACACAATTGTTACAAGCTCTAGGCACTGACTACAAAAACAAACAACACAATTGTTACAAGCTCTAGGCACTGACTACAAAAACAAACAACACAATTGTTACAAGCTCTAGGCACTGACTACAAAAACAAACAACACAATTGTTACAAGCTCTAGGCACTGATTACAAAAATAACACATTTGTTACAAGCTCTAGGCACTGACTACATTGCATTTGGGTTTTTGCTTTGCCACATTACTTTTAATCATCCTCAGGTTCTTTTTTTCTTCTTCTCTTGCAAATGATTACTCCAGATCTACTTTTCTATTTCTTTACTGCGATTGCTAAAGATTATTATTTTTATTTCTTTACAGTGATTGCTAAAGATTCATATTTTTTATTTCTTAATGCTTAAGATCTACATTTCTTATTTATTTTATTCAAACATTTCCCCCAAGTAGTGTTTACACTAGACTGTGACCTGGTGAAGTGTTGATTTAGGTTTGTAATTACACCCATGAAAATACCTTGACAGTCAGTTGTTTGAAATTACACATTTTAGTCAGTTTTTTTGTTGACTTCTTGCCAGATCAAGTTTATTCCCAATTAAGCAACAAAGAGTATGATCACTGCATTCTGGTCACATTATTTAGCTGGAATTAAAATAGTTTAAATTTTATTAGTGAAAATAGGTCAAGCTTAGAATATCAGTAAAGTGGTTGTTTACAGCTTACTCCTTGAAGTGGAACCAAACTTTGATTGAAAAATGCAGGTTCAGGTGTTTAGTTCTAATATTAGAGACTGTGGTATGATATCAATCACACATACAAGGTGTAAATAATTGGCAGATTACCTTGCACTTCTTAAAGATAATTTTAGGAGCAACAAAACGTCCCCAGTCAGTAAGCATTTTGAACAAATGTAGTGTATTTTATGTTAGGAAGTGCAAACATTTTGTCATTTTATTGACTGGTTTGAGGTCTATACTTTTAAACAGTATACCTGACTTTTAACCTTAAAAAATGGAAACAGAAATGTTGACAAGAGATCAAGTTGTCATTTTATAAATGCATGTAAACTTTATGGCTATAACTTTGTCAACTGGCATGTTTACCTGTACTCATATTTCTTGATTGACTTTACTAATGTCTTACATCCCAAGTCAAATAAGTAAAAAATGTGCACTGAGAAATTGTATGAGGGAAGGTGAAACATTAAGTACAGTGACCACTGCCTTAGAGGACATAATATAATAGCACACCTGGTAATAGGGAATGAGGGCATTATATAATAGCACACCTGGTAATAGGGAATGAGGACATCAAATAGTTGCACACCTGGTAATAAGGAATGAGGACATCATATAATAGCAGACCTGGGAATAGGGAATGATTGCATCATATAATAGCACACCTGGTAATAGGGAATGAGGACATCAAATAGTTGCACACCTGGTAATAAGGAATGAGGACATCATATAATAGCAGACCTGGTAATAGGGAATGAGGGCATCATATAATAGCACACCTGGTAATAGGGAATGAGGGCATCATATAATTGAACACCTGGTAATAGGGAATGAGGGCATCATATAATAGCACACCTGATAATAAGGAATGAGGACATCAGATAGTAGCACACCTGGTAATAGGGAATGAGGACATCATATAATTGCACACCTGGTAGTAGGGAATGAGGACATCATATAATTGCACACCTGGTAATAGGGAATGAGGACATCACATAATTGCACACCTGGTAATAGGGAATGAGGACATCATATAATTGCACACCTGGTAATAGGGAGTGAGGACATCATATAATTGCACACCTGGTAATAGGGAATGGCATGTATAAAGCCATATTCTTAATTTTTCATGTATATTAACCTCTGAATAGGGAACATCTGACTGCAAAGGACAAATAGTGTGGTACATTAAATGCATGGTTATGGAAAGGTTTCATTGGACTTCATAAGAAATGGGGTTGTATTTCTTGTGATTTAAATAGGGGATAGAAGTACATCAGTATCTGCCAAACCTGTTTGCTGCTCTTTTTTATGCTAAATCTTGTTTCTGTGCAAACTTTGTGTGTGGTTTTAGTTAAATAATGTTATGTTTATTCCATTTCTCACCTACCAATAAAAATAAAGTTCAAAAGCAGATATAAATAAAAATTATATAGCAGTGGCAGCCAGTGCCAGCCCTGTATTCACTGATATGTATGTAGCAACTAGTGCCAGCCCTGTATTTCAGTTATATTTATGTGGCAGCTAGTGCCAGTCCTGTATTCAGTAACATTTATGTAGCAGCCAGTGCTGGTCCTGTATTCAGTGACATTTATGTGGCAGCCAGTGCCAGCCTTGTATTCATTGATATTTATGTGGCAGCTAGTGCCACCCCTGTATTCAATGATATTTATGTGGCAGCTAGTGCCAGCCCTGTCTTCAGTAACATTTATGTGGCAGCCAGTGCTGGTCCTTTATTCAGTGACATTTATGTGGTAGCCAGTGCTAGCCCTGTATTCATTGATATTTTTTTGTGGCAGCTAGTGCCAGCCTTGTGTTCAGTGATATGTATGTGGCAGCTAGTGCCAGCCCTGTATTCAGTAACATTTATGTGACAGCCAGTGCCAGCCCTGTATTCATTGATATTTATGTGGCAGCTAGTGCCAGTCCTGTATTTCAGTGACATTTATGTGGCAGCTAGTGCCAGCCCTATATTTCAGTGCCATTTATGTGTCAGCTAGTGTCAGTCCTGTATATCAGTGACATTTATGTGGCAGCTAGTGCCAGCCCTATATTTCAGTTATATTTATGTGGCAGCTAGTGTCAGCCCTGTATTTATGTGACATTTATGTGACAGCTAGTGTCAGCCCTGTATTCAGTGCCATTTATGTGGCAGTTAGTGTCAGTCCTGTATTTCAGTGACATTTATGTGGCAGCTAGTGCCAGCCCTTTATTTCAGTTATATTTATGTGGCAGCTTGTGTCAGCCCTGTATTTAGGTGACATTTATGTGACAGGTAGTGTCAGCCCTGTATTCTGTGCCATTTATGTGGCAGTTAGTGTCAGTCCTGTATTCATTGATATTTATGTGGCAGCTAGTGCCAGCCCTGTATTCAGTGATATGTATGTGGCAGCTAGTGCCAGCCCTGTATTCAGTAATATTTATGTGGCAGCCAGTGCTGGCCCTGTATTCAGTGACATTTATGTGACAACCAGTGCTAGCCCTGTATTCATTGATATTTATGTGGCAGCTAGTGTCAGTCCTGTATTTCAGTGACATTTATGTGGCAGCTAGTGCCAGCCCTACATTTCAGTTATATTTATGTGGCAGCTAGTGTCAGCCCTGTATTTCAGTGCCATTTATGTGGCAGCTAGTGCCAGTCCTGTATTTCATTGACATTTATGTGGCAGCTAGTGCCAGCCCTATATTTCAGTTATATTTATGTGGCAGCTAGTCAGCCCTGTATTCAGTGCCATTTATGTGGCAGCTAGTGCCAGTCCTGTATTTCAGTGACATTTATGTGGCAGCCAGTGCCAGCCCCATATTCATTGATATTTATGTGGCAGCTAGTGCCAGCCCTGTATTCAGTGATATTTATGTGGCAGCTATTGCCAGCCCTGTATTCAGTAACATTTATGTGGCAGCCAGTGCTGGTCCTGTATTCAGTGACATTTATGTGGCAGCCAGTGCCAGCCCTGTATTCATTGATATTTATGTGGCAGCTAGTGCCAGCCCTGTATTCAGTGATATTTATGTGGCAGCTAGTGCCAGCCCTGTCTTCAGTAACATTTATGTGGCAGCCAGTGCTGGTCCTGTATTCAGTGACATTTATGTGGCAGCCAATGCCAGCCCTGTATTCATTGATATTTATGTGGCAGCTAGTGCCAGCCCTATCTTTCAGTTATATTTATGTGGCAGCTAGTGTCAGCCCTGTATTTCAGCGACATTTATGTGGCAGCTAGTGGCAGCACTGTATTCAGTGCCATTTATGTGGCAGCTAGTGTCAGTCCTGTAGTTCAGTGCAATTTATGTGGCAGCTAGTGCCAGCGCTATATTTCAGTTATATTTATGTGGCAGCTAGTGTCAGCCCTGTATTTCAGTGACATTTATGTGGCAGCTAGTGTCAGCCCTGTATTCAGTGCCATTTATGTGGCAGCTAGTGCTGGTCCTGTATTCAGTGACATTTATGTGGCAGCTAGTGCTGGTCCTGTATTCAGTGACATTTATGTGGCAGCTAGTGCCAGCCCAGTATTTCAGTGACATTTATGTGGCAACCAGTGCCAGCCCTGTATTTATTGATATGTATGTGGCAGCTAGTGCCAGCCCTGTATTTTAGTGACATTTATGTGGCAGCCAATGCCAGCCCTGTATTCAGTGACATTTATGAGGCAGCTAGTGCTGGTCATGTATTCAGTGCCATTTATGTGGTCACTCAGCTTTTGCTCGTAGTGAGGGAAGAGAATATTTTCACCATATTACCAAAAGTGCATATTTTAAAGTGACATTGCATTTCCGAGTTTCAAAATAAAAGAAATGCAAAATAACTAGATTGTCTTGGGATAGAATTGCAAGTTTAAAGATTTCTTTGCATTTAAGTTGTATTTTCTCATGAGAAAACTGTCAAATCATTTCTCTGTCTCTTTAACCTTTTATGATCAGTTGGTATCTATAATATATAAGCAAAATTAAAAACTATGGATTTGTAAATGCTGTCCTTTATAACTAGGTATCCTTTATATGGAGATGTCCATTAAGCCAGGTTTCATTATTCTACCAAGTTTATTGACATTTGCACAGGGGATCCTGAGTGGCCAAGTGGTCTAAGGTGCTGGTCTGTACAGATCACAGACATCTCAATGTCAGCTTGGGTTCAAGTCACAGACTTGGCCAACGTGGGTGTGTGAGAAAGCTTGCCAGTAGTTTCACATGGAACAGTGGTTCTTCCAGGGGATTTCCCTGGTTCTTCCTCCCAAATATACTGGCTACCATGTATCGCCTATCATGGGCCACAAAATGGTGTTAAACCCATATTGACCAACCAACCACTTGCACAGTTGATATCTTAAATAAAAATACAATAACTAGACCCTCTTTTCTCACTTCATAGATTAGTTCTATTCAGGTAATGATAAATCTTGCTCTTGAGGTTGCTCCATTATATTCCAGTACTCCATTATATTCCAATACTCCATTATATTCTAATACTCCATTATATTTTAATAATCCATTATATTCCAATTCTCCATTATATTCCAATTCTCAATTATATTCCGTTACTCCTGTATATTCCAATGCTCCATTATATTCCAGTACTCCATTATATTCCAACACTCCATTATATTCCAATACTCCATTATATTCCAGTACTCCATTATATTCCAACACTCCATTATATTCCAATACTCCATTATATTCCAACACTCCATTATATTCCAATTCTCCATTATATTCCAATTCTCAATTATATTCCAATGCTCCATTATATTCCAATACTCCTTTATATTCCAATACTCCTTTATATTCCAATACTCTTTTATATTCCAATACTCCTTTATATTCCAATACTCCATTATATTCCAGTACTCCATTATATTTTAATACTCCTTTATATTCCAATGCTCCTTTATATTCCAGTACTCCATTATATTCCAATACTCCTTTATATTCGAATACTCCTTTATATTCCAGTACTCCATTATATTCCAATACTCCTTTATATTCCAATACTCCTTTTTATTCCACTACTCCTTTATATTCCAATACTCCATTATATCCCAATGCAAGATAGTAAGGCTGATTGGTATCAGATGACATTATTATTGCCTGGAAATTAGGTTTCATTGTTTTGAAATAAAATGCATTCTCACAAAATAAGAGCTTGATTTGCCAAAAAGAAGAGTATGATTTGGTACATGTTCACATATTTGCTTAAACTTATTTTTGAGGCTTTGAGATATTTCATTAAAGATGTATTATGCCCGATAAATCTTGATGTACAAGTTCATTGGAAGTTAACTCTTAAGTGTTGCTAAACTTTCTATCAGAGTTACCTCCCATAGTGTGTGTATATATATATATATATATATATATATATATATATATATATATATATATATATATATATATATATGTACTTTGTAGTAATGAAGCATGATAAAACATGTAGTCTGGGTTCAATTTCAGTTGATATTAATTGGTATGTTGAAAAAAAAGACCTAGTTATTGTATATCAGTTGTTTTACATTTATTTCTTTAGTCATTTAAAATTAGAAAATGGTATTTCAGCTAGAGACTCTATACTGAGATACTAGTGAAATCTGCTTTAACTCATTAACTCCTGGAGTTTTTTTTCCATTTTTGCCTGAAATGTGAGTAGGAAATACATTTTGGGGGCTATTTCTGAATACATCATAATAATCGATTTCCAGTTAACCTAATGCCTAGTTGTGTTAGAAATGTCGTTTTTCATTGACGAACTTAGAGATACAATTTAGAAATATTTAAACTGCTGATGAGATTAGAGATATGATTTAGAAATTATTCAGCTGTTGGTGGGCTTATATCACTATGTATTTGTTTACTTTCTTTTGGTAATAATAAATTAAACTGTACTTTCATAGGAATAGAAATGTTTGTGTTTGATCTTTCATAATCTTAACTCGTTTTCTGCCCATGCTTAAAATATGTTAGTTTCACAATTTTGTCGCAAATGTGGAAAGTGAGTATGAGTGTGATTAGGGATGTAATAATTGCTTACAAGTGACCTGATAACTAATTCAAATCAAAGTTAAGTGGTTAACATTGTGGCATAAAATTATTAGAAATCAAAGCTAAGTGATTAACATTATGGCATAAAATTATTAGAAATCAAAGTTAAGTGATTAACATTGTGGCATAAAATTAATTAGAAATCAAAGTTAAGTGATTAACATTATGGCATAAAATTATTAGAAATCAAAGTTAAGTGATTAACATTGTGGCATAAAATTAATTAGAAATCAAAGCTAAGTGATTAACATTGTGGCATAAAATTAATTAGAAATCAAAGCTAAGTGATTAACATTGTGGCATAAAATTAATTACAAATCACAGTTAAGTGATTAACATTGTGGCATAAAATTATTAGAAATCAAAGTTAAGTGATTAACATTGTGGCATAAAATTAATTACAAATCACAGTTAAGTGATTAACATTGTGGCATAAAATTATTAGAAATCAAAGTTAAGTGATTAACATTGTGGCATAAAATTAATTACAAATCACAGTTAAGTGATTAACATTGTGGCATAAAATTAATTAGAAATCAAAGCTAAGTGAAAAAACACAAGTTGCCCTACCAAAGTACTTTGCTGTTCATTGAGTTAGGAACCATGGCAGCCTCTGTAAGGTCTTCATGGAAGCAATGGCAGCCTCTGTAAGGTCTTCATGGAAACCATAGCAGCCTCTGTAAGGTCTTCATGGAAACCATGGCAGCTTCTGTAAGGTCTTCATGGAAACCATGGCAGCCTCTGTAAGGTCTTCATGGAAACCATGGCAGCTTCTGTAAGGTCTTCATGGAAACCATGGCAGCCTCTGTAAGGTCTTCATGCATAGGAAACAAGGGCAGCCTTTGTAATGTCTTCATTCATAGGAACCATGGCAGCCTCTGTAAGGTCTTCATTCATAGGAAACCATGGCAGCCTCTGTAAGGTCTTCATGCATAGGAAACCATGGCAGCCTCTGTAAGGTCTTAATGCAGTATTGATAAGGGCATATGTTGCATGTAATAACATATAATAGGTATTTATTTTACCTGATGTAATAACATAATAATATATTTATTTTACCTGCTGTAATAACATATAATAGGTGTTTATTTTAACTGCTGTAATAACATATAATAGGTATTTATTTTACCTGATGTTACTTTTTATGGATCTAGTTCTTCAGAAAAGAAATATTAAACATCCACAAACATGTTATCACTTAATTGTTATTTAGATCCTTAATGCTTACAAATAAATGCAAAAAAAATTAATCCATTTTATTGTTCAAAGTTATTAATTTATATTAATTAGAAGAAGCCTTCATTCATTATTGTAAAACATGACAATATGGCGGGGCACTGATTTTGCTAGGTGACAGTTCTCACTATATACAAGTACAGAAATCATACAGGATCCATTCGACTGTAAAACAAAAAAATTTTAAGGTTTGGATCATGTATGGGTATTATAATAAATGAGAAATTTATAAAATAGATTATATTTGACATTTTTAACATATTTAGTGTTTATCTTTTATTCAAAGACAATTTTTATATCCATCTAGTGACTTGTCTAATTTACTTAGGTGCCAAGTCAAGCAAAGCAAGTCAGAGATGATTGGTTGGTTAGTTTTAAACAGCCCTTTCAGCATATTGTTTGTTGATGTCATGCAGAGGAAATAGGACAGCAGGTCAGAAGCTCAAATAAATTAACACACAAATTGGCCAATCAAAACTGGAAGCTATGAGATGACATGGGGCTTGTTAATTACTTGCTGCTGACATTTTGGTCCTCACAAAGGCAGTCATACTGTAATGGATTTGTACAGACATGTACTCACTGTCAAGTAATTTATAGTCCTATTTCTTTCTCAGTTACTGATGACCTTCAGGATAAATAACAGTTAGCATTAATGTAGTTTTCTAAATAATTCAGCATTCTGGTTAAATTCATTGTACAACTCATTTTTGGAAAAAATATGCATTTGTGCTGTATAGTTTTCATAGATGAATATGTACATTATATACATAATGAAACGTACATTATATGCATAATGAATATGTACATTATATACATAATGAACATGTACATTATATACATAATGAATATGTACATGATATACATAATGAATATGTACATTATATGTACATTATATGCATAATGAATATGTACATTATATGCATAATGAATATGTACATTATATGCATAATGAATATGTACATTATATGCATAATGAATATGTACATTATATACATAATGAATATGTACATTATATGCATAATGAATATGTACATTATATGCATAATGAATATGTACATTATATGCATAATGAACATGTATATGATATGCATGAACATGTACATGATATACATAATGAACATATACATGATATACATAATGAACCTGTACATGGTATACATAATGAACATGTACATGATATGCATAATGAATATGTACATGATATACATAATGAACATGTACATAATATACATAATGAACATGTACATGATATGCATAGTGAATATGTACATGATATACACAATGAATATGTACATGATATACATAATGAACATGTACATGATATACATAATGAATATGTACATGATATACATAATGAACCTGTACATGATATGCATAATGAACATGTACATGATATACATAATGAACATGTACATGATATACATAATGAACCTGTACATGATATACATAATGAACATGTACATGATATACATAATGAATATGTACATTATATGCATAATGAATATGTACATTATATGCATAATGAATATGTACATGATATGCATATTGAATATGTACATGATATACATAATGAATATGTACATGATATGCATAATAAATATGTACATGTTATACATAATGAATATGTACATGATATACATAATGAACCTGTACATGATATACATAATGAACATGTACATGATATACATAATGAACCTGTACATTATATACATAATGAATATGTACATATATGCATAATGAATATGTACATGATATACATAATGAACATGTACATGATATACATAATGAATATGTACATGATATACATAATGAACATGTACATAATATACATAATGAACATGTACATGATATACATAATGAATATGTACATGATATACATAATGAACATGTACATGATATACATAATGAACCTGTACATTATATACATAATGAATATGTACATGATATGCATATTGAATATGTTCATGATATACATAATGAATATGTACATTATATGCATAATGAATATGTACATTATATGCATAATGAATATGTACATTATATGCATAATGAATATGTACATTATATGCATAATGAACATGTATATGATATGCATAATGAACATGTACATGATATACATAATGAACATATACATGTTATACATAATGAACCTGTACATGATATACATAATGAACATGTACATGATATGCATAATGAATATGTACATGATATACATAATGAACATGTACATGATATGCATAATGAATATGTACATGTTATACATAATGAACCTGTACATGATATACATAATGAACATGTACATGATATACATAATGAACATGTACATGATATGCATAATGAATATGTACATGTTATACATAATGAACCTGTACATGATATACATAATGAACATGTACATGATATGCATAATGAACATGTACATGATATACATAATGAATATGTACATGATATACATAATGAATATGTACATGTTATACATAATGAATATGTACATGATATACATAATGAATATGTACATGATATACATAATGAACATGTACATGATATACATAATGAACCTGTACATGATATACATAATGAACATGTACATAATATACATAATGAACATGTACATGATATGCATAGTGAATATGTACATGATATACACAATGAATATGTACATGATATACATAATGAACATGTACATGATATACATAATGAATATGTACATGATATACATAATGAACCTGTACATGATATGCATAATGAACATGTACATGATATACATAATGAACATGTACATGATATACATAATGAACCTGTACATGATATACATAATGAACATGTACATGATATACATAATGAATATGTACATTATATGCATAATGAATATGTACATTATATGCATAATGAATATGTACATGATATGCATATTGAATATGTACATGATATACATAATGAATATGTACATGATATGCATAATAAATATGTACATGTTATACATAATGAATATGTACATGATATACATAATGAACCTGTACATGATATACATAATGAACATGTACATGATATGCATAATGAATATGTACATGATATACACAATGAATATGTACATGATATACATAATGAATATGTACATGATATACATAATGAACATATACATGATATACATAATGAACCTGTACATGATATACATAATGAACATGTACATGATATGCATAATGAACATGTACATTATATACACAATGAATATGTACATGATATACATAATGAATATGTACATGTTATACATAATGAATATGTACATGATATACATAATGAATATGTACATGATATGCATAATGAACATGTACATGATATACATAATGAACATGTACATGATATGCATAATGAACATGTACATTATATACACAATGAATATGTACATGATATACATAATGAATATGTACATGTTATACATAATGAATATGTACATGATATACATAATGAATATGTACATGATATGCATAATGAATATGTACATGATATACATAATGAATATGTACATGTTATACATAATGAATATGTACATGATATACATAATGAACCTGTACATGATATACATAATGAACATGTACATGATATACATAATGAATATGTACATTATATGCATAATGAATATGTACATTATATGCATAATGAATATGTACATGATATGCATATTGAATATGTACATGTTATACATAATGAACATGTACATGATATACATAATGAACATGTACATGATATACATAATGAACCTGTACATGATATACATAATGAATATGTACATGATATACACAATGAATATGTACATGATATACATAATGAACATGTACATGATATACATAATGAACCTGTACATGATATACATAATGAACATGTACATGATATACATAATGAATATGTACATTATATGCATAATGAATATGTACATTATATGCATAATGAATATGTACATGATATGCATATTGAATATGTACATGATATACATAATGAATATGTACATGATATGCATAATGAATATGTACATGTTATACATAATGAATATGTACATGTTATACATAATGAACATGTACATGATATACATAATGAACATGTACATGATATACATAATGAACCTGTACATGATATGCATAATGATTATGTACATGATATACACAATGAATATGTACATGATATACATAATGAACATGTACATGATATACATAATGAATATGTACATAATATACATAATGAATATGTACATGATATACATAATGAATATGTATTTGTTATACATAATGAATATGTACATGTTATACATAATGAATATGTACATGATATGCATAATGAATATATACATGATATGCATAATGAATATGTACATGATATGCATAATGAATATGTACATTATATACATCATGAATATGTATGTACATTATATACATAATGAATATGTACATGTTATACATAATGAATATGTACATGTTATACTTAATGAATATGTACATGATATGCATAATGAATATATACATGATATACATAATGAATATGTACATGATATGCATAATGAATATGTACATTATATACATCATGAACATGTATGTACATTATATACATAATGAATTGCTTCAGAGATCCATTTTTGTAACAGTTAAGTGCTGTTTTAAAAAGTACAAATTTGAGAGCTAGATGATGTGACTTTGACCAAGCAGCATTTTGAAGAGTAGCTAAAACACACCACAATTAGATGCTCCTTTCCCAGGAGGTTGGGGAGGGGGAGGCAACTATTTTTTTGGCAAAAGTCACCGAAGAAAACTAAACTTTTCACCACTGAACCCACTCAAATTAAATTCCTTGACCCACCCCTGCTGTTGAAACTCGTTTCTTCAAGCTGAACCACTGATTGGATCAATGAGTTAAATTGTAATTTATTTCTAAATGTTTATGGTGTATTTTTATGAGTTGACCATTATTAAATATCCTTCTTGCTTCGAAAACAATTTTATTTGATTGAGATCATGCGATGTACTTGCAAAGATATAATTTCCTTTTTTTTATTCATGTCACCATCTCATTTGTAATCATGAGATTTATTTTCCATACATAGCATGCTGTAATAAATGAGGTTTAATGACATTGATAGGTATCAGTGGGACACTGCATTTGACTTGAAAGAGAAGGGGAGAGATTGGAATCATTTATTATTATTATTATTATTATTATTATTATTGATCATTAAACCAGGGCCCCGAGTGGCCAAGTGGTCTAAAGTGCTCTTTGTTATGGATCACTGCCATCTCACCTCTGTCTGCGTGGGTTCGAGTCTCGGATTCAGCCAATGTGGGTATGTGAGAAAGCTTGCAGTAGCTTCTCGTGGGTTGGTGGTTCTTTCCGGGGTTTTCCCGGGTTCTTCCTCCACCATTATTACTGGCTGCCATGTATAACCTATTGTGTGCTGAAAAATGGCGTTAAAGCCTACAACAACAACAACATTCATTAACCAGTTCAAGATCTCCTAGGGATTGTTGAGTACAGTCTGACCTAAATAATTGAGCACTGGTTGGCTTTACAAATTTAGCTTCACATGATAAGGATTTGTCAAGGACGTTACACTCCCTTTGTGCAGATCAAATTGTAGCATGTTTACTGTACTTACTAGGTGGGTGTATTGCTGTTCGAGTCAAAATAATATATGTATCATGTTACAATATGATACAATATGATAATACCCATAATACAATATGATAATACCCCTCTGTTCCCTGTTCTTCGTAAACTATGTGTTTATTAGTGGAATATAGTTTTATCTTCTGTTGTGTGGTGACTTGCAGCATTGGGTATGTGATACCATATTTCATTGGGGGGGTATAGTGGTAGTGTTTTCTGATATATGGTACAGCCCAGGCAAAATATAGTGATATTGTTATCTGATATATGGTACAGGTCATTGTGTTGTTTGATATATGGTACAGGTCATTATACTGTGTTATTTGATAGGTTCAAGTCCAATTTTGTATATCAGTTATGTAATTGGACCTGTCCCATTTTTGAATGCTTAAATTTGAAGTGTAGAAGGCCATCATGTAAAATATCTCTCTCTCTCTCTCTCTCTCTCTCTCTCTCTCTCGTTTTATCAGTGTAATCATTTATAGCAATTTCTTCATTCAGAGTTATTGAGCAAATGCATATTGAATGTGCAGGATTCTATTGCAAATTTAAATTTGATACCTAGTGCTGTACCATAAAGTGGATATCTGTTATGCTTACAAGTAAGATTTTACAAGTAAGATTGGAATTTCAATGCTTAATCTGGCCAGATTATTTTGAGCATCTTGCCATTGAAAGTTAATGATTCCAGCCTGTACTTTTTCAACCCTACAAAAGATAATGGGACCTTTTACCCCAGAAGAGATAATGAAAACAACACCTTTGAATATTCAAAAACATGCCCTTGATATGGCAGGTTTTTCAGGCTGTGTGTTCCATGACATGGCAGGTTTGTCAGGCTATGTGTTCCATGATATGGCAGCTTTGTCAGGCTCTGTGTTCCATGATATGGCAGGTTTGTCAGGTTCTGCATTCCATCGTATGGCAGGTTTGCCAGGCTATGTGTTCCATGATATGGCAAGTTTGTCAGGCTCAGTGTTCCATGATATGGCAGGTTTGTCAGGCTATGTGTTCCATGATATGGCAGCTTTGTCAGGCTTTGTGTTCCATGATATGGCAGGTTTGTCAGGCTCTGTGTTCCATGATATGGCAGGTTTGCCAGGCTATGTGTTCCATGATATGGCAGGTTTGTCAGGCTCTGCATTCCATGATATGGCAGGTTTGCCAGGCTATGTGTTCCATGATATGGCAGGTTTGTCAGGTTCTGTGTTCCATGATATGGCAGGTTTGTCAGGCTATGTGTTCCATGATATGGCAGGTTTGTCAGGCTCAGTGTTCCATGATTAATGACAGCATAGGCAGTATGTACCTGAGTTATATCTTTCAGTTGATGCCACTAAAACACTTGTGTGTTCATTAGTACTTTCAGGACTGGACTATTGTAACTCAATTCTGTCTGGTTCATCTCAATATCTACTCCAGAAACTTCAAAAAGTTCAAAACACAGCTGCTCGGATCATACTTAGAGTACCACGATCAGAGCACACCTCCATGCTGCTCTGTACCCTACACTGGCTATCCATTCGATCCAGAATCAAACACAAAATTTGTTCTCTGTGCTACATTTCACTGTTGGACTCTAGTCCAACATAACCTATCTCACCTCACCCATGTATACACACCAGCAAGATACTTATGCTCCTCTTCTGACAGTCATATACTAATTATTCCCACTATGAAAACAAAGTCATATGGACAGCGTTCTTTTGCATACCAGGGCCCAGCGACGTGGAATGAATTGCCCACTGAACTTAGACACAAAGACATGGTGATCACATTCAAGAAGGCCCTCAAAACTCACTTATTTCGACTGCAAGAACAAACTTAAAGACCTAATAATGTTTCCTACCTGAAAGATTCCCAGCATGTTTTTTATTTTTTTATGTTTTTCTAATTTCATGTTGTTTGTTTTTGTAATAATATTATTATGTTTCTTATCTTATAGGTGTTGTCTAATGTTGTAAAGCGCTTAGAGCTTCTAAAGATTAGGCGCTATACAAAGTCCTCATTATTATTATTATTATTATTATTATTGTTATAACAATTCTCAATGATAGCAAAGTTAAGTGTATTCCCAGTAACATGCAGTCTTATTGATTGGCAGTACAGAAAATAGACCCAACTTTACAATTTTTTTCAGTTCATGTGGAAATATGCCTTTAATAGTGGAACCTAAATCAGTATTTCTCTGGGATATACCACAGATTTTATGTGTCTCATTTTGACCTTTATAACACTAAATTTGCACTGAACAGTTATCTGTAGTCACATGCTAATATTTTGCAAGGTTTCAAAATTTTCAATTCACACCTGTTTGCTGTCTAATCCTACACAAAGGCCAAAAGGGTTTTATTTTCTGTTTAGGCAGTCTATTGAATGTGACATTCTCCACTTGTTAGAAAATCTCAAGGGAAAATCTGAGAAAAAAAATGCTAAAATTTTTTTTGCCAACTACAACCATGCAATAATAGCTGATTGGACCAATTAGTGTACTGGCACTGTACCTATTTTAATAAATTTGCTTTTTATATGCCCATGTGAGGCATGGACTGTTAGGATGTATGCCCAACTGTTTTTCAATTTTGTGTCTGCACAATAACTTGTGTTCACCATCTTGAGTTACTGAATTTTGGCAAAAAAGAAGCCTGTTGATTTTGGAGTCCAAGGTCAAGTTCACAGACTTGAAACAGAACAGTCATTTCCATGCCATAGCATTCGCTTCATTTACTGGATTGAACTGCCAGTATGGTTTACACTGGAACTAAGGAAGAAGCCTATTGATTTTATGGTCAAAGGTCAAAGTCACTGTGTCTGAAGACAGAAAATGGTTTCCACACAGTAATATGAATTCTGCAACCCAGACATGGAGCAAGCTTTGTGAATGGTTTTCAGTTATGGTACAGAAGAAATCCATTGATTTTAGGGTAAAGGTTATTGATCAAGGTCACTGTGACTGAAAGAAGAAGAATGCTTTCTGCAAAGTAACTACACCGGCTACAGTAACCAAACTTTGTGGGTGGATTGGTTAGAAACAAGCCTATTAATTTGGGGATCAAAGTTTTAAGGGCACTGAGCCCAAAAGAAAGAATCTGGTTTCTGCACAATAACATTATTTATGAATCACAGAACTGGACCAAACCATGTGGATGGCTATAAGTCACAGAACTGGACCAAACCATGTGGATGGCTTGTATTTGGGTTAAGAAGAAAGTCTATTGAATTTGAGTTCAAGGGGTCAGATGTCAAGGTCATTAGTGAAATTGATGAATAAACGAAGTAGAAAAACATGTGGCCAAAATTCACTGAATATTGACTGTAAAATTGATTTTTAATAATCTTGACCTTACACTTTAGTTCAATAAGCCTCTTTATTATAGAAACTCCACATTAATGTTTGAGGAATTTAGTAAAAGAAAATGTTTGATGGAAAACAAAAAGATTTAAGTGTCAATTTTTAATAATGACCTGCTGATTAAATTCTAAGGTGATCTGTTTGGCATATGGATGTCTAAAATTATTTTGTTTTCTTAAGTTTTGTCTAAAACAAATTTGTCAAAGTCAGTGATATATTGAGGATTTTTGCTTGCAATGAGTGAATAACATTTTATCATTTGGCTTAAAACTTGACATTTTCATGAGTGGCAAAATCAAAAATGAAAATACTGGAGTTTTTGACCCACAAGATGAAATATATATTCATTATTTACTTTGAACAAGCAAAGGTTTGTTTTATTTTGTGCCTTAAATTAGCTAGAGCTTGTAACTGATTGAAATAGATTTCTTACAGTATTTTATGCAATAATGTGAGCCATTTACGGTTTATGCTCTGCAGTGTTTTGTGCATATAGGTACAGAATTTATGGTTTGTGTTCTTTAGTTTTTTTGTGTGTATAGGTACAGAATGTATGGTTTATGTTCTGCAGTGTTTTGTTTATATAGGTACAGAATTTATGGTTTATGTTCTGCAGTGTTTTGTGTACATAGGTACAAAAAATATCAGCTGTAAATCATCATCAAACTTTATTTCCTTCTTTCTTTATTGTCATGATACAACCATAGGAAAATAATTTCATAGTGGATTAAATTTATTTTTCAAATCATTATCAATGTCTATTGACTAGTGAAGAAATTTGGACATTCAGCTGCAGTCAATTATCAGAATTGTTTCTTCTGAAAAATCTTCTTATTCACAGAACTGCATAAAAAAAACCTTCATATATGCTAGAACTAGATTTTTCATTACATCTTTTTTTAGCAGTGAATTTTTTAATACTTTTTTCATGTTCTAAACTTTACTTATTACAAGATGAAATAGACATTAGGCATTATTTTGGATGCTGTTGTTGTGTTCTCATTGTCTTTATTTGAATCTATAATATTTAAACAAATATAATTAGAACTCTAGCTTATTATTTAAAAGAAACACCTTAATTTTTTTTTTACAAATATATGCCACAAATTAGAATCAGTTTATAGGAACAGTGGTAATGGATCATTTAACTCCATTTTTCAAGGTGAAGTAAATACTGTTATTTTTAATTCTTAGGTGTTTTTTTAATTTAAAAAAAACACAATTTCTAACAAGGTCCTACAAGTTATAAAAAAAATACAGCACTGAAGTTTTAAAAACCAGCAATAATAAAGTCATCTTTGTTGAAGGGCATTTGAGTTAGCTTTGGTTGAATAGGCTATTGTATGTACAAGTTTCAAGGGAATACTTTTATAGGAACAGTTGTAATGATCATTTTACTCTTCTACGTGCCTCAACAAATGAGAGAAAAAAGCAAATATAGCAGTATAAATCAAATGGCTTCAGTATAATTTATTTCATGTAGAAAATATCAATTTATTTAGTAAAAATTGCAGGAATCATAACAAAAAATTCTGTGTGAGATGTCATGTCACAAAGAAAACAGCAGATATTTGTAGAAATGGTGTCTTGAGTCCCGCTGAAAGAAATCGCTGAAGGAAATCGTGGAAGCTTTTTATCTGTTCAAGTAGGGGAGTGAGCAAGCTTTCAAAAAAAAAGAAAACATCCTGCCCCTGGAGTGACCCTGCATCTGCCACTATGACCTGGCCATGAACTCCATTGAAGGCTACCCCATGCTCGCTTTTGATATTTTAGGGTAATAACAAAGGGCTGTAACCAAGTGGTCAGTAAAATGTTTGAGTGGGATGTGGTCCAACATAGCATATGGTTGTTTCTGTTTCTGGTGCATGTAGTCTTTGGAATTTAGTACCATCCTTGAACCCTACAGATCTCACCCTGCTTTTGTTTACAGAAATACAAAATTCTTAGTTTAACTGACATTTTTCACTACCATTGAAATGTAATTGTAATGAAAATAACTTAACTTTAAACTTTCACATTTACTTCCAAAATTAAGATTTGAAATAATGGATTTCAAAGTTGCTTAATTTTTGCAGAGGATAAGATATACGTTTCTCTCTCTCACACACACACCACCCATTTAGCAGGATATTCATTTATATTGCTTACTTTTGTTATTGATGTGAGGCCAAAAGTATAATGCTGCAGAAAATCTTTTATTCAGGAACATTGTTTTAAATAATTTTTTATAATCCAAATTCTAATTAAGGATACAACAATCATTACAGAATAAAAGTAAACCCTAGTAGTGTTTCTTGTTGAAATTATTGATAGTACAGAAATAAAAGACTGTTGGTAGATAATAATTCTAGTTATTGATTAGTACAGAAATAAAAGACATTCGATAGATAATAATTGTGCAGGACTCATTACCCTATTAATCCACATTGAAGTTGTTGTTGTTGTTGTAGGGTTTAATGCCATTTTTCAGCACACGATAGGCTATACATGGCAGCCAGTATTAATGGTGGAGGAAGAACCCAGGAAATCCCCAGAAAGAACCACCGACCCACGAGAAGCTACTGGCAAGCTTTCTCACATACCCACATTAGCCAAATCCGAGACTCGAACCCACGCAGACAGAGGTGAGATGGCAGTGATTCATAACGGAGAGCACTTTAGACCACTCGGCCACTCGGGGGCCCCACATTGAAGTTGTATCTGGATGCAAGAAGTGTAGACTTGTATCTGTTATCTCATAAAGTGCTGTCATGTCAGGGTGTACAGTTTGGATTTGAAATTAATAAGACTAGACAGTTACTACCCTAATACATTGTGCATCATGGGCCAGATGATTGGAGTCAACACTATCCATAATTGAGAATCTACGGACATATATTTATATCTCCTTTATTGTAATTTTGTACTTCATCAAAAGGTGTTCTAGTTATGGTTGAACCATGCTGCAAGTGAGGACATGCAAGGGACAGGGGCTTTACTCTACTGCAAATGATGGTCTTGCCAAAGCAATGACTCTCAACAGTGATGGTCTTGCAAAAGTTGTTGTTGTTGAGGGACAACGCCATTTTTCAGCACATGATAGGCTATACATGGCGGCCATTATTAATGGTGGAGGAAGAACCCGGGAAAACGTCTTGCAAAAGAGATGACTGTCATCAGTGATGGTCTTGCTGAAGAAATGACTGACATCAGTGATGGTCTTGCAAAAAAGATGACTGTTATCAGTGATGGTCTTGTAAAAGAGATGACTTCAACAGTGATTGTCTTGCAAAAGAGATGACTGTTATCAGTGATGGTCTTTGCAAAAGAGATGACTTCAACAGTGATGGTCTTGTAAAAGAGATGACTGTCATCACTCATGGTCTTGCAAAAGAGATGACTGTTATCAGTGATGGTCATGCAAAAGAGATGACTCTGCAGTCATGGTATTAAAGCAGAGTTGACATAAAGACCCTTGTGACAGTGTACCATGAAATTCACCCACAAAAAATTCTCCACTTATCACAGCTTGATCTTGAAATTTGAGTTTTCCCAAACATGTTTGCTCTTGACCTTGAACTAGTCTTTTCCCAGTTTATCCCAACTTGACCTTGAACTAGTCTTTTCCCAGCATGAACTTAAAACAGTCCAAGCTTTTTCCAGTTTATCCCAGCTTGACTTTTAACTAGTCCAGGGGTGCACAACCCTGATTCAGCATTGACTGGTACTAAGTGGGCTGCACTCAAAACATTTTTATCTGTATCTATATGCATAAAGTAAGGATGTAACCCAAGGCCTGCACAAAATGTATTTGTGGACCACATGTGACCAAGGCCTGCACAGAATGTATTTGTGGACCACATGTGGCCAAGGCCTGCACAGAATGTATTTGTGAACCACATGTGGCCAAGGCGTGCACAGAATGTATTTGTGGACTACATGTGGCCAATGCCTGCACAGAATGTATTTGTGGACCACATGTGGCCAAGGCATGCGCAGAATGTATTTGTGGACCACATGTGGCCAAGGCCTGCACAGAATGTATTTGTGGACCACATGTGGCTAAGGCCTGCACAGAAAGTATTTGTGGACCACATGTGACCTACAGGCAGTGTGTTGTGCACCCCTGACCCAGTCCATGTTTTTACTAGCTTATCTCATCTTGACTTTGAAATTGTCCAAGCTTTACCCAGTTTTTTCCAGCTTGACCTTGAACTAATGAAAGTTTTTTTCTTCAGGTTTGACCTTGTCTGTCCTTGAACTATACTAAATTTTTCCATAAAATTCAAGGGTTTCCTAGCTTGTCCCAGCTTGGCCTATAACTAGTACAGTTTGATAAAGTATAAGTATTGTAGATATGTGGGAAGTATGACCAAAACATCCAATGTATGTAGAATATATTTACATTACATAAACAGTAACACCTAAAATCCAATTCATGTACACTGTATTTACAGTACATAAACAGTAACACCTAAAATCCAATTCATGTACACTGTATTTACATTACATAAACAGTAACACCCTAAAATCCAATGCATGTACACTGTATTTGCAGTACATAAATAGTAACTGTGAACTGTTATGATGTTTAAAAATAAATTTGTATCTTTGTCAATTAGCAGTGACCTTAGTGCATAGTCATAACAAACCGAAAGAGTGAAAGACATCCACCAGTCTGATTTTATTCATTCAAACTCAGATAAATAATTATATCTGAACTGTTTATTAAATTCTTGATACATGTATATAATCATAAATACATGCATTTCCTGGCTTTACCGTGAAAGTTATTGAATCTTGGATAAACTTAACATCAGAAACTTTTAAGACATCGCAGCTTATCCCACTTTTTCTTTCTTGTGCAGTTATTGAGGGGGAAAATCTCTCACAGCTTTTTCAAGATATTCAACTACATTAGTTTATGACGAAAGCCTGGAGTCTTAAAATCCTTGTTATCCAAGCTATTTCTAGATTGCCAAAGTTTGAAATGTCTCCCTCCGCTTTTCCAAGCTTTGAAAAACTTTATTGTCCTAGAAATTCCCAGGTTTTAAAGGCTTGAAGTAAAAGCTAGCTTGGATAAATTTCACATGGGATATTTGATAAGAAAAAGGTCCAGCCTAATAAATTTGTAGAAATGTAGGGAATGGACTTGTTATAAAACAAAGATAACCTTGGCAAATATGTGCCAAAATTATAGTAAACAATATGGTGTTTGATTTATCAAGCATGGCTACCCATCAGATTAGTGTCATTCTTGTATGGGAATGAAAGGGAATGCAGCAATATTGAATTCCAAATAAGGAGTTATCGCTAAGTAACCAGTAGTGTAAAGATGATAAACTGAATGGTATGTGTATTAAGATTAGGTCCAGCAAAAATCAATGAACCTTCTGCCTGGTGTGGTCTCAGGCTTCATACATAATAACCCTTTATGCTTTTCATACTGTAATTCTGTTGGCAAGGAAGAAATGTTGGCTATAGGTTTTTATCAGAATTCTTCTGTCCAGTTGCAAAGATAAAACAGCAGTGGGTTTTCTCCTCACTGATCAGGAACAACTTGACCTCTCTGAAAGGATCTGTATGACCTGACCAAATCATTGTAGAAGTGATTAGTTGATTTTCTGGTCAAGCCATTAGAAGAATTCAAACAAGAGGTCCAAGTATGTTTGGGATTGCTCAGTTAATTACATGTACTTCACAAAGGCCCTAAGTCAATGTATGCATTCTGTTTGTTCAACCTAGTCAATGTATGCATTCTGTTTGTCAAACCTCGTCAAGCTGTAGTTTCAAGGCCCTAAGTCAATGTATGCATTCTGTTTGTCCAACCTAGTCAATGTATGCATTCTGTTTGTCAAACCTCGTCAAGCTGTAGTTTCAAGGCCCTAAGTCAATGTATGCATTCTGTTTGTCCAACCTAGTCAATGTATGCATTCTGTTTGTCAAACCTCGTCAAGCTGTAGTTTCAAGGCCCTAAGTCAATGTATGCATTCTGTTTGTCAAACCTCGTCAAGCTGTAGTTTCAAGGCCCTAAGTCAATGTATGCATTCTGTTTGTCAAACCTCGTCAAGCTGTAGTTTCAAGGCCCTAAGTCAATGTATGCATTCTGTTTGTCAAACCTAGTCAAGCTGTAGTTTCAAGGCCCTAAGTCAATGTATGCATTCTGTTTGTCCAACTTAGTCAAGCTGTAATTTCAAGGCCCTAAGTCATTGTATGCATTCTGTTTGTCAAACCTTGTCAAGCTGTAGTTTCAAGGCCCTAAGTCAATGTATGCATTCTGTTTGTCAAACCTAGTCAAGCTGTAGTTTCAAGGCCCTAAGTCAGTGTATGCATTCTGTTTGTCCAACCTAGTCAAGCTGTAGTTTCAAGGCCCTAAGTCAATGTATGCATTCTGTTTGTTCAACCTAGTCAATGTATGCATTCTGTTTGTCAAACCTCGTCAAGCTGTAGTTTCAAGGCCCTAAGTCAATGTATGCATTCTGTTTGTCCAACCTAGTCAATGTATGCATTCTGTTTGTCAAACCTCGTCAAGCTGTAGTTTCAAGGCCCTAAGTCAATGTATGCATTCTGTTTGTCCAACCTAGTCAATGTATGCATTCTGTTTGTCAAACCTCGTCAAGCTGTAGTTTCAAGGCCCTAAGTCAATGTATGCATTCTGTTTGTCAAACCTCGTCAAGCTGTAGTTTCAAGGCCCTAAGTCAATGTATGCATTCTGTTTGTCAAACCTCGTCAAGCTGTAGTTTCAAGGCCCTAAGTCAATGTATGCATTCTGTTTGTCAAACCTAGTCAAGCTGTAGTTTCAAGGCCCTAAGTCAATGTATGCATTCTGTTTGTCCAACTTAGTCAAGCTGTAATTTCAAGGCCCTAAGTCATTGTATGCATTCTGTTTGTCAAACCTTGTCAAGCTGTAGTTTCAAGGCCCTAAGTCAATGTATGCATTCTGTTTGTCAAACCTAGTCAAGCTGTAGTTTCAAGGCCCTAAGTCAGTGTATGCATTCTGTTTGTCCAACCTAGTCAAGCTGTAGTTTCAAGGCCCTAAGTCAATGTATGCATTCTGTTTGTCAAACCTCGTCAAGCTGTAGTTTCAAGGCCCTAAGTCAATGTATGCATTCTGTTTGTCCAACTTAGGGCCTTGAAATTACAGCTTGACTAAGTCATTGTATGCATTCTGTTTGTCAAACCTTGTCAAGCTGTAGTTTCAAGGCCCTAAGTCAATGTATGCATTCTGTTTGTCAAACCTAGTCAAGCTGTAGTTTCAAGGCCCTAAGTCAGTGTATGCATTCTGTTTGTCCAACCTAGTCAAGCTGTAGTTTCAAGGCCCTAAGTCAATGTATGCATTGTTTGTCAAGGTGGCGCTATACAGTTTCGCATTTTGCATAGGGTTTGGAATTTAAAGAAAAAGAATGTCCCCGGCTTTCCTCACTGGTTATACTGGCTATTTAAAAAAGACCTTGTATATCTTAGGTATAATGCAAAGAACCTTTAATTCCCTTTATTTTGGTGTATGATTGATGGGTGTACTATGGGTTATAGAGTATACAGCTTGGCCTTACTTCAAACGTGCACCTTTCAAAAAAGTGCTAGCTCTACTTGGTCATTTTCACTTCCTGAACTTCAGAGGTCAATTGTATAAAAAAGAGCCGATAACTTTTTTTACATTTTATATATTTGGTAATTCATTCATTGCACTTTCAGAAGCTGGTATTGTCTAGTCTGGCAAAATTCATTTTCCCAATTTAAAAGCTGCTATGTATAGTGTACTTTAGACTAATTCAGACTGATTTTTTAACACAAGGGAGCAGTCATTTTAGTTAGCAGTGTGCTTAAATCATGTAAAATTTCCAAAAGTACAATATCCAAAAGAAATATCATCCACATTACATTAATGTAGCATAGAGGTATGCAAACATTCTCTCCACTGTGCATGTTTTAAATGCGAACTACTTCACCTTACATACGTCACTCTCTCAAAAGTACATATTATCTGGTGAGCGCCACCATAAAGAAGATGTAGGTATTATTTTTTTATGATTTAATTATGTTTATATGGCTGAAACATTTAAGTCGCAAGCATCAAAACAATCCTTATGAATAATTCTCCTGCCTTTTTCCCCACAGAACAGTATTTATGAGTGTCAGAGTCTCTAACAAGTCCAGCCTACCCCCCCCCATGATAAAAGTGAGCTATTTTAAGAATGCACATTACATTTTGTAAACATAGCAACCAATGTTATGCTGAATGATAGGAACATGAAACTAGCCAGAATTATTTCTGAGATATCAACAATGAATTTTACAATTAGAAAAGGGAGGTAACTCATCAGCTTCATAAAGGTCAAAGGTCAAAGTTTAATATATTTGCCTATTGTTTAATATGGAAGAAGCGAATTCACTTTCTCATCATTTATTTTTTTATTTCATTGCAAATAAATGAAAAGAAACATTTTCACCATATGTTTCTGTCACTTATTGCAACAGTTTTAAATTTAAGTTGACTCTATTCCTATATTCCATGTCTTCTAATTTCCCCATAATTAAGGTCACTACTCACACAAACATACCTCATGGCAAATTATGTAAGCAAGAGAAAAATGATCATAATTAGCTTATTTTCATGCTTAAATGCAATATGAATGTACCATTTTATTCAGAACATCATACATAATTATATGAAAATAAAAAAAAATAATTGCAAACATTTTTTTATTTTCTTTAAGGTGGCGCTATACAGTTTCGCATTTTGCATAGGGTTAGGAATTTAAAGAAAAAGAATGTCCCCGGCTTTCCTCACTGGTTATACTGGCTATTTAAAAAAGACCTTGTATATCTTAGGTATAATGCAAAGAACCTTTAATTCCCTTTATTTTGGTGTATGATTCATGGGTGTACTATGGGTTATAGAGTATACAGCTTGGCCTTACTTCAAATGTGCACCTTTCAAAAAAGTGCTAGCTCTACTTGGTCATTTTCACTTCCTGAACTTCAGAGGTCAATTGTATAAAAAAGAGCCGATAACTTTTTTTACATTTTATATATTTGGTAATTCATTCATTGCACTTTCAGAAGCTGGTATTGTCTAGTCTGGCAAAATTCATTTTCCCTATTTTAATAGCTGCTATGTATAGTGTACTTTAGACTAATTCAGACTGATTTTTTAACACAAGGGAGCAGTCATTTTAGTTAACAGTGTGCTTAAATCATGTAAAATTTCCAAAAGTACAATATCCAAAAGAAATATCATCCACATTACATTAATGTAGCATAGAGGTATGCAAACATTCTCTCCACTGTGCATGTTTTAAATGCGAACTACTTCACCTTACATACGTCACTCTCTCAAAAGTACATATTATCTGGTGAGCGCCACCCAAACCTAGTCAAGCTGTAGTTTCAAGGCCCTAAGTAGTCAATGTATGCATTCTGTTTGTCCAACCTAGTCAAGCTGTAGTTTCAAGGCCCTAAGTCAATGTATGCATTGTTTGTCCAACTTAGTCAAGCTGTAGTTTCAATTCCCTAAGTCAATGTACGCATTCTGTTTGTCAAACCTTGTAAAGCTGTAGTTTCAAGGTCCTAAGTCAATGTATGCATTATGTTTGTCAGACCTAGTCAAGCTGTAGTTTCAAGGCCCTAAGTAGTCAATGTATGCATTATGTTTGTCAGACCTAGTCAAGCTGTAGTTTTAAGGCCCTAAGTAGTCAATGTATGCATTATGTTTGTCAAACCTAGTCCAGCTGTAGTTTCAAGGCCCTAAGTCAATGTATGCATTGTTTGTCCAACTTAGTCAAGCTGTAGTTTCAAGGCCCTAAGTCAATGTATGCATTATGTTTGTCCAACTTAGTCAAGCTGTAGTTTTAAGGCCCTAAGTAGTCAATGTATGCATTCTGTTTGTCAGCCTAGTCAAGCTGTAGTTTCAAGGCCTTAAGTCAATGTATGCATTATGTTTGTCCAACTTAGTCAAGCTGTAGTTTCAAGGCCCTAAGTAGTCAATGTATGCATTCTGTTTGTCAAACCTAGTCAAACTGTACTTTCAAGGCCATAAGTCAATGTATGCATTCTGTTTGTCAGACCTAGTCAAGCTGTAGTTTCAAGACCTTAAGTCAATGTATGCATTATGTTTGTCCAACTTAGTCAAGCTGTAGTTTCAAGGCCCTAAGTAGTCAATGTATGCATTCTGTTTGTCAGACCTAGTCAAGCTGTACTTTCAAGGCTATAAGTCAATGTATGCATTCTGTTTGTCAGACCTAGTCAAGCTGTAGTTTCAAGGCCCTAAGTCAGTATATGCATTCTGTTTGTCAAACCTAGTCAAGCTGTAGTTTCAGGTACAGATAACTGCTTGAAGTTGGCATGGAATCAGTTGAAGCTCACCTTGCTGCAATACCAAGCTTATGCGTGACTCTGCATCCATCATGCAATATGGGTTATCCATCTGTCACCAATTCCTTGTTACAACACTTAGTCATATTTCTGATCTGATATTAATCAAACATGGAATATGGGCTTATATCAGTCTTTAATAATAATAAGTATTAAATTACTTTTTTCTACAGAGTTGATTTAAAAGTTTCAAATTTTAGTACTTTAGATGGAGCTAAAAATATAATTAATTTTCTATTATTTATTGCACACCCAAAAATAATTAATAAAATGTCAATTACAAATTGCAAGCAATACAGTAAATATGTGAATTTTGTATCAAGGAAGACTTTGAAGATTTCTTATTGTCTGTCTGTCTGTCCAACATGGTTGCCTATGACTGTTTCTTACATGGAAATGCATCATCCAGCAAAGTGAATATTTTCATTGTTTCATAGCATCTGACTTAACACACCTAGTTCTAATATTGAAAATGGTACTTTAGCGTAACTCTTTATTATCAGTGATCGTTTGTGGAGATTCCCAAGCCATCAGTGCTGTGAATTCTTAGAACAAATAGAAGATTACAATTTTGAGGGAATTGATACAACTAGATTTCCACTGTTATTAAAGTGTGTGTGATTTGGATTTTTAATGTAGCTTTAACAATTTTTCAGTCATATTGCTACGATGTCTGCAGTGTGACAGTTTATAGTGATGTATAGCACTGGGCATCATGCTGCAGACATGTAGCATCATGTCCCACCCAGTCACGTTATCCTGACACCCAGACCAACCAGTCCTGACACTAACCTCTTAATGCTGAGTGCCAAGCGAGGCAACTGTTAGTACCACTTTTGTAAGTCTTTGGTATGAAACAACCGGGGATTGAACCCACGACCTCCCGCATCTGAGCACTGTTATTAGGAATACCATATATATATATACTGATTTATAAGTTTAGTCTGCCTGCAGACAGCACAGACCCAGATCTGTTTTTACATTATTTATAGTTAGAATTAGTGTATGCAGTTTGTTATGAGTATAATCAGAAGAAAGAAAAAATCTCCATTGCATTATTGCAGATCAGGATCTTTTTTGTTGGACTGGACAAGTCTAAATGTTATACCCATTGCACTGGACAAGTCTAAATGTTATACCCATTGCATTGAACAAGTCTAAATGGTATACCCATTGCACTGGACAAGTCTAAATGGTATACCCATTGCACTGGACAAGTCTAAATAGTATACCCATTGAACTGGACAAGTCTAAATGGTATACCTATTGCACTGGACAAGTCTAAATGGTATACCCATTGCACTGGACAAGTCTAAATGTTATACCCATTGCTTCTGACAGTTATTGATGACTAAACATAAGTCCAGAGTTTTTATTCCCTTGAAATAAAAACAGATGGACTGAGTAAAGGCTATTACAGAAATATTTATGTCCATTCTTTAACTGTTTGCTTATGTACAGATCCTGAATCGATTCAGTATCTATCTATAATTAACTAGTCTGTGATTTGCCCAAGTGTTCATGCTTGACATAAACAAAACTCCTGTCTGTGGACTTGGAGATAAACAAAACTCATGTCTGTGGACTTGGACATAAACAAAACTCCTGTCCGTGTACTTGAACATAAACAAAACTCCTACCTGTGGGCTTGGACATAAGCAAAACTCGAACAATTTTTTGGTTCAAAGTTAGGCCCTTGCTTCAAAAGGACATGTTCTCCATCTTTAGGAAAGAACTTTACAAGTGTATTTTTTTTACATTCAGGACATCACAAGTTTATTTTAAAAGCCAGCAAAATAAAAATATGGTTACAGTGCAAGTGAATTGTTTGAATAATTACCATAATTATTGTTTTCTATATTTGTCATCCATACAGGTTTGCCCGAGATTGGTTAAACAAGTTAAATTTGCTGAAAGCTTCCAAAATGCTACAAGTGTTTTCTTTGAGCATTTTATACCAAATGCCGAGCTCTAAACTTATAGACCTAGATCTTCCATGGTCCTATACACTGACAGATCAGATTCTACAATGTTGGTTTTCTTTATGTTCTTAAGAGTGTGGATGTGGATCATCAATCAAAAAACCCCAATAAATCAGTGTCTTCTGTGCTGGTTCTTTTTATGATTTCAGGAGACCAGTATAGACTTGTATCTTGCATGGTCTTATACACCATCCAATCAGTATCTTCTGTGTTGGTTCTTTTTATGATTTCAGGAGACCAGTATAGACTTGTATCTTGCATGGTCTTATACACCATCCAATCAGTGTCTTCTGTGCTGGTTCTTTTTATGATTTCAGGAGACCAGTATAGACTTGTATCTTGCATGGTCTTATACACCATCCAATCAGTGTCTTCTGTGTTGGTTCTTTTTATGATTTCAGGAGACCAGTGTAGACTTGTATCTTGCATGGTCTTATACACCATCCAATCAGTGTCTTCTGTGCTGGTTCTTTTTATGATTTCAGGAGACCAGTGTAGACTTGTATCTTGCATGGTCTTATACACCATCCAATCAGTGTCTTCTGTGCTGGTTCTTGTTATGATTTCAGGAGACCAGTATAGACTTGTATCTTGCATGGTCTTATACACCATCCAATCAGTGTCTTCTGTGTTGGTTCTTGTTATGATTTCAGGAGACCAGTATAGACTTGTATCTTGCATGGTCTTATACACCATCCAATAAGTGTCTTCTGTGTTGGTTCTTGTTATGATTTCAGGAGACCAGTATAGACTTGTAGCTTGTATGGTCTTATACACCATTCAGTCAGTGTCTTCTGTGCTGGTTCTTTTTATGATTTCAGGAGACCAGTATAGACTTGTATCTTGCATGGTCTTATACACCATCCAATCAGTGTCTTCTGTGCTGGTTCTTTTTATGATTTCAAGAGACCAGTATAGACTTGTATCTTGCATGGTCTTATACACCATCCAATCAGTGTCTTCTGTGCTGGTTCTTTTTATGATTTCAAGAGACCAGTATAGACTTGTATCTTGCATGGTCTTATACACCATCCAATCAGTGTCTTCTGTGCTGGTTCTTTTTATGATTTCAAGAGACCAGTATAGACTTGTATCTTGCATGGTCTTATACACCATCCAATCAGTGTCTTCTGTGCTGGTTCTTTTTATGATTTCAGGAGACCAGTATAGACTTGTATCTTGCATGGTCTTATACACCATCCAATCAGTGTCTTCTGTGCTGGTTCTTTTTATGATTTCAGGAGACCAGTATAGACTTGTATCTTGCATGGTCTTATACACCATCCAATCAGTGTCTTCTGTGCTGGTTCTTTTTATGATTTCAGGAGACCAGTATAGACTTGTATCTTGCATGGTCTTATACACCATCCAATCAGTGTCTTCTGTGCTGGTTCTTTTTATGATTTCAGGAGACCAGTATAGACTTGTATCTTGCATGGTCTTATACACCATCCAATCAGTGTCTTCTGTGCTGGTTCTTTTTATGATTTCAGGAGACCAGTATAGACTTGTATCTTGCATGGTCTTATACACCATCCAATCAGTGTCTTCTGTGCTGGTTCTTTTTATGATTTCAGGAGACCAGTATAGACTTGTATCTTGCATGGTCTTATACACCATCCAATCAGTGTCTTCTGTGCTGGTTCTTTTTATGATTTCAGGAGACCAGTATAGACTTGTATCTTGCATGGTCTTATACACCATCCAATCAGTGTCTTCTGTGTTGGTTCTTGTTATCATTTCAGGAGACCAGTATAGACTTGTATCTTGCATGGTCTTATACACCATCCAATCAGTGTCTTCTGTGTTGGTTCTTTTTATGATTTCAAGAGACCAGTATAGACTTGTATCTTGCATGGTCTTATACACCATCCAATAAGTGTCTTCTGTGCTGGTTCTTTTTATGATTTCAGGAGACCAGTATAGACTTGTATCTTGCATGGTCTTATACACCATCCAATCAGTGTCTTCTGTGTTGGTTCTTGTTATCATTTCAGGAGACCAGTATAGACTTGTATCTTGCATGGTCTTATACACCATCCAATCAGTGTCTTCTGTGTTGGTTCTTTTTATGATTTCAAGAGACCAGTATAGACTTGTATCTTGCATGGTCTTATACACCATCCAATAAGTGTCTTCTGTGCTGGTTCTTTTTATGATTTCAGGAGACCAGTATAGACTTGTATCTTGCATGGTCTTATACACCATCCAATCAGTGTCTTCTGTGTTGGTTCTTGTTATCATTTCAGGAGACCAGTATAGACTTGTATCTTGCATGTCCTTATACACCAACAGATTGGTGTCTTCTGTATCAGTTCTTGTTATGATTTCAGGAGACCAACATAGATCAAGGTTTGCTGGTACATTATGTGATGGTGGTTTGGGTCACCAATGTTTGGTGCGTGTTGTACATAGATAAATATATTGTAAAGATACAGTTAGTTAAATAAAGCGATACTGAAGCACAGCTATTAAAAAGTTACATGTGTAATTAAGGAGAAGAATATATCCTTAAGGTTGGTGGTTACATGTGTAATTAAGGAGAAGAATATATCCTTAAGGTTGGTGGTTACATGTGTAATTAAGGAGAAGAATATATCCTTAAGGTTGGTGGTTACATGTGTAATTAAGGAGAAGAATATATCCTTAAGGTTGGTGGTTACATGTGTAATTAAGGAGAAGAATATATCCTTAAGGTTGGTGGTTACATGTGTAATTAAGGAGAAGAATATATCCTTAAGGTTGGTGGTTACATGTGTAATTAAGGAGAAGAATATATCCTTAAAGTTGGTGGTTACATGTGTAATTAAGGAGAAGAATATATCCTTAAGCTTGGTGGTTACATGTGTAATTAAGGAGAAGAATATATCCTTAAGGTTGGTGGTTACATGTGTAATTAAGGAGAAGAATATATCCTTAAAGTTGGTGGTTACATGTGTAATTAAGGAGAAGAATATATCCGTAAGGTTGGTGGTTACATGTGTAATTATGGAGAAGAATATATCCTTAAGGTTGGTGGTTCATGAAGTTTCCATCAATTTGACCTTTGGGCAATACTGTATATTGTATCCTGTCACAAAAATATTGAGTGTACCTGATGCATATCACTATATCATTAATCCTTAGTCAATCCAGACAAAGCAACATTAGACCAAAAAGTCCCAAAGGATGAATGCTGTTTCATGTGTAGATTATTCCATTTACTATGTTAAATAATAATTTAGTAGGTATGGCAAACAGTGTAGGACAAGATCTGTCATCCCATAATGTGCCAGTAGATCAGGGTCTATATTACCCATTATCTACTTACAATTGAAAGCAAACAGTATTACCCCTGATCTGCCTTCACGTTTTGTGATCTGATTATACGTCTTGCTTTAGTGTGCATTCTGTATTCGGGAAATGTGGTACCTCAGTAATGGCTGTATTGATTGAGTTATAGCCAGATGTAAATAAAACTGTGTTTAACATCTGTTATTATCTGCCCATTATCTTTCTCCTGTAAAGGGACTTGAAACCTTATAAATCATACACTGGTTTTTATGCATGCCATGAGATTAAGCCACTGTGTTTTCCATATTATCAATTTCTGCATTCTTCATAATTTAAGCAAATAATTTCTATTTGGGTAAATATGAATTCTGTAGTTTCTGCAAATATTGAATGGTTTTCAGTTTACCACATTAAACAATTTGAAGCTTTGAATGAGTAGAATGATTGATTTTATCCACTTGCAAAATTGGCATGGTGATGTTTTTTCTACATCAATTGTGGACATTGATTTGCTGTAATGTACTGCCAGCTGGTTTCAAATGGCTGTTTGGTGAAAATCATCAGTAGTGTAGAAAACATTCAGTTATTGCAGGAGTTGCTTTAAACAGTAGTGACCGCACTGCAATAAATCTGAATAGACTTTGTTAAACAGTAGTGACAATGCTGCAAAGTCTGAATACTTTGTTAAACAGTAATGACATTATGCTGCAGTAAGTCTGAATACTTTGTTAAACAGTAATGACAGCACTGCAGTAAGTCTAAATAGACTTTGTTAAACAGTAATGACTGCACTGCAGTAAGTCTGAATACTTTGTTAAACATTTGTGACATTATGCTGCAGTAAGTCTCAATACTTTGTTAAACAGTAGTGACAGTGCTGCAGTAAGTCTGTTAAATATTGATTCTCAGATATTTATTCAGTACTGCTAAAATATGAAAACATCTCAATCTCAAAAGGAAGACAATTTGTATCATTGGTATCTATTTTGAATAACAACAATGGGACCCTTGTTTATGTGCACACATTTTTTACTTCTCACTTATTCAGTTCCTCATGCAGCCTTACAAAATGGATCACATCATCTTTGCCAAAGTGTAAATTGCAGGGTACGGAAAATAAGTTCCATATCATTTGTATAATTGAGTATACTAGAAATGAGTACAAATGTTTTGCTGGTAAAGTATACTGAAAATAATTGCAAAATGCACAGATATACCAACCAAATGCAGACACAGCACCAATATGCCAATATAGCACCAGTATGCAGATATAGCACCAATATGCACAGACTTAGCACTAGTATGCAGAGATTCTAGTCAGTATTTTTCATAATGTAGAGTGTAAAAAGAGACCTTGGTGAACATTAATTTTAAGACAGTCTTTCGCTCCAGCCGTAAAGGTTTCTGAGAGGTAAACACCTCTCTATAAGTATAGCATCATTACCTAAAAAAAGCCATCTTTTCTGAAGCATTTAGATTTTCACATTGTTAGTGAGTAACAACAATGGGACCTTTTTATCCACTGCACACACTTTAACTTCCTAGTTATTCACTTTGTCTTGCAGACTCACAAAATGAACCCTGGAGTTGTTAATCAAATGTGATTAGTTGCATGTACTGAATTTAGTACAGAAGAACTAACTACAGGTATTGTGTACTGACCAGATATTTTTCAAGAAATACAAGAGGCATTCTTTTAAATCTGCATTGTCTTTCTGATAAAGTCATGAAGATAGCTTGCACTGATGTGTTAAGGGAACTTAATAACTAAATAAGTCATAGTAGCTAATCCAGGAATATCTGGTTTTTCTCAGGCTTATGAATTTTGGTACCAAGTTTAATCAAGGATAAGTTATATAGTTTGATCCAAGATAAGTCACACACACACACACACACATGCACTCTTGCACATTCACATGCACACACACACACACACACACATGGTACCAAGTTTGATCACAGATAATTTATACACTCATGCACACACACACACATCCCACAGTGATTGCCATAATCATCTATAAACTGGTACAAAATGACTTCAAAATCTAAACAGCAAATTATGAATTTTGGGGTTTAACACCATATTTAGTACATGATAGGCTGGCTATACATGACAGCCAGTATATTAGGTGGAGGAAGAGTCTGGGATGACCCTGGGAAGAATCAACTACCCACGGGAACCTAACGGCAAGCTTTCTCATATATCCACATTGGTTGAGTCAAGACTTGAGCTCATGCAAACAGGTGTGATAGGAGTGATCCGTAAAGGTGAGCTCCTTAGGTCACTTTGCCACCTAGGGTCTTTTGAAATCTAAACAGACTTAGTTGAACATTAATCCTCATATTATTTGACTCTATTGATGAAGTTCCTTAAAGATCAGTGTCTTATCAGCATCACATCATTACCTAAAAATTAGGAGTCTGTGACCTATATTTGATTAATTAGTATCTTCACATTTATTATAATTGACAATGATGGTACCTTGGTAAGCAGTGCATACACTTTATTTGGTGGTAATTTGCTTTGTCATGCTGCTTCACAAAATGAACCACAAAGCCTTTACCAAGTATGAAGTCAAATATGCTATATAAAAAAAACATGGACCACAAAGCCTTTACCAAGTATGAAGTCAAGTATGCTATATAAAAAATATGGATCACAAAGCCTTTACCAAGTATGAAGTCAAGTATGCTATATAAAAAACATGGACCACAAAGCCTTTACCAAGTATGAAGTCAAGTATGCTATATAAAAAACATGGACCACAAAGCCATTACCAAGTATGAAGTCAAGTATGCTATATAAAAAATATGGATCACAAAGCCTTTACCAAGTATGAAGTCAAGTATGCTATATAAAAAAATATGGATCACAAAGCCTTTACCAAGTATGAAGTCAAGTATGCTATATAAAAAATATGGATCACAAAGCCTTTACCAAGTATGAAGTCAAGTATGCTATATAAAAAAACATGGACCACAAAGCCTTTACCAAGTATGAAGTCAAGTATGCTATATAAAAAAACATGGACCACAAAGCCTTTACCAAGTATGAAGTCAAGTATGCTATATAAAAAATATGGATCACAAAGCCTTTACCAAGTATGAAGTCAAGTATGCTATATAAAAAAATATGGATCACAAAGCCATTACCATGTATGAAGTCAAGTATGCTGTATAAAAAAATATGGACCACAAAGCCTTTACCAAGTGTGAAGTCAAGTATGCTATATAAAAAGACATGAACCACAAAGCCTTTACCAAGTGTGAAGTCAAGTATGCTATATAAAAAAAACATGGACCACAAAGCCTTTACTAAGTGTGGAGTCAAGTATGCTATATAAAAAAACATGGACCACAAAGCCTTTACCAAGTGTGAAGTCAAGTATGCTATATAAAAAACATGGACCACTAAGCCTTTACCAAGTGTGAAGTCAAGTATGCTATATAAAATCATGGACCACAGAGCCTTTACCAAGTGTGAAGTCAAGTATGCTATATAAAAAACATGGACCACAAAGCCTTTACCAAGTATGAAGTCAAGTATGCTATATAAAAAATATGGACCACAAAGCCTTTACCAAGTATGAAGTCAAGTATGCTGTATAAAAAAATATCGACCACAAAGCCTTTACCAAGTATGAAGTCAAGTATGCTATATAAAAAAACATAGACCACAAAGCCTTTACCAAGTATGAAGTCAAGTATGCTGTATAAAACAACATGAACCACAAAGCCTTTACCAAGTATGAAGTCAAGTATGCTGTATAAAACAACATGAACCACAAAGCCTTTACCAAGTATGAAGTCAAGTATGCTGTATAAAACAACATGGACCACAAAGCCTTTACCAAGTGTGAAGTCAAGTATGCTATATAAAAAAACATGAACCACATAGCCTTTACCAAGTATGAAGTCAAGTATGCTATATAAAAAATATCGACCACAAAGCCTTTACCAAGTATGAAGTCAAGTATGCTATATTAAAAAACATGAACCATATAGCCTTTACCAAATATGAAGTCAAGTATGCTATATAAAAAAACATGGACCACAAAGCCTTTACCAAGTGTGAAGTCAAGTATGCTATATTAAAAGATGTGGACAAAAATCTTGCTGGGTTCAGTATAGATATTCTTTTTGCACTACAGTAGGCATACAGCCAATAAACCAGTGAGTTTTTGGCACAGGAAAAAGTGAAGATAAATTGCACTTATTTTTTATGTATGGTAACAATTAACTGGAATATATTTGATGATAAAACACTATCTGATTTTCCCCGGTTATGAATTTAGATGCCAGAAGTTTGATCCAAGATATAGATGGACAGAACACGTACCAGTTTGTACCAAAATGCCATAGCTATGTTAGAGAATTTATGTATTAACATTACTGTTTAGTCACAAGATGGAATAATGAATATATCAGTAATAAATAAAGGTCATTTTATCAGGTTAATTTACTGCTTTATGCTAAAGTGATTTGTGAACAATTAGTAGCAACAGATGCAAATTGGCTACTGGTACAGTTTCTAGTGACATTAAGTTCTGATTGTTTTGATCTTCATACATTTTCTTCATGTTCTTTCACCTTCACAACTATCCATGCTGTATTGCCTCAGATAATGAATTATTATTATTACTTTTTGGGCAGTGATGATAATCGGTGGGAACATTTTATACCTCTCACAGTCTTATTTACCCATCTGCTGTATAATTTTACAAGTCCATCCTGAACACAAAGGGATTATGAAGAAACTTACTGCATATACACACTTTCAAGTTTGGCCCAACTACAAACTGTATAGACCCTGATCTCACATTGCATAATGCACCAGCAGATCAGGGACTTTGTTTTCTGTTTTACTGATTACCCTAACAAACTGCATAGACCCTGATCTGACATTGCATAATGCAACAGCAGATCAGGGTCTTTGTTATTTGTTTTACTGAATACCCATGACAAAATGCATAGACCCTGATCTGACATTGCATAATGCACCAGCAGATCAGGGTCTTTGTTATCTGTTTTACTGATTACCCATAACAAAATGCATAGACCCTGATCTGACATTGCATAATGCACCAGCAGATCAGGGTCTTTGTTATCTGTTTTACTGATTTCCCTAACAAAATGTGTAGACCCTGATCTGACATTGCATAATGCACCAGCAGATCAGGATCTTTGCTATTTGTTTTACCGAGTACCCATAACAAAATGCGTAGACCCTGATCTGACATTGCATAATGCACCAGCAGATCAGGGTCTTTGTTATCTGTTTTACTGATTACCCTAACAAACAGCAACAACCAAGATCTGCCACTGCATTATGCAATGACATATCTTGGTCTGTGCAGTTTGCAGTTGGCCAGGACTTACAAGTTAGTACATATGGAAGGTTGTTGGATGATTCCCCCACCCCCAGCATGCAGTGAGTGACCATATATGGATTACCATCTTCAAGTATATAACAGAGGCCCCATATCAGATTACCATCTCCCATTTTAGCAGTACATACCAAAGGTACTGTATCAGATAGTATTACAATTACCATCTCCCATTTTAGCAGTACGTACCAAAGGTACTGTATCGGATAGTATTTGAATTACCATCTCCCATTTTAGCAGTATGTACCAAAGGTACTATATCGAATAGTATTATTATTACCATCTCCCATTTTAGCAGTATGTACCAAAGGTACTGTATCGGATAGTATTTGAATTACCATCTCCCATTTTAGCAGTATGTACCAAAGGTACTATATCGAATAGTATTATTATTACCATCTCCCGTTTCAGCAATACGTACCAAAAGTACTGTATTGGATAGTATTTGAATTACCATCTCCCATTTTAGCAGTATGTACCAAAGGTACTATATCGAATAGTATTATTATTACCATCTCCCGTTTCAGCAATACGTACCAAAAGTACTGTATTGGATAGTATTTGAATTACCATCTCCCATTTTAGCAGTACGTACCAAAGGTCTTGTACCATTTATTATTTGAATTACCATCTCCCATATTATCAGTATGTATTGTTATTGTTACTCCTTCAGAATGGAAAGACATGTCATCATTGGGTTTTCACTAAAAGTTTTATAATGATACCTCGTTAGTCCTAAATGAAAATGGTGCCAATCTGACATGCCATCTAGAAATTTTGCTTTCAGTACTCCCCCAGAATGGATGGTCATATTGAAAAGGGATTTTCATCAAAAGCCTTCTGCCAATGTCAGCTATGGTCCTAAATGAAAACGGTGCCAATCTGATATCCATTATGTTCTCCAGCAGCTAATTTGAAACTCTTGTTGCCACTGAAGAATATCAGAGATGGTTTCAACACTCCACAGTTAAAAGGAAAAATGGGACTTGTCTTGAATTTCTTGAAATTGTTTTTGAGCAGTAGAGCACCGGTTTATTCAAGAATCTCTTGTTTATTGTATAGATTTTTATCCATTATATTTTATGTCTTTGAAGAAACGTTTTGCTATCAACAGCATGTAATGAGTTATTTTTGTTGGTGAGGATATGTGATTCATTCCTTCATTCATTCTCCCTATTCCAATTTCTGACTAGATTTCTAGCATTTAATACAAATTTGCTTCAGTTTTTTTTGTCATCACACAAATCCAACCAAGAAGATCTTTTGCAGGGTATTATTCTCCTTAAGTGAATCAACTGTTGACAAAAAAAATTCAATATTCGTATCACCAAAAGAGGTTATACTAGGTCCTAAATGTAAATGTTGCCAATCTGACATTCACTTAATGTCCACCATAGCAACTATTCAAAAATCGTGTTGTCACAGAAGAATATCAGAGAAGGTTGGAATACTCCACACTTAAAAGGAAGAAATGGCTCATTTTGAATTCCTGGATATTCTTGTAGCCTAATATTCAATATTCAGGACAATAGTCGACCTCCTGCAACTTTTGAAGTTTGGAGGATTCAGTCAGAAACACAGAATGGCTCCAAGATGGCCTCCACCTCAAAATCAGCGTCCTCTATACAGTTATATTTCCATTTGTATTGCAGAGACTAATCTAGTTTGCACATACCATTTTGACCAATCAAATTTCTTTTTTTTTTTTTAGAGAAGTCTTCCCCTCAACCAATCAGGAAGGAGCATGAGGAGGAATTGCAAGCTGAGAGTCCTCATGAGAATGAGTTTGTGAGTGACACATTTCAAGCAAATGAATTTAATGATGTGGACTTCCGTAAAGAGATGGAAATGCTTGGAATGGAAGATAAGGAACAACAAAAAGAAGAAGGTGAGAGAGAATTTTATCATGAGGTTTGAATTCTTTTGGTACACAATGACCTTGGCTGACTGATCTGTATATATCAAATCTAGTAAAGCATTCAGTAATTATTTTGGAAATGGATGCATTATTACCTATACAGTTATCACCGCCAACCCATTTTCTATAAACAGAAACTTGTAATATTTGTATTCCAGCTATTATATTTAAGATTTTTTATTATAAAATTCAGAACAAGATGGCAGTTGGGTTTACCAGATTAAAATTTTCATGGAAGACGTTCCTCCAGCTGGTTCAGGGATACAAAATAGCAGCAGTGCAACCTCCTACATCTCTTAAGAGGTTACTAATAGAGGCAACATGGTTGCCCTGGGGTAAATTGTGTGATGCAACGTGTTTGCCCAGGGGTGAATCGTATAGTACAGCATGTTTATCCTTGGATGAATCATGTGATGCAACATTTTTTTGCCCTTGGGTAAATCATGTGATACAGCTTGCCCTTGGGTGAATCATGTGATACATTTTTTTGCCCTTTGGTGAGTCATGTGATACAACATTTTTTGCCCTGGGATGAATCATGTAATACAACATGCTTGCCCTTGGGTGAATATTGTGATGATGTTTAAACTGAGGTGTTTTACTTTCTAGCTGTACTGGTTATATATCAGAAAAGCTTATGGGATGACCTGTTTTACATCATCAATTGTCTGTACATGGTCTGCAATCTAGGGGTAAGTCGCCATTAGTACATGTGTATTTATCACTATTCTTTCCAAATTAGTTGGAGGCATGCCATGAAACTTGATACACACATTCATCCTGCGGTCTTGTTGGATGACATGAAAATGATGCTTGTCAGACATACGAACATCATATTATCAATACTTTTCCTGAATGAATGGTTATATCAACAGGGATTGTCACTAATAGAATTCTTATGTTGTCCAGTTGGGACTAAATGAATGGTTATATCATCAGGGATTGTCACTAATAGAATTCTTATGTTGTCTAGTTGGGACTAAATGAATGGCTATATCAACAGGGATTGTCACTAATAGAATTCTTATGTTGTCTAGTTGGGACTAAATGAATGGTTATATCAACAGGGATTGTCACTAATAGAATTATTATGTTGTCTAGTTGGGACTAAATGAATGGTTGTATCAACAGGGATTGTCACTAATAGAATTCTTATGTTGTCTAGTTGGGACTAAATGAATGGCTATATCAACAGGGATTGTCACTAATAGAATTCTTATGTTGTCTAGTTGGGACTAAATGAATGGCTATATCAACAGGGATTGTCACTAATAGAATTCTTATGTTGTCTAGTTGGGACTAAATGAATGGTTATATCAACAGGGATTGTCACTAATAGAATTCTTATGTTGTCTAATTGGGACTAAATGCAGTTGATGCTGATCCGACATCCTCTATGGCCATCATTGCCACCATATTGAAAATTATATTATCACACCTGTACAGAAAGTCATATTGACATGGAGCTTTCACCTGAAGACTTCTGATGTTAATAAGTTAGTCCTAAAAGAAATTGGTACCACCAAGACATCCAAAATGACCACCACAGTGGCCCTCATAAAAATTTTATCATCACAATTCCATCTGAACAGTAAGTCATTAACAGTAGCATTTCAGTATTTGTTCATAATGATAGTTGTAATGTTCAGAGTCAAGCCAACCCCAAAATGAGAATGCAGATGCTATGACTGCTTTGTATATCAGTGTATATTTGTCTGTGTGTATATACAAGTCTCTGTGTGTATACAAGTCTGTGTGTGTGTACAAGTCTCTTTGTGTATACAAGTCTCTGTGTGTATACAAGTCTATATACGTGTGTGTGTAGTGGTTAGAGCGTCCACCTCGGATGCGGGAGGTTGTGGATTTGAACCCAGGCCAAGTCATAACAAAGACTTATAACAATGGTACTAACAGCAACCTCGCTAGGCACTCAGTATGAAGAGGTTAGTTCTAGGACTGGTCAGCCTGGTGTCAGGATAATGTGAATGGGTGGGACATCATGCTACATGTCTATGGCATGATGACCCATTGCTAGACATCACTATAAACTGCCACACTGCATTGTTGTGATATGACTGCAAAACTGTTAAAGCCTCATTCCCACAGATAAATTACCAAGAGTAGACTTATCATGATTCACATTCCCACAGATAAATTACCAAGTGTAGACTTACCATGATTCACATTTCCACAGATAAATTACCAAGTGTAGACTTATTATGATTCACATTCCCACAGATAAATTACCAAGAGTAGACTTATTATGATTCACATTCCCACAGATAAATTACCAAGTGTAGACTTATTATGATTCACATTCCCACAGATAAATTACCAAGAGTAGACTTATTATGATTCACATTCCCACAGATAAATTTCCAAGAGTAGACTTATTATGATTCACATTCCCACAGATAAATTACTAAGTGTAGACTTATTATGATTCACATTCCCACAGATAAATTACCAAGAGTAGGCTTATTATGATTCACATTCCCACAGATAAATTACCAGGTGTAGACTTATTATGATTCACATTCCCACAGATAAATTACCTACCAAGTGTAGACTTATTATGATTCACATTCTCACAGATAAATTACCCACCAAGTGTAGACTTATTATGATTCACATTCCAACAGATAAATTACCTACCAAGTGTAGACTTATTATGATTCACATTCCCACAGATAAATTACCAAGAGTAGACTTAATATGATTCACATTCCCACAGATAAGTTACCAAGAGTAGACTTATGATTCACTTTCCCCACAGATAAATTACCAAGAGTAGATTTATTATGATTCACATTCCCACAGATAAATTACCAAGAGTAGACTTATTATGATTCACATTCCCACAGATAAATTACCAAGAGTAGACTTAATATGATTCACATTCACACAGATAAATTATCAAGTGTAGACTTATTATGATTCACATTCACACATAAATTACCAAGTGTAGACTTATTATGATTCACATTCACACAGATAAATTACCAAGTGTAGACAGCTTGTTGATTCATTTTGTAATTAATTTTCAGGTAATACAGATTATAGGTCAGTGAAATAAATCTGAAATGTGTTTATGTAAATATTATTGTACACACAAGCTGAGATGATCCAGCTCTAGAGGAAGCAGGTTATACTATTTTATTCCAAGTTAAATTAAAGTCAGAAATTATTTATAATAATAATAATAATAATAATAATAATGAGGACTTTGTATAATAATAATAACAATGAGGACTTTGTATAGCGCCTAATCTTTAGAAGCTCTAAGCACTTTACAGCATTAGACAACACCTTTAAGATAAAAAAAAAGCATATAATGATATGATTACAAAAACAAACACAATGAAATTAGAAAACATTAAAAAACCATGCTGAGAATATTTAAGGTAGGAAACATTATTAGGTCTTTAAGTTTGTTCTTGCAGTCGAAATAAGTGAGTTTTGAGAGCCCTCTTGATTGTGATCACTGTGTCTTTGTGTCTAAGTTCAGTGGGCAATTCGTTCCACGTTGCTGGGCCCTGGTATGCAAAAGAACGCTGTCCATATGACTTTGTTTTTATAGTGGGAATAATGAGTATACAATTGTCAGAAGAGGAGTGTAAATATCTTGCTGGTGTGTACACATGGGTGAGGTCAGATAGGTATGTTGGAATGAAGTCTGTCAGTGAAACGTAGCACAGAGAACAAATTTTGTGTTTGATTCTGGATCGAATGGATAGCCAGTGTAGGGTACAGAGCAACGGGGAGGTGTGCTCTGATCGTGGTACTCTAAGTATGATCGGAGCAGCTGTGTTTTGAAGTTTCTGGAGTAGATATTGAGATGAACCAGACAAAATTGAGTTACAATAGTCTAGTCTTGAAAGTACTAATGAACACACGTGTTTTAGTGGCATCAGCTGAAAGATATTTGCAAATGGAGCTGATGCGTCTCAGCTCAAGATATGCAGTCTTGCATATGTTCATAACATGTTGGTGCAATGTGAGAGTACTGTCCAGAGTAACACCTAGGTTTCGTACTGATTGTGTGAATTTAATGTTGGTGTTTCTGATATTTATTGTTTGAGGTAAAGGATGTGAATGAGTAAGTCTTTGTGTTGTGATCAGAATGGCCTCAGTTTTATCATCATTCCTCTGCAGCTTGTTATCCATGATTTCACATCAGAAATGCACCTCTCTACACCTTGGATGATAGCATCAACTTCAGTTGGGTGGCTAGATTTGTATATTTGGGTGATCAGCGTACAATAGGTGAGACACTGGATGATGATCTATGACACCTGAGAGCGGCTAAGTGTATAGAATGAAGAGAACAGGTCCAAGAACAGACCCCTGTGGAACACCACAACATAGATCAACTGGGTTGGAGTATATTCCATTTGCAGACACAATCTGTGTCCTGTTGACCAAGTAGGACTTGAACCACAGTAAGGCTGTATCATGAATGCCAAATACATGCTGGAGATGGTGAAGTAATATATCATGGTCCTTTGTGTCAAATGCTGCAGACAAATCAAGGAGGGTGAGGACTGTAATCTTTCTGCTATCCAAAGCAGAGAAAATGTCATTAACTACATTTAGAAGAGTAGTTTCAGTTCTGTGGTAAGGGTGATATGCAGATTGTACATTGCTAAAAAGACTTTTAATTCAGATGAGATACAAGCTGGGATAGAACAACCTTTTCTAAGATGTTTGATATAAATCGGAAATTAGAAACTGGGCGGTAGTTCTTTAATCGTTATGTTCTAGTGTTGGTTTCTTCAGCAGAGGCTTTACAATGGCAGTTTTAAAAAATGATGGGAATTCCCCTGATGAGAGAGAGGTATTAATAACATCAGTTAGTGAAGGCAATACTGGATCTAGGCACTCAAGCAGCAGTGTTGTTGGAATTGGATCAAGTTCACATGATTTGGTGCACTCTTCATCAGGATTGTACGTACGAAATCCATAGAGACAGGTTCAGATGCTGCTAATGGTTGCCACTCAAATTCTGTATCCCAACCGTATGGTGATGACTAGTCAATTGAAATTGTGGTGTCAAGCTTATCTCTAATGGTTTGTACTTTGTCACGGAAGAAATTTGCAAACATGTCCGGAAGGTCGACTGGAGAGAAGGTAGTTGGAAGTGGTGTAGATTTGTTCCTTGACATTAGCTTGTTGGTAATCTCAAAGAGCCCTTTGCAGCTGGAACTTTCCATGATCTTAGTAGTGTATTGGGCTGATTTTGCTGCATGGACAAATGGTACATGTTTGAAGTCCAAAATGATTTATTATGGTACATGTAGGAAGTCCAAAATGATTTGTTATGGTACATGTAGGAAATCCAAAATGATTTATTATGAGACATGTAAAAAGTCCAAAATGATTTATTATGAGACATGTAAAAAGTCCAAAAGATTTATTATGGTGCATGTAGGAGTTCCAAAATAATTTATTTTGGTGCATGTAGGAAGTCCAAAATGATTTATTATGGTACATGTAGGAAGTCCAAAATGACTTATTATGGTACATGTAGGAAGTCCAAAACGAGTTATTATGGTACTTGTAGGAAGTCCAAAATGATTTATTATGGTACATATGTATAGGAAGTCCAAAATGATTTATTATGGTACATATAGGAAGTCCAAATGATTTATTATGGTACATGTAAAAAGTCCAGAATGATTTATTATGGTGCATGTAAAAAGTCCAAAATGATTTATTATGAGACATGTAAAAAGTCCAAAATGATTTATTATGGTACATGTAAAAAGTCCAGAATGATTTATTTTGGTGCATGTAGGAAGTCCAAAATGATTTATTATGGTATATGTAAGAGGTTTGAAATGATTTATTATAGTACATGTAAGAAGTCCAAAATTATTTATTATTGTACATGTAAGAAGGGGTCCCCGAGTGGTCTAATGAGCTCACCATTACAGATCACTGCCATCTCACCTCGGCATGGGTTCGAGTCTCAGATTCGGCCAGTGTGGGTATGTGAGAAAACTTGCAAGTAACTTCTCATGGGTCAGTGGTTCTTTCTGGGGGTTTTCCCCAAGTTCTTCTTCCACCATTAATACTGGCTGCCATGTATAGCCTATCTTGTGCTGAAAAATCAAGTTAAACCCTACAACAACAACAACATGTAAGAAGTCCAAAATGATTTATTATGGTACATGTAAGAGGTCTGAAATGATTTGCTATGGTACATGTAAGAAGTCCAATATGATTTGTTATAGTACTTTGTAAGAAATCCAAAATGATTTATTATGGTACGTGTAAGAGGTCTGAATTGATTTATAATGGAATATGTAAGAAATCAAAATGATTTAGTATGGTATATAAGAAGTCCAAAATGATTTGTTATGGTGCATGTAAGAAGTCTGAAATGATTATTATGGTACATGCAGAAAGTCCAAAATGATTTATTATGGTATATGTAAGAAGTCCAAAATCATTTATTATTGTACATGTAAGAAGTCCAAAATGATTTGTTATGGTACATGTATGAAGCCCAAAATGATTTATTATGGCACATGTAAGAGGTCCGAAAAGATTTATTATGGTACGTGTAAGAAGTCCAAAATGATTTGTTATGGTACATGTAAGAAGTCCAAAATGTTTTGTTATGGTACATGTAAGAAGTCTGAAATGATTATTATGGTACATGCAAAATGCCCAAAATGATTTATTATGGTATATGTAAGAATTCTGAAATGATTTATTATGGTACATGTAAGAAGTCCAAAATGATTTGTTACGGTACATGTAAGAAGACCAAAATGATTTAGTATGGTACAAATAAGAAGTCCAAACTGATTTATTATGGTATATGTAAGAGGTTTGAAACAATTTGTTATGGTACATGTAAGAAGTCCAGAATGATTTATTATGGTACATGTAAGAAGTCCAAAATGATTTATTATGGTACATGTAAGAGGTTTGAAACGATTTGTTATGGTACATGTAAGAAGTCCAAAATGATTTATTATGGTACATGTAACAGGTCTGAAAAGATTTATTATGGTACATGTAAGAAGTCCAAAATGATTTGTTATGGTGCATGTAAGAAGTCTGAAATGATTATTATGGTACATGCAAAAAGTCCAAAATGATTTATTATGGTACATGTAAGAAGTCCAAAATGATTTATTATGGTACATGTAAGAAGTCCAAAATGATTTATTATGGTACATGTAAGAAGTCCAAAATGATTTATTATGGTACATGTAAGAAGTCCAAACTGATTTATTATGGTATATGTAAGAGGTTTGAAACAATTTGTTATGGTACATGTAAGAAGTCCAAAATGATTTATTATGGTACATGTAAGAAGTCCAAAATGATTTATTATGGTACATGTAAGAAGTCCAAACTGATTTATTATGGTATATGTAAGAGGTTTGAAACAATTTGTTATGGTACATGTAAGAAGTCCAAAATGATTTATTATGGTACATGTAAGAAGTCCAAAATGATTTATTATGGTACATGTAACAGGTTTGAAACGATTTGTTATGGTACATGTAAGAAGTCCAAAATGAGTTATTATGGTACATGTAAGAGGTCTGAAAAGATTTATTATGGTACATGTAAGAAGTCCAAAATGATTTGTTATGGTGCATGTAAGAAGTCTGAAATGATTATTATGGTACATGCAAAAAGTCCAAAATGATTTATTATGGTATATGTAAGAATTTTGAAATGATTTATTATGGTACATGTAAGAAGTCCAAAATGATTTATTATGGTACATGTAAGAAGACCAAAATGATTTAGTATGGTGCATGTAAGAAGTCCAAAATGATTATTATGGTACAAAGAAGAAGTCCAAAATCATTTATTATGGTATATGCAAGAAGACCAAACTTGTTTTTGTATGGTACATGTAAGAAGTCCAAATGATTTGTTATGGTACATGTAAGAAGACCAGAATGATTTAGTATGGTGCATGTAAGAAGTCCAAAATGATTTATTATGGTACAAATAAGAAGTCCAAAATCATTTATTATGGAATATGCAAGAAGACCAAAATTGTTTTTGTATGGTACATGTAAGAAGTCCAAATGATTTGTTATGGTACATGTAAGAAGACCAAAATGATTTAGTATGGTACATGTTAAGAAGTCCAAAATGATTTATTATGGTACAAATAAGAAGTCCAAAATCATTTATTATGGTATATGCAAGAAGACCAAAATTGTTTTTGTATGGTACATGTAAGAAGTCCAAATGATTTATTATGGTACATGTAAGAAAACCAAAATGATTTAGTATGGTGCATGTAAGAAGTCCAAAATGATTTATTATGGTACAAATAAGAAGTCCAAAATAATTTATTATGGTATATGCAAGAAGTCCAAAATGATTTATTATGGTACATGTAAGAATTCCAAAATGATTATTATGGTACATGTAAGACTTGAGAAAGCTATTCTGTCAGTTTTAGCCACTATTCTACAGTGAGGATAAAGTTCTCAGTAATTATCAGAAATTTGTTCTGTTGGTTTTTCTATTTTCAACATCTTCGCTGCTTACATGTATGAAAGACAGCCCATTGCGTTTGTTGCTGCAGATTTATCTCCCATGAATAATGCAATACTATAAGAATAGTCATTTTCACTGCTTAATTGGCTATTCCATGTGCAGAAGGGAGAGCTAATGTTACTTTCATTTAAAAAAAACTGTAGCTCCACATTATAACGTTAAAATGAAGCATAGAAAATGGTTACTATTAAACTGTAAATTTACATCTAACACATCTGCCAATTTTAAAATGTACTGTTTTATGCCACTGTGATGCATGCCATGACTCCCTCAGTAACGTAATGCACAGAGATAGTCCTGTTTTCCGTTATAATTCGATGAAATATTCAAAAACATGTTGGAATGATACATCGTAAATAGAATTTAGTTTGAGAGTGAGGCCACTAGACTATTCCTTTCATGGAAGGACTTTTGGAAGGACTTTTGCCTCAACCAATTTTTCTATTAGCTTTTACTTGGAACTTTATAGCTAGGATTGTGCTAATGTGATATTAAACCCTATTTATACATACATACATACATACATACATACATACATATTGGGTCATTCTTCAAGAACACAAGATTCTTCCCTAAATGTTTAAATAGATTTTAATGATGGCTTGCACAACAGTGAGAACTTTACGATTCAAAATGGGCAACAAAAAGAACTTCAGAATGTTCACTGGTTTGCATTATGCTTTAATGGGTACAGACCAAGATAACACAGATTTTAAATAAAGATTTCAGCATCACATGCTAAACTTGAATTAAATTTAGAGAAAAATCCTTTTATTTTTTTGGACAACAAATTGGTGGTGTAGAAATAACCAGGATGACAATAAATTGGTGATGTAGAAAAGAAAATAAAAGAAGACAGCAATTTTCCTGCATGTTATTAAATCTTACATGTACATTAGCATTGTCTATCCGGTTTTACTTTCTTTCTGAGGCAGCTCCAGTGTCCTAGTGGTTTACAGCCACTGCCTTAGAAACGGGAGGTCATGGGTTTGAACCCAGTCAAGTCATACCAAAGACTTATAAAAATGGTACTGACAGCTGCCTCGCTAGGTGCTCAACGTTAAGAGGTTAGTGTTAGGACTGGTTGGCCTGGTGTTAGGATAATGTGACTGTGTGGGACATCATGCTACATGTCTGCGGCATGATGCCCTAGTGCTGGACATCACTATAAACTGCCACACTGCAGACATCATAGCAATATGACTGCAAAACTGTTAAAGCTATGTTAAAAATCCAAATTTCACACACACACACAATTTCTTTCTGTCTAAAATCAAAATCCAGTTTATTTCGGAGATGCATTAAAACATTGAATATCTGGATGCTGATTATCTGGCATATTTGCTTGCACATGCTACCATCCCCAGCAAGATATTTTCTTACTACAGTTTACATGTATCTGTAAGCGAAACTAATTTCCTGATCACAACTCCAACAAAGAGAACAGAGTAATAGAAATTAGGAACTGACCATTTAATTGGAGGGGGTGGCTGGAAGGGGGCTTTTAGGAAATTGCCTAGCTTCTGGCATAGCTTAAAAAAATATGAAAATCTTGGTCTGTGCAGTTTGCTGAAAGACTCGACTTACAAGCAGGTATGTTCGGTATTTTACAATATTGGACCTGTTACAGAATATGGGAACAAAAGTATATACGGTAGGTCATTAATGTTTCATTGTAGTTAGAAACAACTCCTGTTGGACAGATACTGTAGATAGGTTGTATTCTAGTGCAAATGTACTGTGTACATTCATTGTAAAATTATCAGCCAATGTACATTCATTGTAAAATTATCAGCCAAAGCCTGTCAGAATTTCATATCCTGGATCATGTGCAACACAGTGTCTGATTACATGCTGGAAATGAGGTCAACTGGCCCTGCAACAACATGCTTGATATGAGTTATTTTTAGACCAGACTGTCATTATGCATACAGACTGAAGTTGGTGTCTGTCCTTGAACATTTGTTTCACCACCAGCTACACATTGTACTGAAATGTTTTTCTTGTCCAAACACATTGTGCATTACAAGAAATTGCCCAATTAATCTCGTAATAAAAATGTTTCTGACAGTTTCTCTATTCTTTGCTTTTTAAAACCATATTTACATCGTTTACTCTTTTGTTCATTTGTCATGTACCAGATTATAGTCTACATACAGCACAGATCCTGATCAACTCTAGCATATTGCTTCAGCCAATCAAAGTCTACACTGTTTTCACAAGTTATAGCTGATCAAAGTCTACAGTGTTTTCACAAGTTATAGAAGTTATATGTAGAATCAATAGATTTTCTGATCCATATTTTGTTGACATGTTTCCTTGATGTTATACTGAATATGTTGGTAGTGAGAAGTTATGTTTCCTTGATGTTATACTGAGTATAGATATGTTTCCTTGATGTTACACTGAGTATGGATATGTTTTTTTTATGTTATACTGAGTATGGATATGTTTCCTTGATGTTATACTGAGTATATTGGTAGTAAGAAGTTATGTTTACTTGATGTTATATTGAGTATGGATATGTTTCCTTGATGTTATACTGAGTATGGATATGTTTCCTTGATGTTATACTGAGTATATTGGTAGTAAGAAGTTATGTTTCCTTGATGTTATACTGAGTATGGATATGTTTCCTTGATGTTATATTAAGTATCGATATGTTTCCTTGATGTTATCCTGAGTATGGATGTTTCCTTGATGTTATACTGAGTATGGATATGTTTCCTTGATGTTATACTGAGTATGTTGGTAGTGAAAAGTTATGTTTCCATGATGCTATACTGAGATTCATCTATGGTTGTACTAATCATTTCATGTTGAACTTCATTTAACGACAGTCCTCTTTCTATCATGCATAATGGGACATATATCACCACATGATATGTGCATCCATAGGCATGATGGGATATATATCACCACATCATATGTGCATCCATGGGCATGATGGGATATATATCACCACATAATATGTGCATCCATGGACATGATGGGATATATATCACCACATAATAGATGCATCCATAGGCATGATGGGATATATATCACCACATAATATGTGCATCCATGGGCATGATGGGATATTTATCACCACATAATATGTGCATCCATCTCATTTTCACTGTGGGGGTAGAGGATATAGATGGGGAGTAGGAGATGGTAATGGATGGGGCGGGTATGGAATGGAGATGGGTTTGCTCTTTCTTATATTTACCCAGACATAATACTGGGTGAGGGGGGGGGGCAGTGACTAGATATGTAATTCTTAATTTAACCATATTTACCCTTAATAACACTTGGGGGTTGGGGTGGCATTTGTTAGGAGGCCTTTTCTTATCTTTACCATATACTCATGTAGAACGCTTAGAGGGGATGTGGTGGAATGGGCTGGATTTAGGTTGGCCTTAGTCATATTTACCTATATATAACACTTGGAATGGGTGGGCTTGGAATGGGCTGGAGCTAGGTGGGCCTTAGTCATATTTACCTATATATAACACTTAGAGTGGGTGGGCTTGGAATGGGCTGGAGCTAGGTGGGCCTTAGTCATATTTACCTATATATAACACTTGGAATGGGTGGGCTTGGAATGGGCTGGAGTTAGGTTGGCCTTAGTCATATTTACCTATATGTAACACTTAGAGTGGGTGGGCTTGGAATGGGCTGGAGCTAGGTGGGCCTTAGTCATATTTACCTATATGTAACACTTAGAGTGGGTGGGCTTGGAATGGGCTGGAGTTAGGTAAATCTTTTTGATCTTATCATATTTAATCATGTAAACATAGGGAGGGGGTTACTGGTAGGTCTTTGTTGACTTTGCCATATTTATCTGCCATGCTTAGTACTTAATCTGGGAGGCTGGTAGAGAGGTCTGTTTTCTTTACCATATTTACCCATGCATAACACCAGGTGGAGTGGTTGCTAATTATAGGTGGGGTGTGTCTTTTTTAACTTTACAATATTTACATTACACATGTGGGTGGGGTGGGGCTGGGACTTAAACTGGTGAGTCTTTGTTAACCTTATCATATTTACCCCTGTATAACACTTGCCAAACTGTGAAAAAGGTATGCTGCTTCTCCCATGATAAGACCAGGGTCCAACATCCTAAATTTGTTGAAAAGCAAGGTGTTTGTCATCCTCAGTAAACATTTGATAAACGTTTGTAAAAAATATAGCATAACCTTAAATCTAGCATGAGATTATCATGACACAGATACGGCCGATATAGGTCGCTGTCACATATTGTGGGCCAGTCAGGATAAACACAATTTGCTTCACATTTCAAGTAGTATTTACAGCATCAGCTATGATATGCCACCACATTATGTACTTTCATATCTGGGTTTATGCTTTCATAGTTGGCCATGTGCTTTACGGTATGCCAATTGTCTAGAATTTAAATGTCAAATTTGATGCATGTGTATTTTGACATGTAGCGATATTTTTAACTCACTTGACTTAGTGTAACACTTCGTTTTCATTTTTTAAGGAAGGATCCATAACATGTGTAATAAGTTTTGCCAGAATCCCCCCATTATGATACACCTCAGAAAGTGCATTAAATTGTTATAAATTATTAAATACCAGATCCACCCTTATTGCCACACGTGTTAAGCACAAAAAGGGTGTAAAGTTGTTATAAAACATTAAATACTAAATCAACCCATATTGTCACTTGTGTCACACAGCTCAGAAAGGGCACGAGGTTGTTATGAAACACAAACTGCTAAATCCACCCATATTGTCACACATGTCACAAATGCAATGGTGGATTTCATCCAACCATTCAAAAGTCATGCAGAAAGCTTTGAGTTTTGTGATGGTTTCCATGGAATTTGCTTTTGTGGATCAAACTTAAAATGTGCATTAAGATTTAAAGTACCAGGTGAGATTCTAAACAAATACAACTATGCCCATGGAACACATATGCCCCACATCACTTGTGAAAATGACCAAAATGCAAACTAAAGTGCAATGGACAGACAGACAGATGTACAAGATAATATTATATGCTCTTATCACCGTCATGGTGGGACATGAAAATGTATTTTGGTTTTCATATCATGCTTGTTGCTGTCTGATGGTTTTGCCTTGATTCTATCAGTGAGTATATTATTGAGTAAGACATGACTTGGCCAAGTACCATATACCTGTATATAATTTGCACCCAACTGCAGACAACATAGACTTATGTGTGATGTAATAGAATGACAAGAATACACTCTGATCAACCAGTTCAGTATGCAACTAGAGTTATGGGTTGGTTGTATATTAAGCATGGGACTGTATTCATGCAATGTTTTTTACATCACTGCTCATTGTCTTTGTTGATCCTGACTCCATCAACCAAATAAACTTTGCCCTTTGTTTGCTTGGGAAATGGCAGATAAGTATCAAAGACCCACCAGGGTAGCTGTAACCTGGCTTATATAGCATGCCTAGTAATTATTTCACTAGGAAATATAAAGTTGGTTTCTGCACAATAAATTAGTGCTCCATCATGTATAGTTACCAGACTTTATGGATGGCTTGGTAGTGATTTCATGGTCCAAAAGATCAATAGTCAAGGGCACTGTAACTCAATGTAACTCAATGTAACTCAAAAAATTAAAATGGTCTCCACACAATAACATTATTTTTATCATTATGTTATGGACTAAACTTTGTTGATGACTTGGAGTAAGGAAGAAGCCTATCAGTTTTGGGATCAAAATGTCAAAGAGCAAGATCATTATGACAGCAAGAAGAAAAGTGGTTGTTACATAAACATTTCAGTTATCTGCATAGAGGACTTAAACACAGGATGGGTCTTTCATTTTATAAACTTTTTATGAATTATTTTTTATGGTGTACAAATATAACTCAAAAGGTGCCTTAAATTTGCCCAAATAAAATGTAAGATCATAGTTCATTGAACCAGAAGTGTCTTTTCATTGATATATGAAACATTCAGGGTATGAAATACAGACAAAATAGTAATGAAGTTTCTGTGGACCCAAATAGCTAAGTTAGGACCCATCACTTTTCTGAAGCGATCAGTCTTGTGGATATAACAGTTTACATGTAACTGGCAATTAAGATAATCCAGTGGACAAATCAGCAAGAAGTTGTGTATCCTTTTATTCACAGACTATTAGAAATATGAAGTAAAATTAGAAATGAAATGTTTTTTGTTTTTTTAAAATATAAAAATTATGGTGAATACAATTTTCTATTCAGATAGATCTGCATGATTATGTTTGCCCAAGTTGGACTCCCTCTTTTCTCACGTGGACTTGTCACATCTGGAGTCCAGTATCTGGCTTTCATTTACAACTTCTCAATTTACAAAAAAACAGCAAATTAAAAAAAAATGAAGTTGCATCACTAAATTGTTCATGAAAATTTACTTCTATCCAGTCAACAGTTTTTTTTTTTAATGTTGCTTATTTATGCTAAGGGTCATGAGGATGCTAATAATGCAGGACTGACATATTTAGAGTCCCTTGTTCCATTCCGATTCAGAAGGAAACTTGAATTTTTACTTTCTGTATCAAAATTATTGACCCGATTAAGGGACCCAACAAAGCATACAGTGCTTTCAGTTTCAACAACATGGTAAATATATTTATATTTAACTGCTGAATCATCCAGGTGATGGGTCCATGACTGACTCAGACTGGGAACAGGCTCTCATTGATGAATATGTTCAGATGATGAAGGAAAAGAAATAGGTAGGTGGCATACCAGTCCAGATACACAGCCTTCCTTAGCAAGAGGACAGATGGAAGCATGCGCTGGGTTGATGGGCTTTTGTTTATGATCTATATATATATATTTCCTTTGCAAATTTTTCCTCACAAATATTCATGGCATAGACCTTGACAAATCGATAAAGTGATGCATTGGAATAATTATAATTGAACCTCGAGTATTATGTTGTACACGAATTGCAAAATAATTGCTGATTCAGCAATTGATCTCATGGTTATTCTGATTCTATAAGGACAATGTTTTGTCAAGATAGTCAAGGTCTGTGTCCAAGAGCTGGGGAGGTTTACCCATAAATTGACATGAAGGCATGGCTTACCAGTAGGGCAGACAGAACCTGTAACTAGGCTGATTGAGATTACTGATGTATTTGTACGTTAATCTATACTAACTAGGGATGGTATGATTAATCTAATAATTGGATTATCAATAGGTATAGGGGTTAAAATTGATTATTTATGCAAAAATTAGGTTATTGATGTTGAACGGATAATTTTTACAACAATTAAAATTTGTTATATTCACTCTCATTGTTAACTTGTGATAGACACAGGTTTGGTATGAGAAGGTCATTACTGTATTTTTACATTTCAAAGAAGTACAATACCTGTAATTTTGATTCTCACAGTTAATTAATTGGAAGAGGGATATAGCTATGTGAATAAAAATAGAACTCGGCTTTCTACTGAAGAGAATAGGTTTATTCATTTTAATTCTTGCTGTCAACTTCAACCATCTCTCCATCCTTTATAATATTCATGGAGTCAGTGTAAAATAAATAAAAATCTCCTGTATAAAATAATGAAAATTAAATTCTTGGATCCATTTGATACAAAATGAAACTCATTGAGATGCAGATTGAAGATATTTTTTATATACCACAAAGGAATAGATACCACAACTCTCCAACAGTGTTTTTCTCAACAGTCAGAAATGGAAATACATGTATCAAGGACAAATATTTTGAAAGATTTCAGTGGGAAAAATATTGTTATGATCATTTAAGCCAGGTTTTTAGAAAAAATTAAAAATCAACTTATTGATTGGTTGAGACCAATAAGCTGATGCAAGATCCCATTAGCCAGCTGAAACACTTACATGCAAAATAGGATTTAGGAATGGTTTAAATTTAATACTTAAATGCAAAATAGGATTTGGAATGGTTTAAATTTAATACTTAAATGCAAAATAGGATTTTGTAATGGTTTAAATGTAATACTTACATGCCAGATAGGATTTTGGAATAGTTTAAATGTAATACTTATATGCAGAATCAGATTTGGAATGGTTTCAATTTAATACTTATATACAAAATAAGATTTTGAAATGGTTTAAATTTAATACTTACATGCCAAATAGAATTTTGGAATGGTTTAAATTTAATAGATACCAATTAGGATTTTGGAATGGTTTAAATGTAATACTTACATGCAAAATAGGATTTTGGAATGGTTTAAATTTAATACTTATATGCCAAATAGGATTTTGGAATGGTTTAAATTTAATACTTACATGCCAAATAGGATTTTGGAATGCTTTAAATTTAATACTTACATTGCAAAATAGGATTTTGGAATGGTTTAAATTTAATACTTACATGCAGAAAGGATTTGGAATGGTTTAAATTTAATACTTACATACAAAACAGGATTTGGAATGGTTTAAATTTAATACTTACATGCAAAACAGGATTTGGAATGGTTTAAATTTAATACCTATATGCAAAATAGGATTTTGGAATGGTTTAAATTTAATACTTACATGCAGAAAGGATTTGGAATGGTTTAAATTTAATACTTACATACAAAACAGGATTTGGAATGGTTTAAATTTAATACATGCAAAACAGGATATGGAAATGGTTTCAATTTAATGCTTACATGCAGAATAGGATTTTGGAATGGTTTAAATTTAATACTTACATGCAGAAAGGATTTGGAATGGTTTAAATTTAATACTTACATACAAAACAGGATTTGGAATGGTTTAAATTTAATACTTACATACAAAATAGGATTTTGGAATGATTTAAATTTAATACTTACATGCAAAGTAGGATTTGGAATGGTTTAAATTTAATACCTATATGCAAAATAGGATTTTGGAATGGTTTAAATTTAATACTTACATGCAGAAAGGATTTGGAATGGTTTAAATTTAATACTTACATACAAAACAGGATTTGGAATGGTTTAAAGTTAATACATGCAAAACAGGATATGGAAATGGTTTCAATTTAATGCTTACATGCAGAATAGGATTTTGGAATGGTTTAAATTTAATACTTACATGCAGAAAGGATTTGGAATGGTTTAAATTTAATACTTACATACAAAACAGGATTTGGAATGGTTTAAATTTAATACTTACATACAAAATAGGATTTTGGAATGGTTTAAATTTAATACTTACATGCAAAGTAGGATTTGGAATGGTTTAAATTTAACACTTACATGCAGAATAGGATTTGGAATGGTTTAAATTTAATACTTACATGCAAAATAGGATTTGGAATGGTTTAAATTAAATACATGCAAAATAGGATTTAAGAATGGTTTAAACTTTAGCTTTAAATTTACAAAACATGATGGCACACATATTAAAATTGGTCTGGTTCATGTTTTTGCAGTAATTGTTTTGGCCTTTTTATTATGCCCAATTATTCCGTATTGACCCAGTTATTCTGTATTGACCCAGTTATTCTGTATTGACCCAATTATTCTGTATTGACCCAATTATTCCGTATTGACCCAATTATTCTGTATTGACCCAGTTATTCTGTATTGACCTAATTATTCTGTATTGGCCCTGCTTGTTTTGACATAGTTGATGCTTGCTGTTTGAGAACTCTTTACATGTGTAAATGTTAAAGAATTTAGAAAATTGCTTTCAATTGATGTAGGTCAATTTGCTTAGTCTTCATGCATCAGCCTAGCTTCATTAGTGTAGTTATTCCATCTTGCCCTATCTTATTTAGGTAGATTGGTTTTGGCCCCTTTTTATCTTGGTTTGTTACCATCTTGCCCTATCTTATTTAGGTAGATTGGTTTTGGCCCCTTTTTATCTTGGTTTGTTACCATCTTGCCCTATCTTATTTAGGTAGATTGGTTTTGGCCCCTTTTTATCTTGGTTTGTTACCATCTTGCCCTATCTTATTTAGGTAGATTGGTTTTGGCCCCTTTTTATCTTAGTATGTTACCATCTTGCCCTCTCTTATTTAGGTAGATTGGTTTTGACCCCTTTTTATCTTAGTATGTTACCAGCATGAGTTGGACTACAGTAATCATATCTCGTCCATTTACATGTTGATTTCATTTATCTTGTTATCAGAAAGGCACAAAAATGGGGCATATATGAAAAGGATATTTTACAAAAGTTCTATTTTGCTTACTCAACAATTTTGTGATGTAGGAGAGGATGTTATTTACCAGAATGAGGATGAGTATTTACCAAAATGAGTATGAACAAGGAAATAAAAGCAGTAAAATTTTATTGGACCTTAGTTAAATGGGTGCAGGTTCCTGTTAGGTTCAGTTTTAGACATAAACATAAAAAAATGAATTTATTAACCTTGCTGAGATCCTTTTTGGAAGCAAACATTTGATGGTAGTTAAAACTTGGTTCAGACATTAATCTTACTGTTCATATAGCATGACTTTGATCCTTTATATGAATGATAGATAACTCCATTCTCCAATAGAACAACAAGTTTTATTTACTTTGCTTTATATCCACTTTTGGTTGCCTTGACAACTATATGATTGATTTATGTCCACTTTTGGTTGCCTTGACAACTGTATGATTGATTTATTAAAATAAAAAACTTTGAAACCCATTGATGTAGAAGTTTCTTATTTCAATTGTGTAGTTAAATTTGAATAGGTTTAAGTACAAAAGAAGTTGAAATTTAAAAACAATGAACATGTACAAGAGTCTACAGCATGTATGGTTCTGTAATAAAAGTGCCATGAATTGCATTACACTCTCAAACATATTCTGAGAACCACTTTAATTAGCCCACAAGTTTTATAAAAAGCTTAAAGGCTATGCAATATTTAAATAATGTAATCCATTTAAAGCAGGAATGGTCGCATAATTATTGAGTAGTTGTGGGACTTTGCTTTAGAAAGACAGATTACTACTGGAAAGGTGACCAGCTTTTTATGCTTTAGAAAGACAGATTACTACTGGAAAGGTGACCAGCTTTAGTGATCATACATAATTTTTCAGACTGTTCCATATCAAGGCTAGACAGGTTAGCACACTGACAAGTCACCTCCCTTACATGTTGAACATATTTTATAGCCAAATGAAGTAAATCTGGCATGCTTAATGCCTTGAAATTAAAGTTATTGCCAAACATTTATTGATCAAAATACTGTGAATTTAATGCTATGAAAGTTATACCATATAACACTTCATGAAATTCCAAATCTTGGATCGGCATCTAGACTCATAATTATAATGCCTGCATAAAAGTCCTTTTAGAGTTTAAGCAAATTCTATGTGCATGGAATGATTTAATAAGTCTGCCATTGACACATTCTTAGAAAATCAAACTGCTGTAACAAAAAAGCTTGCATGCCCCACATGCACCATATAATTTAGTAATTTACTAGTATGCCATTTTGCCACTTTGGTCAGTCAGGTGGCATTGATTTTTTTGAAACATTTACATTTTTAAAATGGTTTAATTACTTAGAAATTAATGTAATCTGCAATTTGACATGGAGTGGACACACTCAAGCCATCCAGCTGTTACAACATTATAATATAATCACTATGAAAATCATAGTTGCTAACATGTGAACAATAATAGGAGCAGCATTAAAGCCCAAACAGAAAATGAAATGTTTAGTTCCAACTCATGGCATTTTCAGATGTAAAAATTTAAAACGAATAATTCGGCCAGTTCTATATTGTACTTTAATTTTTGGTAATTTCATTAGTGTAGCTACTTTCAGCAGATCCAGCATACTAGTAAGCTGTGCTAATGTTGGATATGTTGGGTCCAACATACCAGTAACCTGTGCTAATGTTTGGATATGTTGGGTCCAACATACCAGTAGCATTTGCTAATGTTGGATATGTTGAGTTCCAGCATACCAGTAGCATGTGCTACTGTTTGGATATGTTGGGTCCAACATACCAGTAAGCTGTGCTAATGTTGGATATGTTGGGTCCAACATACCAGTAACCTGTGCTAATGTTTGGATATGTTAGGTCCAACATACAGCATGTGCTAATGTTGGATATGTTGGGTCCAACATACCAGTAAGCTGTGCTAATGTTGGATATGTTGGGTCCAACATACCAGTAACCTGTACTAATGTTTGGATATGTTGGGTCCAACATACCAGTAGCATGTGCTAATGTTGGATATGTTGAGTCCATTGTAACATTGCCCTCTTAATAAGAGGGGTGGTTAATTGGATTTGGCTGGCGTTATCTAGAGGATGACCTCCCTCGATGTTATAGCAAGGTGGGAGTGAAAAAAGAATAGAATTTCAACAGAGAACCAAGCAAGAATACTGGGAAGAAATAAAGCAATACGGGCTCCCTTAGACAAGAAAAATTTAATCAAAACAAATTAATGTGGCAATTCCAATTCAATCTAAGTTATGTCAACAGAATTTAATAGCTGTGTCCAATTTGGATTTATTCCATCATAATAATGAGTGGTGAAAAGAGCTCAATGTCCATGACCAATTTGCATCATCTTCCTCCTTTGACCATGCGTGTATCAACATCTTCCTATTTACTCGACTTCCTATTCTCTATGCTTCATCCCTTCCTGGACTTCCTATTCTTTTATTCTGACCTCATCCTTTTTTTTCTCTTGGACTTCCGTCTTTGTACTGTCCCATCTCTCTCCCAGAAAGCTGTTCCTTAAATGACAAAATTACCCATAAATCTCTGTATGTACTGCTTTCTACACAGACCTAAAATTCCCTCACTTCATTACTCAGAAGCATACTAGCTATTCACACACTGCATAAATTCTGACAGTATGGTAGAACATTATCCTCACTTCACAGCGACAGGTCATAAGTTACCACATGAGCATCTATCGAACATTACCATATTATTTTACCTATGCTACTACATGTTCGATTACTGTCGCTGAAACTCACAAATTCTAACTCACAGCAATCTCTAACCTAAAAGATTATTTAAACATTACAAAATCAAATATATATATATAGGTAATTATCGTTAACTCATGATAATCAGTATCATCCTAACAGACAAAGGAAATTATTTAATATAACTATGAAATCCTACTGATATGAAAATTTTGGATCGCATGCAATCAATTCTATCAGTGAACTAATAACTGTAAAATTAAAAGGTAAATTGCATAACAGCTCTAGCATCGACACATTTCCATGAAAATGAATAAAATAAATTGCATAACAACTCTAGCATCAACACTTTTCGATGAAATTGAATAAACGATAAATAATATGGAACTAGTCATAGCAAACACATTTGCATAAAACAAACAATCAAAAAATAGAAAATTATGTGGGAAATTAAATTTGCTTACCATAATGCTGCTCTCTTTCAGAACTTTTGCATCCTAGCACTAAACACTGTCTTTTCTCACAAGACAGCCTCCTGGTCCCTTTCTTGTTTAACGAGGAAAGCACTATTCTCTTTAGGCTTCCCCCAGAGCCAAAACTAGTCTTCTCTCAGGAAATTAAGACTAAAGAATTCCGACTAAGGTCATCACTTTAAATTCACATTGCTTCTAAAGTGTATGCTGTAATTTAATCTGCCCAATTGTAGGCAGCAGTTCCTAAATTTTCACCAAGATAATAATTTCATCCATCAGATTTAGACAGCATAGAATCTGTGAACTACGGGGTATATCAATTTCCCTCAGAAAATGATAATTTGACATGGGTTCATATCTATTGGTTATGGTTGGTAGCTCAGATGTTTACATTCTCAGGACAGTGTAGCAGTGCCCTTGGTCAAATCTCACTCAGTCATAAATTCTAGCCTTTCAAGTTTTAACACTGTTGGGGTGGGTGGAGAAAAAAAGAAAGGTCAAAGTGATCCGTCATAAAGACTTTTCTGGCTTAAATGCAATAACATTTTAATGCGCAATGCCTTCAACTGTAAGGTTTAATACAATTCAAAATTCGACACTTCACACCCAGGTTAGCATGTAACATAATTTGAATAGTTCTGGTGCATCTGAACTGGTAATAAATACACTGGATTTCGTAGAAAATATAGAAAAAATAATGATGTATATTAAAAAAAATCATTAGTGATACATTGAAGCGTAATCAAATTTTTCATGCATATCTACTTTCATTTGACCACACTTCATATTTTTACGCAAGTGGTCAGTTGGAAAAGCCAGGATGTGGGGCAAATGTTGGTCCAGTGGCTGAAAAATAAATTATTTCACCTTCAATAGTTACTTAGGGTGTAGGTGACCTTAATAATGATAAAAAGTTACAGATTTGCATGCAAGTATGAGCTGAAGTAACGTGTGGTGATGTAGGTCACACCATATTTCTGGCCACAAAGTGCCAAATTCACCCCAGTCATAGTACATAGATGTAATACCTAGTCTAACTTATCTCACAGCATAGAAATAACATCTCTAATTCTAATTCTCTCACACATTATAACACTAATTATAATCTTAGTTAACACCATATAACACCATCTCAGATCTTTTTCCTCATGAAATTTCTTTCACACTTAATTTTTTTTCCTACGTTTACATATTTTAAGCAGTTACAGTTTGGTCTCAAGTTTTTTAGTCATTAGTGTTGATGGCCCCTTTACTTGAATACATTAAGTTATTAGTCATTAGTGTTGATGGCCCCTTTACTTGAACATATTAAGTTTTTTAGTCATTAGTATTAATTTCCCCTTTACTTGAATACATTACGTTTTTTTAGTCATTAGTATTAATGGCCCCTTTACTTGAATGCATTAAGTTTTAGTCATTAGTGTTGATGGCCCCTTTACTTGAATATATTAAGTTATTAGTCATTAGTGTTGATGGCCCCTTTACTTGAATATATTAAGTTATTAGTTCATTAGTGTTGATGGCCCCTTTACATGAATACATTAAGTTTCTTAGTCATTAGTATTAATGGCCCCTTTGCTTGAATGTATTAAGTTATTAGTCATTATTATTAATGGCCCCTTTACTTGAATATATTAAATTATTAGTCATTAGTGTTGATGACCCCTTCATTTGAATACATTATGGTTTTAGTCATTAGTGTTGATGGCCCCTTTACTTGAATATATTAAGTTATTAGTTCATTAGTGTTGATGGCCCCTTTACATGAATACATTAAGTTTCTTAGTCATTAGTATTAATGGCCCCTTTACTTGAATGTATTAAGTTATTAGTCATTATTATTAATGGCCCCTTTACTTGAATATATTAAATTATTAGTCATTAGTGTTGATGACCCCTTCATTTGAATACATTATGGTTTTAGTCATTAGTGTTGATGGCCCCTTTACTTGAATACATTATGGTTTTAGTCATTAGTGTTGATGGCCCCTTCATTTGAATACATTATGGTTTTAGTCATTAGTGTTGATGACCCCTTCATTTGAATACATTATGGTTTTAGTCATTAGTGTTGATGGCCCCTTCATTTGAATACATTATGGTTTTAGTCATTAGTGTTGATGGTCCATTTACTTGAATACATTATGGTTTTAGTCATTAGTGTTGATGGCCCCTTCATTTGAATACATTATGGTTTTAGTCATTAGTGTTGATGCCCCCTTTACTTGAATACATTATGGTTTTAGTCATTAGTGTTGATGGCCCCTTCATTTGAATACATTATTGTTTTAGTCATTAGTGTTGATGGCCCATTTACTTGAATACATTATGGTTTTAGTCATTAGTGTTGATGGCCCATTTACTTGAATACATTATGGTTTTAGTCATTAGTGTTGATGGCCCCTTCATTTGAATACATTATGGTTTTAGTCATTAGTGTTGATGGCCCATTTACATGAATACATTATTGGTTTAGTCATTAGTGTTGATGGCCCATTTACATGAATACATTATGGTTTTAGTCATTAGTGTTGATGGCCCCTTCATTTGAATACATTATGGTTTTAGTCATTAGTGTTGATGGCCCATTTACATGAATACATTATTGGTTTAGTCATTAGTGTTGATGGCCCATTTACTTGAATACATTATGGTTTTAGTCATTAGTGTTGATGGCCCCTTCATTTGAATACATTATGGTTTTAGTCATTAGTGTTGATGGCCCCTTTACTTGAATACATTATGGTTTTAGTCATTAGTGTTGATGGCCCCTTCATTTGAATACATTATGGTTTTAGTCATTAGTGTTGATGGCCCATTTACATGAATACATTATTGGTTTAGTCATTAGTGTTGATGGCCCATTTACATGAATACATTATGGTTTTAGTCATTAGTGTTGATGGCCCCTTCATTTGAATACATTATGGTTTTAGTCATTAGTGTTGATGGCCCATTTACTTGAATACATTATGGTTTTAGTCATTAGTGTTGATGACCCATTTACTTGAATACATTAAGTTATTAGTTCATTTCACACACAAAATCTTTTTGATAAGATAAACTTTCTTCAAAAGTACTTTAATTCGTAAGATGAAAGCATTTATTGGATTTATTTTCTTTGTTCTTATCATGATGATAATAATCAGTCTTGGAAAGTAATTCACATAGGAAGAACAAAAACATGAGTTTCACCATTAGGAGTGTTTTTCTTTGCAAAAACCAATATGATAGTCAAGTTCTTTATTGGTTTCATTTTCTAAGTTGTATTGTTATGTTTATTTAATTTGCATTGTTTTGAGGTCTTTTTTGTTTTTTATTCATTATGTTTCATGGATAATTGTATTTTGGACTTGACCTTGTGCAAAGTCAAAATTATTTTCTACTTGACATGAGTCATTGATTTTGATTTTGTAAACATGCTTATCTCAATCCTGTACAGAACATTGGAAATTCTCCATGAAATGCCAGGTCTACCTGTTATTTAAGACATTTTATATTTTGATATTAGATAAAGACCTTCTAATTATAACTAAGATTTTATCTTGTGAACATTTGGAACTGACTAGAAATAAATTTTCCATTAGTTTAAAAAAAAGAAGAAATTGTTAATTGTGACCTGAGGTCAGGTAGAGGAGTATAAATTCTTGTTTATGGGGAAAAGTATTTATTTGTGCTTTAAGATCTCAGCAGAGTCAGTTATAGTATTGTTGTGTTCAGTTTTTCATTTAGGCTGGAATTTATTTATTCAGATTATTTAATTCAGGTGATTCTTGCATGGAAATACTCAACAGGTCAGAAATAATTATTGGAAAACATGCCTTGGATTTATAGTGACATTTCAAATAAGGATGAATTCTTGATTATATTATTATGATTCAACAAAAGAATGTGGGTACATCACTACAACACAGGTGACCACAGGCACATTTACTCTTCTAGTGTTGGACTACTACCATATCAGATGAATCCTTTAATCATTAGGACTAGTGTTCAAAATTCTATCATTCTGAATATTTTGCAGTATCATAAGTTCTTTTTATATTTTTCACTTTGTATTCTAGGGAAGTAAATTATTTGTTGAATTTTACAAAACTTGTTGGTTCATACTTTTCTGTTACTTATTTTAAGACTGTAAGAGTCATAACAGAAAATTGGGAGCTTGTCCAGGAGAAAATATTTCTAAAATATTTCAGAAAACTTTGTTTTGTAATTTAAATTCACCTTCTTTTGGAATTTTTGAAATAAAAGGTATTTTTTCAGATTTTAGAAATCTTTAGTGAAGTCAACAAGCTTTTACAATGTCATCTATAGTGGAGAACTTTGTTTTAAATCCTAACCAGGAATGATTAGTAATTATTGCTATCTTCATATAATGTGCATTGTTATACTCCCCTTAGAGGGCCTCAAGGGAGAATAGTCCTTGACTAATGAGTCACCCTCTATAAATAAAGCATTGTTATTATTGTTGTTATTATTATTATTATCATCAGACTCCTCGAAAAAGGATGAATTGCTCCAGCTTGCCAGAAAATAATATCTTTCTGAGACAAAAATGATATAAAGAGGAAGAGAAAGAGATGATAGGCTAATGCAAATGCAAAAAGATAAAGTTGAGAGGGAAATACAGATGCAGAGAAAGAATAAAGATAGGGAATTTCAATTTAGATTAAAATAACTAGAGCTGGCAAGTGAAAAGCACATCCCCACTTTACACACTTGTTCAAGGCTTGATATTACTGAGAATATTATGTTTGCACCCCCTTTTAGAGAAAAATAATTTGATAAATAAAATTTTCCTCATTTTGAGAAAATTGCTGAAAATTCAAAATGGCCGAGAGAGCATTGGACTCTGTTTTAACAAAGTGTACTTTTTAGAAATAAATTTGACATCTACACTTCTGCCAGTATGGCAAAGTGCTGATTATGATCTTGTTAAAGAATCGATCTTTAAGGTTTAGTACCTGAGACTTACTGGCGAAAGTTTAAGAACTTTAAAAAAGAAACTGGAGAAATCCTTGTTGAATTTGCGAGAGAAAAAGAGCAATTATTTGATAGTTGAGGCTTACCCAAGAAAATTGGTCAAGATTATGAAGATGTCAGACAACTCGTATTTGTTGAATAGTTCAAGAATTGTGTCCATAATGACGTTAAGACTTACCTTGATGAGAATAAAGTTGAAACTTTAGAAAATGCTGCTCATGCAGCTGATGCCTATTCCTTAGCTCATAAAGTTCATTTTGTCTTAAACTCATTATTACATTATAATGCCATCAGTATGATGTGATCATTACATTATAATGCCATCAGTATGATGTGATCATTACATTATAATGCCATCAGTATGATGTGATCATTACATTATAATGCCATCAGTATGATGTGATCATTACATTATAATGCCATCAGTATGATGTGATTATTACATTATAATGCCATCAGTATGATGTGATCATTACATTATAATGCCATCAGTATGATGTGATCATTACATTATAATGCCATCAGTATGATGTGATCATTACATTATAATGCCATCAGTATGATGTGATCATTACATTATAATGCCATCAGTATGATGTGATCATTACATTATAATGCCATCAGTATGATGTGATCATTACATTATAATGCCATCAGTATGATGTGATCATTACATTATAATGCCATCAGTATGATGTGATCATTACATTATAATGCTATCATTATGATGTGATCATTACATTATATTGTCAGTGTGATCATTACATTATAATGCTATCAGTATGATGTGATCATTACATTATAATGCTATCAGTATGATGTGATCATTACATTATATTGTCAGTGTGATCATTAAATTATAATGCCATCAGTATGATGTGATCATTACATTATAATGCTATCAGTATGATGTGATCATTACATTATATTGTCAGTGTGATCATTACATTATAATGCCATCAGTATGATCTGATCATTACATTATAATGCCATCAGTATGATGTGATCATTACATTATATTGTCAGTGTGATAATTAAATTATAATGCCGTCAGTATGATGTGATCATTACATTATAATGCTATCATTATGATGTGATCATTACATTATATTGTCAGTGTGATCATTACATTATAATGCTATCAGTATGATGTGATCATTACATGTTATTATCAGTGTGATCATTACATTATATTGTCAGTGTGATCATTACATTATAATGCCATCAGTATGATGTGATGATTGCATTACATTGTCCGTGTGATCATTACATTATATTGTCAGTGTGATCATTGCATTATAATGCTATCAGTATGATGTGATCATTACATTATATTGTCAGTGTGATCATTACATTATAATATCATCAATATATGATGTTATCATTACATTATATTGTTGATGTGATCTTTAAATTGCAATAGCATCAGTATGTGATGTGATCATTACATTATGATGAAGTATATATTTAGATTATATTGTCAATATGATGTGATCATTAAATTATAATATCATAAATATATGATATGATCATTATATTATTGATGTGCTGGTCATTACTTTGTAATATCATCAATGTATGATGTGATCATTATATTGTCAATGTGATCATTATGTTGTCAGTGGCGCTGGACATCACTATAAACTGTCACACTGCAGACAAATTAGTGATATGACTGAAATTTTTTTAAAGCTACGTTTAAAAAATCCAAATCACACACATGTTGTCAATGTGACCATTACATTATAATATCATCAGTATGATATCACATTGCACAGAGGTGTATTGTAACACTTTGAACTTATAAGACCTGCTGGTTATAAATCCGATAAGTTAATGTGATGACCTTGAATGCGGTGTCCATGAGTACAACTTTGTCATTATCACTGCTATTTAACTACTGCCACAAAGTTTACAAATGCATTCATCCCAATGACTAGTTTGTCCTAAATGCAGATGGTACCCCTTGTTTTTCTCATCCACAAAATTTTGCAAGTAGATGTCCATAATATCAATCAATTACAACATTGAATTACGTCTTGTGCCCATAGTTTAATGCACAGGTTACAAAAATGTTGAAGTAAATTATAGTTTAATGATTTTATCACATTTTCCAGCCTTGACAAAAGCAGTTTCTTCACGGCTTGTTATCATGGCAACTACAAAGTTAAAGCATATGATTAGATCCAAGCACATAATTGGGTCATACTGGTAATTTAATTTCCAGTTTTCAAATTGGGAGTATCAGTTTTTATGCTTAACTATCAAATCACTTTCCATAGAGACAGAATTAATCAAGGCCATCAAGGGTGGTACAACCAGTACAGCCATGGTTGTGCCAGATCTTTAGCTATAAAAGTATATATTCAAATATGTGGAAAAAAAGTATCCATTTAAGCACTTAGAAATCATGCGCAAAACAAAGCACTTAGTTCAGCATGAAAGCTGAATAATTCGTTCTTTGTTCCCTCGTTAACAGTTCCCCACCTGATCTACGTTGTAGGTAGGGAATGGCTATACCAAAATAACAAATATGTTGTTGACTGCCCTGTTAACTTGCAGATCATAAACATGGGATCAACCAGTGCAGCAGTGGCATTATGTTTTTGCACAAGAGTTTATACTTGTACTCTACCATTTTAAAGGTCTACTAAGTACATACAATAGGTCTGAATCAATGATACAATTATAGGCATATGTCTTCAGTTATAAATTACATGTCTATATGTCTTCAGTCATAAATTACATGTCTCTATGTCTTCAGTCATAAATTATATGTCTATGTCTTCAGTAATAAATTACATGTATGTCTTCAGGCATAAATTACATGTCTGTATGTCTTCAGTCATAAATTAAATGTCTCCATGTCTTCAGTTATAAATTAAATGTCTGTATGTCTTCAGTCATAAATTACATGTCTGTATGTCTTCAGTCATAAATTAAATGTCTCTGTCTTCAGTTATAAATTACATGTCTGTATGTCTTCAGTCATAAATTGCATGTCTGTATGTCATAAATTACATGTCTGTATGTCTTCAGTCATAAATTAAATGTCTCTATGTCTTCAGTTATAAATTACATGTCTGTATGTCTTCAGTCATAAATTAAATGTCTCTATGTCTTCAGTTATAAATTACATGTCTGTATGTCTTCAGTCATAAACTAAATGTCTCTATGTCTTCAGTTATAAATTACATGTCTGTATGTCTTCAGTCATAAATTACATGTCTCTATGTCTTCAGTCATAAACTATATGTCTATGTCTTCAGTAATAAATTACATGTATGTCTTCAGGCATAAATTACATGTCTGTATGTCTTCAGTCATAAATTAAATGTCTCTATGTCTTCAGTCATAAATTACATGTCTGTATGTCTTCAGTCATAAATTACCTGTCTGTATGTCTTCAGTCATAAACTATATGTCTATGTCTTCAGTAATAAATTACCTGTCTGTATGTCTTCAGTTATAAATTACATGTCTGTATGTCTTCAGTCATAAATTACATGTCTCTATGTCTTCAGTTATAAATTACATGTCTCTATGTCTTCAGTCATAAACTATATGTCTGTGTCTTCAGTAATAAATTACATGTATGTCTTCAGGCATAAATTACATGTCTGTATGTCTTCAGTTATAAATTACATGTCTGTATGTCTTCAGTCATAAATTAAATGTCTGTATGTCTTCAGTCATAAATTACATGTCTGTATGTCTTCAGTCATAAATTACCTGTCTGTATGTCTTCAGTCATAAATTATATGTCTGTATGTCTTCAGTAATAAATTACATGTTTGTATGTCTTCAGTCATAAATTATATGTCTGTATGTCTTCAGTCATAAATTATATGTCTGTATGTCATTAGTCATAAATTACATGTCTAGTAAATAGTTCATTCAATTAAATACAAACAATACTTATTTAATTTTCTTAAAAGATAATTTTAAAAAGGTTTCAGGTGAAAATTTTCTTATCACAGTATAAGCTTCAGTTTAAAATATTACATCATTTCTTTATTTTGGTATCACACTCTCAAGAAATAAAATTTGAATAGATCAGTATACATGACATAGAAACTGGTAACAGTACAGTAATTTGCAAAGTTCTCAAAACAGGCCAGACAAGCCAGTCATCAGGAAAAATGGAGACAAATACTAGTACAAAACCAGGACATAAAATTAAATACATAAAATAGTTCTGTATGATGATACATTTCCATGATGCATTTACTTCTAGAATGGAATCCCAACCAAACCAAATATGACCTTATTTTGATGCCCAAAAATTTTCATGTTTTGGTCAGGTTAATACGTGTCATAGTAAATGAACAAGAGAGGAGTTTTGTTTTACAGTTTATAGATGGTAAATATATGACTGTTCTTCCATGTGTTTTTCTCACTGGGCAAAATGTTTATTGCTATATAACATTTCCTTTGCTAAAATTATGTATATTAAGACAGATAAGTGACGCCTTTGGCAAATTTTTTAATGTAGTTACAAAGACTTCCAATGGTGTAGCAAGAACTTCTGTTCCCCCCCCCCACAAGCAAAACGTAATGCTGGGGCCCTCTTTCAATAAAAAAGGTTGTTTCATGTGAATTTTGGGCCCCCACAGGACCTGGGTCACCTGCAGTTGCAGGGGTTACTGTGCCACTGCTGGTTTAACCCAAAAAATTACATTTAGCATTAAAACAAATGGTAGACTTTGGTTTGATTTAGTAATTATAATGGATAATATATATATATATATATATATATATATATATATATATATATATATATATATATATATATATATATATAAACTGTTGGATGCAACTTAAACGATTCACAATTTGTTTGAGCTCTATCCATGATAACATTATGTAACTGGATGACTTCAGATGCATTATTATATCGATGTACATCATGGTACATGGACCTGTATAAATACAGATTCATTCCATGATAATCTGTAATCATGGTACATGGACCTGTATAAATACAGATTCATTCCATGATAATCTGTAATCATGGTACATGGACCTGTATAAATACAGATTCATTCCATGATAATCTGTAATCATGGTACATGGACCTGTATAAATACAGATTCATTCCATGATAATCTGTATTCATGGTACATCGACCTGTATAAATACAGATTCATTCCATGATAATCTGTAATCATGGTACATGGACCTGTATAAATACAGATACATATGATTACAATCTCTGATCATGGTGCATGGACCTGTATGAATACAGAGCATTCCATGATAATCTGTAATCATGGTACACGGTAAATACTGCTAAATGCCACTTAAATCTGTGATCATGGTACAATGACCTGTATAAATATAGGTACATACTGTTACAATCTGTGTTCATTGTACATGGACATGTATAAATACTGATACATGTCATTATAATCTGTCACCATGGTGTATGGACATATATAAACACACAACATATACATTTGTATGAAATATTCTAGTGGACAGATTTAGAAATTATTTGCTCAGCAAATGAAATATAAGAACATAATGACCTCTAACACTGAAACTCTAAATACGCATAATCAGCTAAATGTAATGTGTTTAGTACTGGTCATAGAACAGAAGAGCTTATGGAATGGCCTGTTATCTATTGTCCATTGTCTGACCATCCTGTCATCTGTCCGTTGTCCATCTGTTCACACGAGTTTGTTATTGTTACTCCTATTTAACTACTTAGAGAATTGCCAAGAAGCTTTACACACAAATTCATCCCAAAGTCTTGATGGCTCTGAACAAACTAGAACTACTGAGACATCCAATATGGCCATCACATCATCAAATATGGCCATCACATCATCAAATATGGCCATCACATCAAATATGGCCATCACATCATCAAATATGGCCATCACATCATCAAATATGGCCATCACATCATCAAATATAGCCATCACATCATCAAATATGGCCATCACATCATCAAATATGGCCATCACATCATCAAATATAGCCATCACATCATCAAATATGGCCATCACATCATCAAATATGGCCATCACATCATCAAATATAGCCATCACATCATCAAATATGGCCATCACATCATCAAATATGGCCATCACATCATCCAATATGGCCATCACATCATCAAATATGGCCATCACATCATCCAATATGGCCATCACATCATCAAATATGGCCATCACATCATCAAATATGGCCATCACATCATCAAATATGGCCATCACATCAAATATGGCCATCACATCAAATATGGCCATCACATCATCAAATATGGCCATCACATCATCAAATATGGCCATCACATCATCCAATATGGCCATCACATCATCAAATATGGCCATCACATCATCCAATATGGCCATCACATCATCAAATATGGCCATCACATCAGCCATCTGGAAAACCTTGTCACACTACTCCACCTGAATGAATGGTTGTCAGCCATCACAAAAATCTTGTTATCGCTAAACCTCATTAATAAACAATCATACTGATATTGGATTTTCACCAGAAGATTAATTATGATATCGAACTTTAGTTCCTTCTGACCAAAAATGGTGCTGTTTTTATATCAAATGTGGTCACCATATTCACACACACACACACACAGGTTTTCACTGCAATCAGTTCCATCATAAGGTGGGGATCCCTTTCCTTGAGCTGACCCACAATACTGTCCAGGAATGTGCCAACTGAGTTGATCAGACTCAGCCCAGAACTGGTTAGCTTTTCCATTGCTCCTCTTTCTTCTGCAAAACCCAATGTGAGGCTACCTCTGCCTATATACCAACCTTTGACTAACTTCCTGCGGCTTGCTCCAGTAATTCCACTCACTCCCATGGCATGCAAAACACACACACAGATACATACATATATATATATATATATATATATATATATATATATATATATATATATATATATATATACATGCATTAAAAATAACATGTCATTTAAAGTGTTGGTATAAAGCAGTTTGAAATACCAAACACTATCCATGTGCTGTTGATTCTAGATCAATGATGAATTTCCACACATTAATTATTAATGATGTATGAAAATAACAGTAAAAAGTATTAATAATTCCCATTTTTCTAAAAGAATTTAATATGGTACACAATTTCAATGCAGTCATTTCTGCTTCATGTTCCCCCTTCCCCTCTCATGCATAACGGGAAAAAAACTATGCAGAAATCTTGAGTGAGAGAGAAATAAAATTTGGGTGGATGAAAACCTTGAAATTGAACTTATACCAAGTAACATACAAGAATATGATTTATCGTAATGGTTTGTGTGCAGTTTTCCTTGGGATTCATCTACAGTGTTTGTATAATCAGTGGTACAAATTTGCAAACCCTGTTGACGTCATATAGTAAATTTCTCATTTACGTGGTACACATACTGTGATGTATTTAACATTTTGTTGTTGTTTCTTAAGCGTATTATAATGTTCTGAAAATCTATGATTATTATTAATTAAATATGAATGTGTCCAAAGGCTGCCACCTCCCCCCCCCCCAGCCTCCCTCAGCGTAGGAAGATACAGGCAGAAATCTATGAAAAGATGAGCATGGAGGATTTTTGCTTTTGTCATCCCACGATGTCTAAGGACTTATGAATGATGGTAAAAGTTAAGTCAAACTGACCAAAGGAGAGAGAGGGTGAGAGATTTAAAGTCACACAGACCAGAGAGAGTTTTATAGTGTGAAGTGTACTGTTAGTAAAGCAGAATAATTACTTAGATCAACTGTAAATATATTAAAATATTTTAATTACCTCTTGTTGGTTCATCATTTCGCTTAGTTTCTATTCCACATTAATTTCCATGTGCCAGTATGTGAATGTTTGAGCATTCATGTGAATAGTGCAGCTAACCATGTTTTGGTAGTGCTCTACTTTCTTCATTAAAACCATCTTTCATGTTTAAATCATAAGTGTGTATTATATTGATTTAGTCAATGTAAAGAAAAATTGACAAACAAAACGGAAAACAATCAACTTATAAATGTGCAGAGGCGATTTTTAATAGCCACAAAAGGCACAGAACTACATTTTGTAGCGGACACACTCAGAAGCGACATGAGTTCATTCACTCAGTCAATATCCAGTTGCCTGTAGTCAATCTTAACTCTGTTCAAAGGGCAAATATATGTATTTGCATGCGATATAAATAAAATACATGTATAGTATGTACGCCGTATCAGTGATATACCACTTGTATAAATTTTTCATTAAAAGTAAAACTTGGCAGGCCTCATTTCCTTTTAATGAGTAGATGCCACAATTCCAGGGCATGGGGGATTTAAGTGACATTTTGTCTGCAGTTTACGTGTAAATTTTACCATATTTACCAGAACACTATAAAATCCTCCATGGAGCACTGCTACACTTATAAAGATAGCTTTTGTCATGGATTCCATTAAATTAATTGTTGTTCTATCATTGCAAATTAATTCAGTTACTTTTTTTGTTGTTTATTTTAGTTCTTAGCTCATGAGATAAATTATGGTGTGACTAAATTGCATCATTAATTACTCTGTGTGTTTGAATGCATTATTAGGACACAACCTTGTTTCCTAACTTGTAGGTCACTTTTATGATACCCATAAAACATCCCTCAGGATTATGTTCCCTGACTTATAATGCAAATCTTTAATGGGACATCCTTGGCATAACATTTCCTGACTTGTGGGTCATTTATAAGACTTGTGGGTCATTTGTAAGACTTGTGGGTCATTTATAAGACTTATGCAACATACCTGAGAATTAAAAGTTCCCTGATTTGCAGCGTGGGTGGTCTGTATGACTACATTGAATGAGACACCACTGATGGGTGATCTGTATGACTCCAATGAATGGGACACCACTGATGGGTGATCTGTATGACTCCACTGATGGATGATCTGTATGACTCCAATGAATGGGACACCACTGATGGGTGATCTGTATGACTCCAATGAATGCAACACCACTGATGGGTGATCTGTATGACTCCAATGAATGGGACACCACTGATGGGTGGTCTGTATAACTCCAATGAATGGGACACCACTGATGGGTGATCTTTACGACTCCAATGAATGGGACACCACTGATGGGTGGCCTGTATAACTCCAATGAATGAAACACCACTCATTATGACATTGCTCCATGACTTCTATTGCATGGTTTACTTTTATGGCTCCAATGAAAGATCCCACAGGATAATGTTTCCTGTCTTGTAATGTGGATCAGTTTTTTACTCCCATAAACATCCCTCAGAATGAAGTTCCCTGATTTGTAATGTGGGTGATCTCCATGACTCCCATTTTTGACCTCATTAATATGGGCATTTGTAATGTGGGTGATCTCTATGACTCCCATTTTTGACCTCATTAATATGGGCATTTGTAATGTGGGTGATCTCTATTACTCCCATTTTTGATCTCATTAATATGGACATTTGTAATGTGGGTGATCTCTATTACTCCCATTTTTTACCTCATTAATATGGACATTTGTAATGTGGGTGATCTCTCCTTGGCATCCGTCCATCTACGGGAGATGATGGCATAGCTCCAAAGTATGCTTTTGCTTATCCTTCTTTTTAGCTCTCTTTTCAGCTTGCTTTATTCTTCTCTTTTCCTCTGCGTTTTGAACTCCCTGCCTGACAGCTAGAAGCCAGCTGGAACGATTGTTTGCACAGCTCTCCCAGTCGTTGACATTGATGTTTGCTGTCTTCATATCCTTCTTGCAAACATCTTTGTAGCGCAGATGTGGTCGTCCAGTTGGTCGTGCACCTTCTGCTAACTCCCCATATAACAGGTCCTTGGGAATGCGACCTGGGTCCATTCTCTTGACGTGGCCGAGCCAGCGAAGGTGCCTCTCGCTGAGTATGGAGAATATGCTGTTCATGTTGGCGCGTTCTAGAACCTCTGTGTTGGGTACTTTGTCCTGCCACTGGATGTGCAGAATGCGCCGCAGACATCTCAGGTGGAAGCTGTTGAGTTTCTATGGTTCTATTGTTTCCCACAATATGAGTCTCTATGACTCCCATTTTTGACCTCATTAATATGGACATTTGTAATGTGGGTGATCTCTGTGACTCCCATTTTTGACCTCATTAATATGGGCATAGAGATCCTATCTAAGAACATGGTTATATCTTCAAGCTCATTTACAAAGTTTTAGCAAAATCCGATTTAAATTCAGTCTGTTTCCTCATTTAATATGTGTACATCTTGCTTATAATCAAACTTAACCGACAACTTGATTACATAAGACTGAATGTATTTAGCAACTTAGCCTATCATGTGCTGAAAAATGGCATTAAATTCCCACAAAACCCAAACCAATTTCCATATGACAGTAAGTGAACTGTGCAGACCCTGATCTGCTGGTGCATTATGTGGTGGCAGATCTGGATTTAGACTGTTCAATCTATATATGACATCAGGTGAATTATACAGACCCAGATCTGCTGGGCCAGGTGCATTATGTGATGGCAGATCTGGATTTAGACTGTTCAATCTATATATGACATCAAGTGAATTATACAGACCCTGATCTGCTGGACCAGGTGCATTATGTGATGGCAGATCTGGAGTTAGATTGTTCAATCTATATATGACATCAAGTGAATTATACAGACCCTGATCTGCTGGTGCATTATGTGATGGCTGGTCTTTGTTTACACTGTTCTGAGTTGGCTGCATATTATAAACAACTCCCTCTTTATAGAGGTGTTCATGGTAGTCATAAAGAGCATGAAGCAATTACTAGAGGATGTTAATGTTCCATGCATGAAGTGTGTTGTCTTGCCAATGAAGATGTGTTTTGTTGTCTTGGCAATGTTAGGTGTGTTTTGTTGTCTTGGCAATGATCAGGTGTGTTTATTTTATTGTCTTGCCAATGTGTTTATTGTCTTGCCATGGAAGGTGTGTTTATTGTATTTCCAATGAAAGATGAAATCACTTTTCTGCTGCCGATAGCAACTGTGAATTATCAACCATGTTAATGTGCCCTGTTTCTGAAAGCCAGATATCTTCCACATTAATGACAGTATTGAACTGAAACTTTTAAATAATACCATGACAATATTTTTAAAGTCTATACTCAGCTGAAACCTTTGGACAGTATATCTGTATATAAGAAATAAGCAAGTTATTAAATAGAACCCTTGTGTGAAAGGTTGCCCATGTGATATAAAATAGGACCCCAGTAAGGGTTATACATAAAATATAAAATAGAACCCATGTGAAGGGCGACCCATGTGATGTCAACTAGAACCCCTGTGTGAAGGGTTGCCCGTGTGATATGAGTCTCTTGCATGTACACTTGATAAAGGTATGAGAATCTACAAGGAATTCCTTGATATTTGGATTTTTACTCATTAGGACTATCAAAAAGTTTCACAGTTTGGCCCAACCAGGGTACACATTATTATTATTATTATTATTATATATATATATATATATATATATATATATATATATATATATATATATACACCAAAAAATTACCCACAGCCTGTACTTGGATCACTCTGACACTCTTATCTGGATTATCACTTTATCCAGACCATTCATTTTTTACATCTCCCAGAAGATAAGTATTCCCTAATCTGGATTATCAGTTTATCCAAACCACATTTATGTTTGCCCCTCCCTGCAAATTAAGTATACCATCATCTGGATGGTCAGTTTATCCAGGCCATATTTGTGCTCTTGCAACTGCCAGATCAGGTATACTGTCACCTGGATTATCCAAAACACATGCATGAGCTAAAAGCTATTTGCTTGTCCCTAACAAGTTCAAGATCAGGGGATGCTTGCATAAAGCAACCTTTTAATCATGCAGCTTCCATCACTATTTTAAACCCCGATTTTCTGTGTCAGTTATACATTTATCAATCCCAATCAATAATGATGTCAGTGGGTGTCATTATATGTATGTAGAATGCTTATGTCGACTTTATTTTACATAAGGTTGTTGTCGATTTTTTTCCCTCAGTATAAATTTAGAATTGTGTAGTGATATATACTATACAGAATCCTCTCTAAGCTTTTCAGCACCATACTGCAGACAAAAATATGTTTCAGAGATAAATTTTAACCAGAAATAAATTGCCACACTCAGTCAGATTATTTCCTCTTCATCAGTGATAATGATAAAGTAGGGTTTCATTTGAATTCATGGCTGTTGGAAATTCGTGTCAGCACATTGACAAAATAACTAATTATATTTAAAATCTATCTTCAGGCTGCCATTGACAAAATAACTAATTATATTTAAAATCTATCTTCAGGCTGCCAGTTGATTACTGCTTATCAAGCCAAGCTTCGGATAATGCGTTTTTTATCATGTTTGATCGAAATGGATTTTGTCTGATGGAAAAGGATATTCTGTCATTTCTAGCTTCTTTTATAGTCCCAAGGACTCTTATTTGGTCTTTTGAATGAAGTCTCTCATTTTAACAAGTTTGATGCAGAGTTATTTTCCAGAATCCATTGTCAAGGTTAGGCTGTGTAGTTTTACACTTCTCTAAGATGCAGTATTTATTAGTAACATGTTTCAGTGACAGCAACACTGGTATTGTAATCAGTTGTTTCCAGTTGTTACCAAAAGTTAGTTAATTGACTCATCTTGCTGTATGTCTCAGTCCTGTGTGGACTCAAGGACTAGGTAATTGTCCAGTCGTGCTGTATGTCTAGACCTTTGTACACTCAAAGGGCTTGTTCATTGACTCATCTTGCTGTGTTAGGACCTGTTTGGACTTCAGGGCTAGTTAATTGACTCATATTGCTGTATGTCTAGGATCTGTTTGGACTTGAGGGCTAGTTGATTGACCCATCTTGTTGTATGTCAAGGGTCTGTGTGCACTCAAAGAGCTTGTTCATTGACTCCTCTTGCTGTGTGTCCAGGATCTGTGTGGACTCAAAGAGCTAGTGAATTGACTCATCTTGCTGCATGTCTGAGGCATGTGTGCATTCTAAGGGCTAGGTAATGGACCCATGTTGATGTGTGTCTAGGTCTGTATGCATTCAAAGAGCTTGTTAATTGACTCATCTTGCTGTGTGTCTGGAGCCTGTATGGACTCAGATGGCTAGTTAATTGACCCATCTTGCTTTATATATAGAGCTGTGTGGACTCAATGGGCTATGCAATAATTGCTTCAGTTGCTTATAGACTTGTACCAGTCTGGCTGCTTATAGTCTTGTACTAGTCTGGTTGTTTATAGTCTTGGACCAGCCTTGTTGCTTATAGTCTTGTACCTCTATGATCACTTTATAGTCTTGTACCAGTCTGGTTGCTTATAGTCTTATACCAATCTCATTGCTTATAGTTTTGTATCAGTCTGGTTGCTTACAGTCTTGTACCAGTCAGGCTGCTTATAGTCTTGTACCAGTCAGGATGCTTATAGTCTTGTACCAGTCAGGTTGCTTATAGTCTTGTACCAGTCAGGTTGCTTATAGTCTTGTACCAGTCTGGTTGCTTATAGTCTTGTACCAGTCAGGTTGCTTATAGTCTTGTACCAGTCAGGTTGCTTATAGTCTTGTACCAGTCTGGTTGATTATAGTCTTGTACCAGTCTGGTTGCTTATAGTCATGTACCAGTCAGGTTGTTTCCTGCTACTGTTTACATTATAGAGGGCACTAGTATAGTCAAAATATATATAACCCTTGTGCTTTTGACAGGAGGATGACCAGGAATACACCCCTTGCATTCTCATACAGGGCACTAGCATAGTCAGAGTATATATAACCCTTGTGCTTTTGACAGGAGGATGACCAGGTTACACCCCTTGCATTCTCATACAGGGCACTAGCATAGACATGATATCCATAATGATTATCCCAAATTTATTTTCCACACAAGATTACTGTAGCCTGCTCACTTTAATCCATCGTAGAAATGAAATCATCACTAACTTAAAAATCAACACCAATCTTAGATTGGTCACGCTATAAAAAAAATAATATATCGATTAGTCATTTGCTCAGCTATCCAAAGACATTTGGCTTATGTTAGATGCCTGTGATGAAGAGAAAATACATACTGCCTTGATTCCCTCCTGTAACGATAGAAAGTGCCTTGCTTTCAGAGCCAATATGTTGACACATGAGTTTGACTTGAGTATGGTAAGAGCAATTGCACTATCAAATGCTTAAACATTGATTGACATTTATATAAAGAATGCCTTGGACATCAAAGAAAACAGGTGTTTAATATGCATTATTGGAGCAGACAATGCTGATGCACTTCTGTGACTGCTTAAGGTAGGGTGTAAGTATAGATTGATTAGGAAACACCTGACTGGAAGGCAGGTGACCATTTAATACAGGGCATTTATACAGGAAATTTGCTGATGGAGATTTAGAATGGCTGTTGTGACCAAGTGACTGCTAATGAAGGTGTCCATTAGGACAGGTTTCAATATATATATATATTTAATGGTCAGAAATATTACATAATAAGGGTATGTAACAAGGCGTTAACTACCAGGTTGAGGTTGCTCTCTGAAAGGAAAGGTTATTTAGAAAATTAAAATGATAATAAATAATTTTTGGCTTCCAGATGTGGACAACTTGCCCCAGTGGGAGAAGGATCTGCAACAGGAGTTACAGGAGTATGAGATGGTGGCTGACATGGGAGAGATTGATGATAAGGAAATTGAGAAAGAAATCCTACAGCAAATAGAAGAGGAGACCAAGGCCACCTGACTGCATTTTTATAAAATTGTCTACTTGTAAATAGAATTAAGGTAGAAGTTTACTTATAAATATATGACCTGCTGACAGCATGTTTAATGACAGTTTTAAAGGTTGTTAATAGGAATAGAAACAAATGTATTAATTGAATATTTACTTTATTGTTACTTTACTTTCGTTAGTAAAGACATGTTACAATTCACTGTAAAATTGTTTTAAAAAAATGTAGATTTCAGACTAACATGGCACAAATATTTGTCTATACACAATATATTAAGTAAATTTGTATGTATTTGTCAATATGAGATGTATTAAGGTGATTGGTAAATTTGCTTCCTAAGCTGGGTCATTTTCAAAATGAAATTATTTACAGGTTAAATGTACCTCACAAACTTAATATACTCCACTGAATCCTATGTAAAATTAGAATGATAGGGTCCCACTACGACAATGTCCATAGTGTCGACTCCTCATTTTCACTTTGACATACTTGCTTACTTACATTCCAGTCTTCAAGTTATTTCAGTATGAATGAAGAGTTTCTGGGTGTAAATGATTCGAGCAGCCTTCTTCGTTTATGGACTATTTAAATTGTCTACCAGTCATGATATGGCCTGAATCTATTTAAATTGTCTACCAGTCACGATATGGCCTGAATCTATTTAAATTGTCTACCAGTCACGATATGGCCTGGATCTATTTAAATTGTCTACCAGTCACGATATGGCCTGAATCTATTTAAATTGTCTACCAGTAATGATATGGCCTGAATCTATTTAAATTGTCTACCAGTCACAATATGGCCTGGATCTATTTACATTGTCTACCAGTAATAATATGGCCTGAATTTATTTAAATTGTCTACCAGTAACAATATGGCCTGAATCTATTTAAATTGTCTACCAGTCACAATATGGCCTGGATCTATTTAAATTGTCTGCTAGTGATGATATGGCCTGGATCTATTTAAATTGTCTGGTAGTAATGATATGGCATGGATCTATTTAAATTGTCTACTAGTAACAATATGGCCTGAATCTATTTAAATTGTATACCATTAACGATATGGCCTGGATCTATTTAATTGTCTACCAGTCATGATATGGCCTGGATCTATTTTAATTGTCTACCATTAATGATATGGCCTGGAACTATTTCAATTGTCTGCCAGTAATGATATGGGTTGGATCTATTTAAATTGTCTACCAGTAATGATATGGCCTCGATCTATTTAAATTGTATACCATTAACAATATGGCCTGGATCTTTTCAATTTTATACCAGTAACAATATGGCCTAGATCTATTTAAATTGCATACCATTAACAATATGGCCTGGATCTATTTAAATTGTATGCCAGTAACAATATGGCCTGGATTTATTTAAATTGTATGCCAGTAACAATATGGCCTGGATTTATTTAAATTGTATTCCATTAACAATATGGCCTGGATCTATTTAAATTGTCTACCAGTAATGATATGGCCTGGATCTATTTAAATTGTCTACCAGTAATGATATAGCCTGAATCTATTTAAATTGTCTACCAGTAATGATATGGCCTGGATCTATTTAAATTGTCTACCAGTAATAATATAGCCTGGATCTGTTTATATTGTCTACCAGTAATGATATGGCCTGGATCTATTTAAATTGTCTACCAGTCATGATATGGCCTGAATCTATTTAAATTGTCTACCAGTCACGATATGGCCTGGATCTATTTAAATTGTCTACCAGTCACGATATGGCCTGGATCTATTTACATTGTCTACCAGTCATGATATGGCCTGAATCTATTTAAATTGTCTACCAGTAACAATATGGCCTGAATCTATTTAAATTGTCTACCAGTCACAATATGGCCTGGATCTATTTAAATTGTCTACTAGTGATGATATGGCCTGGATCTATTTAAATTGTCTGGTAGTAATGATATGGCATGGATCTGTTTAAATTGTCTACTAGTAACAATATGGCCTGAATCTATTTAAATTGTATACCATTAGCGATATGGCCTGGATCTATTTAATTGTCTACCAGTCATGATATGGCCTGGATCTATTTTAATTGTCTACCATTAATGATATGGCCTGGAACTATTTCAATTGTCTACCAGTAATGATATGGGTTGGATCTATTTAAATTGTCTACCAGTAATGATATGGCATTGATCTATTTAAATTGTCTACCAGTAATGATATGGCCTGGATCTATTTAAATTGCATACCATTAACAATATGGCCTGGACCTATTTAAATTGTATGCCAGTAACAATATGGCCTGGATTTATTTAAATTGTATGCCAGTAACAATATGGCCTGGATTTATTTAAATTGTATACCATTAACAGTATGGCCTGGATCTATTTAAATTGTCTACCAGTAATGATATGGCCTGGATCTATTTAAATTGTCTACCAGTAATGATATAGCCTGGATCTATTTAAATTGTCTACCAGTAATGATATGACCTGGATCTATTTAAATTGTCTACCAGTAATAATATAGCCTGGATCTGTTTATATTGTCTACCAGTAATGATATGGCCTGGATCTATTTAAATTGTCTACCAGTCACGATATGGCCTGAATCTATTTAAATTGTCTACCAGTAATGATATGGCCTGGATCTATTTAAATTGTCTACCAGTAATGATATGGCCTGGATCTATTTAAATTGTCTACTAGTCACGATATGGCCTGAATCTATTTAAATTGTCTACCAGTAATGATATGGCCTGGATCTATTTAAATTGTCTACCAGTCACAATATGGCCTGAATCTATTTAAATTGTCTACCAGTAATGATATGGCCTGGATCTATTTTAATTGTCTGCTAGTAACGATATGTCCTGAATCTTTTTCAATTATCTACCAGTCATGGTATGGCCTGAATCTATTTAATTTCTATACCATTAACGATATGGTCTGGATCTATTGAAATTGTCTACCAGTCGTGATATGGCCTGAATCTATTCAATTTCTATACCATTAACGATATGGTCTGGATCGATTGAAATTGTATACCATTAACGATATGGCCTGAATCTATTTAAATTGTATACCATTAATGATATGGCCTGGAACTATTTCAATTGTCTACCAGTAATGATATAGCCTGGATCTGTTTATATTGTCTACCAGTAATGATATGGCCTGGATCTATTTTAATTGTCTGCTAGTAACGATATGTCCTGAATCTTTTTCAATTATCTACCAGTCATGGTATGGCCTGAATCTATTTAATTTCTATACCATTAACGATATGGTCTGGATCTATTGAAATTGTCTACCAGTCATGATATGGCCTGAATCTATTCAATTTCTATACCATTAACGATATGGTCTGGATCTATTGAAATTGTCTACCAGTCGTGATATGGCCTGAGTCTATTTAAATTGTGTACCAGTAATGATATGGTCAGAATCTATTTAAATTATCTACCAGTAATGATATAACCTAGATCTGTTTAAATTATCTAACAGTAACAATATGACCTAGATCTATTTAAATTATCTAACAGTAACGATATGACCTAGATCTATTTAAATTATCTACCAGTAATGATATGGCATGAATCTATTTAAATTATATATCAGTAATGATATGGCCTGGATCTATTTAAATTTTCTACCAGTAACAATATGGCCCAAATCTATTTAAATTATCTACCAGTAATGATATGGCCTGGATCTATTGAAATGATCTACCAGTCATGATATGGCCTAGATCTATTTAAATTGTCTACCAGTCATGATATGGCCTGGATCTATTTAAATTTTCTACCAGTAACAATATGGCCCAAATCTATTTAAATTATCTACCAGTAATGATATGGCCTGGATCTATTGAAATGATCTACCAGTCATGATATGGCCTAGATCTATTGAAATGATCTACCAGTCATGATATGACCTAGATCTATTTAAATTATCTACCAGAATGATATGGTCTGGAATACATAAGATTGTTTTATTGTTAGGTGTAAATACATTAATTTTGTTCATACATGATCTACTATTGAACCAAGAAGATGATGACATGGTCAAATAAAGTTGTCAAATCTGCCATGTGCATCAGTTCAGAATGTACAGAATTTTTCTTCTTCAGAATTGATACAATAAATGCATGAAAACAAACAAACCACTAACTGTTATGACCTCAAGATTTGAGACAGGAAATGCATTATAACATACAAACCACTAAACATTTAGACCTCATGGTTATGAATATCTTGTTGTTTCTGTGTTACTGTCAGCAGTGTGTGCAAAAAACATTATTAAAACTCTATCTAAATTCTGTCCAAACATGTTATTGTACATTTATCAGCAATAATCTAAACTCTGTCCAAACGTTATTGCACATTTGTCAGCAATAATCTAAACTCTGTCCAAACGTTATTGCACATTTGTCAGCAATAATCTAAACTCTGTCCAAACGTTATTGCACATTTATCAGCAATAATCTAAACTCAGTCCAAACATGTTATTGCACATTTGTTAGCAATAATTTCTTGATTTACAATCTGTTTGAAACTTTCCACTGACAATTCTTTTTTCGTAGATCTTAGAATTCATCAACGATCAGATACCATTTTTGCACATGTTGACATTTTTTACAGAAACCAATAAACCACATCCAGCATCTGTGGCCTGCCCAATAAATTAATTTAAAGTATCCTTTGACTTGCATTGTCTTAAGTTTGAAAACCAGACAATTTGCATGAAAAAGATTCATGATGCATGAAATTTGACTTTATCTGCTATTTCACCCACGTGAACAGGGTTAGACAAAGATATCAACTGTGTAAGAACAATTAGACAGGTTTTGCCTATATATACAGTGTTAGACATAGGTCTTATCTGTTTAAGCAAGGTTAATTGTAGGTCTCACTTTTGTCTGGCAATGATGACAGCATCAACCCTGTAAAATTTATTAGTTTTGTGTAGCTTTTCGGATATTTTGAGTGAGGGATACATTGTTGTGCAGATACAGATGAGATACATTCTTGTAAAGATATGGATGGGGGATACATTGTTGTACACCTATGGATGGGGGATACATTGTTTTACAGCTATGGATGGGGATACATTATTGTACACCTATGGATGGGGGGTACATTGTTGTACAGCTGTGGATGGGGATATATTGTTGTACAGCTATGGATGGGGGATACATTATTGTACAGGTTTGAAGTGGGGAATAGATTGCTATACAGACATGGAGTGGGGGATATTTTTCTGTACAAATATGGAGTGGGGAATACATTGCTGTACAGATAGGGAGTAGGGGAATACATTGCCATACATATATGGAGTTGGGAATACATTGCTGTACAGATATAGAGTGGGGAATACATTGATGTAGAGATATGGAGTAGGGAAATACATTGCTGTACATATATGGAGTAGGGATACATTGCTGTACAGATATAGAGTGGGGGATTGATTGCTGTACATATATGGAGTGGGGGATACATTGCTGTACAGATATGGAGTGGAGGATTTCATTGCTGTACATATATAGAGTGGGGGATTTCATTGCTGTACAAGTATGGAGTGGGGAATACATTGCTGTACAAATACAGGCAAGACTGCAGGTTCCACAGAACATTTGTTTTATTTAGACAGCGTTGCTTGACTTTTGCTTATGAAGAACTACTTGGTCCAAATCATATCTTTATGGATTCTTGACCTCAGATTTATGGAATTTTCAGCCTGTGCTTTAACACAGTTTGTATCATAATTGTGTCTGCATGTAAATATACAAGCTTCACTGTGAGATTGTTCACTTTTTTCATAGTCTCCTGCAAGAATGCCCATTTGTTTATGCACACAGAAATCAGTTGTAAGATACCAGCACTCTGTTGTTTCCAGTTATAATACACACATATATGAAATATGTGACTTGTTTCTTACAAAAGTGATAGTTGCCCACTTTGCAAATGTTGTGTTTCATATAAACAGGGAAATATAGTCATTTTGCATTAGATAGAATGATTCTTGCAGAAGGAATATTTGGCCACTATAGATACATAGAGGGTTTTTACAACAGGGATAATTGGCCACTATGGCATACACTATTGGCATAGTGTTTCTTAAAACAGAGACAGTTGTTCAGTATGTATTGAGTGTTTCTTACAACAGTTATAGTTCGTACATCAGGGATAGTTGGCCACTTCACATAGTGTTTTTACAACAGGGCTAGTTGGCCACTATGCATAGTGGTTTTTTTTACCATAGGGCTAGTTGGCCACTGTGCATAGTGTTTCTTACCATAGGGATAGTTGGCCAATATGCATAGTGTTTTTACAACAGGGATAGTTGGCCACTATGCATAGTGTTTCTTACCATAGGGATAGTTGGCCACCACACATACAGATTGTGCTTTAAAAACATAATAAATAGAACTGTTCAGTTTGAATAACATATCTAATTCTGATTTGCCTTCCAGGAATTTCAGAAAGGACGAGACTTTAGTCCACCATTATTGGATATAATTTGTCATGATGAGAGTTTTTGTTCCGTCTTATATACATCATATCTTTGTTAGCAGACATTAGAATAATTAGTTAATAGAATAATTAATCAATGACATTAGAATAATTAATCAAAGGACATTATAATAATTAATCAATCTGCATGAAATACAATCTTTACATTTTGGGTTTTGAGCATGAGAATGTTTTTCTTACTTGAAACATTTTGAAAATATTGCCGCAGGCCAGATGCTGAAGAAGCAAGGGCATCCATATACAGTATGTTTATTATTTGGTACCATATAGCCACTACTGTGCCGAGATGCTTTAAAACACTACTACATGCATACAGACCCTCTGTGTTGGATGTTTTTGTTGCTACATGAAAATTGTTTGATGATTTTCAAAAAATATGTTTGATCTCTGATCAGTTGGTGTGGTACACATATATACTTGCATGTGTATTTTATCAGTTGCAGATGATTTAGTGATAATTTGGTTCTCTGTATAGATAGCAATGTATTTATGCAAATCACATTTTATTATTTTTTTCTATTTATGTTTTAATCATGTTTTTCTTCAATATTGTTTTCATTATTTAACTGTTTTGGATAGATTTCCCCAGTCATCATTTAGATAGCTAAGTTTTTCACTTGAATTTTGTGTTACATATTTGTTTTGTTTTTATAAGTTGTTTCTTTCCCAGATGAAGAACTTGTTTAGCTCAAAATATTGAAAAACTGTTTTGTAACTTGAGGATTACAAATTCTTGTGACGGCACATATATGTACAAAACTTGAACACTTGTGGTTTGTTCTGTACAGTCAAATGTCCCTGGTATACTCAGATCTTTGTGTCAATATATACATGTACAAAACTTGCACATTACAACATTTGCTTGTACAGACTGATGTCACAGATAAACTCAGATTTTATCAGAAAAAATGATCATCTGAATAAATGATAGAAATAATATCACAGGGCCAAAGGACATCTCAGTGGTTCACAGAAATAATATCACAGGGCCAAAGGACATCTCATTGGTTCACAGAAATAATATCACAGGGCCAAAGGACATCTCATTGGTTCATAGAAATAATATCACAGGGCCAAACGACATCTCAGTGTTTCATAGCACTGAAAAAATGACAGATAATTGGTCCATGTATAATTGAATCATTATTGTAAAAGGTATTCAGTACAAGTCTATTTCTACATTTAGCATATTGGCTGGGTGTGACTAGTCCAATACATGAACATTTTAGGACATGTTACATGACGAAGTGAATGTAATTAAAATGTTCTAGTTTTTGTTGGAGGGGGGTATTTCTCTACAAGCCTTAAAGTTGTCAGATTTATCCTCCAACTTTCATGTCTTTAGAAGAAATGATTTGTATGTTTCAGAATATAAGGAATAGCATGCATGGATTTATTTCAAATAATATATTCAACTTGTCACATTTTTGGTTATCAGACAAATAAAAATATGATCTTGAAGAAGTACTAGTTAATTATCATTCAGCAAAAATACATTTTTGGGTTATGGGTAATTTTCTAGATGTTCTTCTTTATTAAAAGCTATCGGTTTGAATTGTTTTATTTGTGAAGTATGTATCACATTCTTCTCCATAAAGGACTCCATGCATCAAAACATCAGTTTGAAGTTTTCATTTGACATAATGACTGAATTTGGGATGAATTACAATTGTCAATAAATAGTTCTGCTGGATGGGCATGTGTGCTGTTGCTGCGAAAAGTTGTCACCAAACTGATCAATAACTGCCGAGTCAGGTAGATAATTGTGAAAGCTTGTTTCCTGGTTACTAGGGAAAGCTTGTTACCTGGTTACTAGGGAAAGCTTGTTACCTGGTTCTTCTTAACATCTGTAGCAGGATGTGATAGGATCTTTATGGTGAATGTTAACAGCTTTGGTTCAATAATTGGTAAATATCTTGATTATTGATCAAATCTATCATCTTTTGGTGAGTGAATAATTTTAAAAAGTATGGAGGTAGGGAGGGGGAACAAATTTTCTACTGCAGTATGGTTAATTCTATCAAACTGCATTCTTAGAAGTATATTAAATCAATGGCTCCCAAAATAAAGAACCATACATTTTTTAATTTTCTTATTATGATCCAGCTACTTTACTTGGTCGTGTCCTTTGTACAGTCATTCCTACATCCATCCCTACATACAGAAAAGTATAGTAGCAAGATTGCTATGAAAAAATCGTAGATAAATTAATTTTAAAAGACATAATTGTATTAGATAATAAAATTTGGTTGACTGATATGTATATGTATGTAAGTATAAAATTATATTAAGACTTAATTGTATACAAATATAGATGAGCAGGTTAAATGTTTGGACCATTAAAGTAAGTTTTAAAAATGTAATGCAGTTTTTAATTGTTGGCTTCAACTTGTTAACAAAAACATATGCACAGTGAAGCAAATGCCATGTGAGGTAAAGTAAAAGTATTATAGATCATGATTGCATTCATTACTAACTATTTCAATAAAGGGAGACAATTTAGAATTAGATTACACATGGCTTTAAATGGTGATTATTCACTTTATTTGGATCCTCATATATCCATATTCCTTTGGAAGATAATTATTTACACATTACTTGTTGAAAAACACATAAGGCAAAGCTCAGTGCTAAAGTACGTAGATATTTTTGGATGCGTTCAACCTAAACAAGTGGTCTAGTACAAACCGGATTGAATGTTGCATACTGTGATGTCATAATAAAAGCCATGCATATTGAGGGGAAATAATTGTTCTACCTATATTATGATGATTGAACCCAACCAGTTTAGTATCGGGTCACTATTGTAAAAGTCCATATAACCAGGATTGAATAGACTTTGATTAAACTATATTAGTGTTAAATTTTAGAATAAGAATTAATATTTTCATTGCGTAAATGTACCTGCATAACCACATTGATGTATGCTATAAATGGATAGTATTTGATAGTTGTATTTTTATGTAAATTATCTTATTAGATTTTGAGACCATTATAGTAGTATTTCAGTTTTTGAAATTTTATCTGTAATTGCTGGAAATTCTTTTTGGATAGTAGAGTATCAGTTCCCTTTAAAAGACTCATTTTGTTTTTATTTTTGTTGTTCTTGGTTTTAACTGCACTCTTAACAAATTACTGGCTATGTCATATTTAGGAAATGGGAATAAAGTGCCTTTCCCATGGACACACAGGCAGCCAACAAGGGCTGGCCTGGGTGGATATCAAGTCTAATAAAGAGTCACATGCTCTGTTAACTGGATGGATATCAGATCTGATTACGTGTCCAATGCTGTATCAACTGGGTGGATATCAGATCTGATTACTTGTCCAATGCTGTGTCAACTGGGTGGATATCAGATCTGATTACGAGTCCAATGCTGTATCAGCTGGGTGGATATCAGATCTGATTACTTGTCCAGTGCTGTATCAACTTGGTGGATATCAGATCTGATTACGAGTCCAATGCTGTATCAGCTGGGTGGATATCAGATCTGATTACATGTCCAGTGCTGTATCAACTGGGTGGATATCAGATCTGATTACGAGTCCAATGCTGTATCAACTGGGTGGATATCAGATCTGATTACATGTCCAATGTTGTATCAGCTGGGTGGATATCAGATCTGATTACATGTCCAATGCTGTATCAACTGGGTGGATATCAGATCTGATTACGTGTCCAATGCTGTATCAACTGGGTGGATATCAGATCTGATTACATGTACAATGCTGTATCAACTGGGTGGATATCAGATCTGATTACGTGTCCAATGCTGTATCAACTGGGTGGATATCAGATCTGATTATGAGTCCAATGCTCAGCCAACTGGGTGGATATCAAGATCTGATTACATGTCCAATGCTGTATCAACTTGGTGGATATCAGATCTGATTACATGTCCAATGCTGTATCAACTGGGTGGATATCAGATCTGATTACATGTCCAATGTTGTATCAGCTGGGTGGATTTCAGATCTGATTATGAGTCAGTGCTCTACCAACTGGATGGATATCAGATCTGATTACGTGTCCAATGCTCTATGAACTGGGTTGATATCAGATCTGATTACATGTCCAATGCTGTATCAACTGGGTGGATATCAGATCTGAGTACGAGTCCAATGCTGTATCAACTGGGTTGATATCAGATCTGATTACGAGTCCAATGCTGTATCAACTTGGTGGATATCAGATCTGAGCACGAGTCCAATGCTGTATCAACTTGGTGGATATCAGATCTGAGTACGAGTCAAATGCTGTATCAACTGGGTTAATATGGTTCCATCATAATTAATAAGAAATAGGATCTTTACTTTAACTGGTACATTTTAGAATATCTAGTGTTAGATCTGGTTGATATCTCATCATCATCATTATGTAAATATTATTGTTTTTCACTGTAACAATTAATTCAGTACAGTATACTTCTGACATCATTAATTCAAATTTTAGTTGATTTGTACACTTGTTTTGATTCAGTTTACAAAATATATATGTAACTTATCATTAAACGTAAAGTGACATTATGAGTCTCCAACCAGTCAAAGTACTACATTTTTCAGGTTGGCCTGTACTGTAGAACTGTTTTTGTCTTAATTTATGTTCTGTGTTGTAGAGGAGACCTTTCTAATTTCTTCGCAAATAGCTGTTGTGTGCCCCTGCTTTGAGGTCTGTTTATCAAAAGTGATTGTACATGTTTCACAATTTTAGCCCTAGCAAGAAACAGTAGAAGAACCTTAGTGATATTGTAAATGTTTTTTTTGTTAGTTTCAATGACATTTTTAGCACGTTATTGGTTATATGATGGCAAGAAAACGGGAGCTAAATGCCATTCCCAACGTCACACAAAGGCATTTAACCCATGCTGTCTGACACCTTTACAAGGCCCTGGTTAAACACATGCATGATAAATGTCTCAACAAGGTCCTGGCTAAGCACATGCATGATAGATATCTCTATAAAATCCCGGCTAAACACATGCATGATTCATGTCTCAGTAAGATCCAGGCTAAACACATGCATGATTCATGTCTCAATAAGGTCCAAGCTAAACACATGCATGATTCATGCCTCAGTAAGGACCAGGCTAAACACATGCATGAGTCATGTCTCAATAAGGTCCAGGCTAAACATATGGATGATTAATTTCTCAGTAAGGTCCAGGCTAAACACATGTATGAGTCATGTCTCAATAAGGTCCAGGCTAAACATACGGATGATTAATTTCTCAGTAAGGTCCAGGCTAAACATATGTTTGGTTCATGTCTCAATAAGGTCCAGGCTAAACACATGTATGATTCATGTCTCAATAAGGTCCAGGCTAAACACATGCATGATTCATGTCTCAATAAGGTCCAGGCTAAACACATGAATCATTTACACAAATAATATTAAAATGAAAACACACAGACAAATATATTGTGTTTGCAAGCAGATTTTTAAACTACATTGTTGTCATAAGGAAATTGGAATAAACTTTTACTTCGAATTTTTCAATTGGTTTGAAAACTTGTACTGGTATTTCAACTCTCGAGATGGCACTCCCCCACCCTTTTCTTTTGGCTCTCGCTCGGGGTGGACCCCCCCCCCCCGCAGCCCCCTTGGTATGTCACTGGTCATTAAACCATCACACTGACCTGTCTTCATCATAATATAAGAGCTGTTTGAGATGAAGAGACAAAGCTAAGTATGCCTGCCTTTATGTCATTATTAACAGGTATGTTGTTATTCCAGACACATGGCCGAGTGGTTTAAAGTGCTCACTTTTACGATCACTGCCGTCTCACCTCTGTCTGCATGGGTTCGAGTCTCGGGCTCAGCCAATGTCGATACCTGAGAAAGCTTGCCAGTAGTTTCTTGTGGAAGGGATGTTTTTTTTTTTTCCAGGGTTTTTCTCGATCATTAATACTGGCTGCCGTGTATAGCTTATCTTGTTCAGAAAAATGCGTTAAACGCTACAACAACAACATATATTCCAGACACATGTAATATGTAATCTTACATGGTTGATATAGCGTTTGATACACACCTGTTTAATCCATAATTCAATTTCCGTCGCTTTCGCCAATAAGGCACGTGCAACGAGTATATGCCCGCAAGGTGGGCTAATTAATTAATTGTAAGAAGGGAAACGACCGACACCTCCTACACATTTATGCTCACATAGTTAGCTGATTAATTCAGTACGAGTCGCAGGACAGTAATGTGAGTGGGAATAGACTCAACACGCACTCACAGTGATAAATTAATCGCGAGGGGTGGACATGATTCTCGCCCCATCACGCGTATATGCACATCTTACTTTAATTATGGCACCTGGACGTGGAAGGCAGGTGGGATGGAAGCGAGGCACCCACGCGGAGCGAAGGCACCCCCAGTATCCCTGGTATAATTATGATCCCAGATGGCCGAAAAGTAAAAATGTCGTACCTGCACAATTTTGATAATGACTCGGTGCTGTTTTAAGTAGATAGATTTACAAGGACGATCACTATAGTAATATAAATTTTGGGTAGAGTTTTTTGTTCCAACATAAATATTTGGGGTCAGTTAGATTAATATTGTTTTCTGGATTGTGCGGAGGGACCTGATGGCAGGGTTTTTGCCACCTTATATTGTTTAAATTGAGGTCTTAATGACTGATACCTATTGAGTTGCCGCATTGTGCAGCTGGGTCTAGTGGTCCTGGGCGTTAGACAACTTTATAATCTTAGATAAAAGTCCTAAATTATTTAGTTGCCGCATTGTGCAGCTGGGTCTAGTGGTCCTGGGCGTTAGACAACTTTATAATCTTAGAGGTCTTAGATAAAAGTCCTAAATTATTTAGTTGCCGCATTGTAAAGAAGAGGTGGAGTCAGCAACAAGAGCACTGAAGAATGGGAAGGCAGCTGGAGTAGACAACATCACAGCTGAACTTATCAAGAAGGGGGGGGGATCAGTGAAAGAGCTACTAACAAAAATCTGCAACAAGATCTGGCAGACAGGTGAATGACCAACACAATGGACCCAGTCACTGATTATAACACTCCCCAAAAAAGGCAATATCCAGCTGTGCCAGAATTACAGAACTATCAGTTTGATCAGCCATGCTAGTAAGGTAATGCTGAAGATCATCTTGAACAGACTGAAACCACAAGCAGAAGAAATAATCGATGAAGAACAGGCGGGGTTCCGGAGTGGAAGAAGCACAACAGAACAAATATTCAATCTCAGGGTTCTGTGTAAAAAGTACTCGCAACACCAACAAGACATCTATCATGTGTTCATAGATTTCAAAAAGGCCTTTGACAGAGTGTGGCATGAAGCATTGTGGGCCACAATGAAGAAGTATAACATGGGTCAAAAGTTAACCAATACCATCAAGCAGCTGTACGCCAAGGCTACGAGTGCAGTAATTGCTCAAGGTTCTGTGGGGGACTGGTTCCAGACAACAGTGGGAGTGCGTCAAGGCTGTCTCCTGTCACCCACGCTTCTCAACATCTACTTAGAGCGCATGAGTGAAAACCTGGAAAACCACTGTGGGACAGTCAGCATTGGAGGGCGTAACATCACCAACCTGCGCTTTGCAGACGACATCGCTGGGCTGGCAGGCAGTGAAGACGAGCTTGCCACCTTAGTGAAGAACCTGGATGAAACATCTTCCAGATTTGACATGGAGATAAGCGCTGAGAAGACAGAGGTGATGACAAATAGTGGCAAACAAATCTCAAACAAGTTTTCAGTCATATCGCTACGATGTCTGCAGTGTGGCAGTTTATAGTGCTGTCTATAGTGCTATCTAGCACTGGGGCATCATGCCGCAGGCATGTAGCATGATGTCCCACCCAGTCACATTAACCTGACACCAGAACGACCAGTCCTAACACTAACCTCTTAATGCTGAGCGCCAAGCGAGGTAGCTGTTAGTACCATTTTTGTAAGTCTTTGGTATGACTCGGCCGGGGTTCGAACCCACGACCTCCCGCATCCGAGGCGGACGCTCTAACCACTAGGCCACCGGAGCGGTCAAGCATCTTTGGAAAATATCTAGTGAACAATAACACTGGAAATATAAACTCTCCGTATTGCCGGACCCCAGAAAACCTAAACGATGTGTTTAATATATGTCCCAGATATAATATCCAAAGGAAGGAACTTAAAGAAAATCAGAAAGAAATAGGAGCACCAACAGATTATTCGACACTTTTGGAAACCTCTAACACGAACGTTGGCTTAACATACCTTAACATCGTCAAATTTCTGAAAGACATTGGGAAAAAAGGGTGCAATTTAATACTCACCAGGCATCGTTGCGTAACTGATTTTACTCATTCCCCGTACCCTAGATCATTGGAATTAGAACTCGGAACCTAGTGGGCCTTGTCTAAGGGGACTTGAATTGTGTCGGCTGATGGGAGACGAGAGAATTCTGGTCGCATATGGTCCGGTTCTCCCGGTGCGTAGACTCTGATCTAACAACAGCCGACGTCATTCATGCCGCTTTTACATCAGCTAAACCGAGTATAATACATACAATAATGCAATGCAAATAGCGATAACACATACAGTAATAAGCAGTGCAGTGTAACGTAACCCTCACTTAATTGCTCAGGAACCAAAAGCAATGCCAAAGTAGCCTAAAGAAATTAGTCAGTTCCATAAAAGGACGATTGGGTGCAGCGCAGGGGCCATGTATGGAGAGAGGATAGGTGAAACAAGAATTATGGAAAAGTTGGATACTAACCGCTTAGGGTGTGGAGTAATGCCATAGCGCATGCGGCGGAAACCCATACCAATTGAGACATATGGACCTGCCCTCCTGTGCCATGCTGTGGCTGCATGCCTTCGACTTAGCAATGGCAATGGTAACATGACATATTATAACAGTAATAATAAATAAAAAGCATATGTAGGAAAAGAAAACCCACAAAATAGTGCAGCAATATAGGAGCAGTAACCACAAGCGGTGCAATGTCAACAAGCTTGTATGAAACATGCTGATCTCTAACAATTAGTGTCCAATGTAATTCTCACTCTTGCTGGTGGCAATGGCTATTTAGTCCGTATCACATATATATGCGAACGACTTGGATTTCTTCTTTAATGTCCTCGCGTGGATATTTTTAGATGCAGTGAATCGAACCATTGTAAATAGCAATTCATTTTAAATTCTATTCAAAAGTGGAGCAACCATATTTAGAAAGCGTAGAAGAGTGGATACTGAAACAAATGCAAAACCACTTTCATGTTTTATTCTGAGTCTGGGGAAAGAACTCATTTGATATGTCTTATGGATCCGTCTCAACCAAACGCATTGACGTATCCACACGCCATGTCAGACTCGTTCTATCCGCCGACTCGGAACAAAACACGTGTATGTTCTGTGTATGTATCCCATTGGGGGTTCTACGTATATCTTTAAAGTTCAAGTCATGCATTGGTCAGATTTTTTTTGTGTTTTCATTCATATTTTCCGTTCCATTCTATGGCATTTAAACCTTTTGAGATTTAAGGAGAAGAAAATAAATGCGTATAATTGTTATGTACTACATTAAGGTTCCTAACTTTAAGGTGAAGGTCAAAGGCTAATATGTTTCCCTTCTTGTTAACTTTTAAGCTGTCTAAGGTAAAGAATGAAATTCGGTACACTTGTATGTTGTCGATACAGCACGTACACCGTATTTGGGTCCCTATATTCAAGGTCAAAGTCACAGGTGATATCTTGTATAGTTGATTTTACTGCTGCTTTTGGTCATTAAAGGTGTTTGATGTTTAGAGATAAACCATTGTACACTTATATTTCTCTGTTTTATGGCAATGTTTGGACTTCAAATTAAAGGTTACTGATTAATGTCTTCCCCATTTATTTATTTTTTTGCACTTTTATTCTAATGCCGTTTGAAATAGATGGACGAATCTTTGCTACGTTCCATGTCATCCTAGCAAATATTCAGCTCTGTCACAGTGTCATGGCCAAATTTCATGAATTTGCTTGTTGATGGCCTTGACACAGTAGGTTGGGAACAAAATTCACGGAATTTGCTTGTTTGTTTGACGATACTATATCGATAGCTTAAGATGCTTAGAAAATGAAAAAAAAAATCTATTGTAGTTTTGATTCGACGATTCTCTTCTTACATAAGAATTTCCTTTACGTACAACCAGTCTCAAAACATCGATGATTCCCTCGATTATTAAGATTTTTTTTAGGTGTTGTCAATGTTGGAGCATTATTATAATATCTTTACTTTATTATTATGTTTAATGACCAGAAAAAAAGTTGCAGACTTTACATGCTTAAATTCAATTCAGTATTGGATTATTCCGACCTCTGAATGACATGGTAGCCATTTCTTCATACAAGCCTGTGTTGGAGATGAGTAATCAATGCAAAATTTAAATTTAAAACATTTTCTAAACCTTCTTTGCGAGATTCTATAAATTAAGATAATTAAATTATACATTCTTAAGATCTTGTAAAATTAAAAGTTTCTATTATACTTAATTACTTCTAATGCCTCTGGATATATACACTGCTTTTGAATATAGTCACTGTATTGCACTGAATTATACAGTTATCCTCATCACTACCAGAATGTTGCTACTACTGCTCTCTCGTAGAAAGCTTATTGTGACTAAAATATGCATGAGTCGAATTTCTTCAGAGAAAGATTCTTCACTCAGTTCAGTGTAACATTATTTTCAAGACATTTCCACGTTTGTCAAGAATATAATTTTTAATAAAACAGTTCTAGCAGTGACAGAAAGGTTTCATAGCACTTGGACTAGTTCATCATTATGAGTCTGGTTTTAAAACGCATATTTTTGGCAAAAATGAAGAGATAAGCCCGATCTTCAGAAAGGTACTTCTAACCTCTGCTCTGGGAAACTTGATCTCTACATGCAGAAAAAAAGAATGTTGATATTATCGTTTTTGCATGTCACCCAGAAGTCGGAATCTTTTTATTAAAGCCCCGAGGGTAAAGACGGACCATTGGACCAAATATTAGCTTCCTTTTTTTGTCACACCCAGTAAATGTATATAAGGTTATTTTACAGCCATGATCCGCGCGCAAACATGTCGTGAGTGAAGGTAAGAATAGATCGAGGGACCATTGTTGTTTGCATATTTCAATTTTTTTTTCTTTTCATGACTAGAAAATGAATACTTAATTATAGGGTGGACATCTCAATAATTTCCATGTAGGGGACACATCTGCATGTCCTTGAGGTATGGTTCAGAGGTTTCATTAGAACCGAATCTATGTGTTTGCACAGAACCATTCCCATCCTACCCCATAGCCCCCATCTACAGTTTTGTGTTCTTTCTTTTCCCGGGTGTTTTCTGTTGAATTTGAGTCCTTTCCAGTATGGCAGTACCTTAATATACAAACAGGGCCCGCGCTACCATATAGGCAAACTAGGCAGCCGCCTAGGGCGCTGATTTCAGGGGGCGCAATTTGTAAAAATTTTTATTGTTTATAAATTTTGAAATTGATATTTTCCGGGAAGGGGGAGGGGCGCCAGAATCTAACCTTGCCTAGGGCGCCAGATAGTCTGGACGGGTCTGGCGCTGGCCCTGTATACAACAAACGTCTGCCATCAAGGTTTTAAAAGTTGACCAGAATGTCAGGCATATCACAAACGTTAGCAGTATTTTTTAGCAAAAAGAGAGCGCCGTACGAGTAAATACAGTTCAATATTCGACTAAATACGATTCATAAAAAAATATTTGAGGTTTTCAGTGGCAAACATTTTGACTTTATTCGTAAATATGGCAGCTAACTATTGTCATCGCATATAGTTGAAATAATTCGATTTCAAGAAACCGCCTGCATCATTTCAAATCGCGCAGTTTTTAACCATCAGTTGTCTGATGTATGTGAAACAACCCATTTTATCAAGTAAACTTTTGTTCTACTCACTTTTTTATTTGATGAGTGAAACATATATAAACGATGTATTAACAGATTTTGTAATGGAAACATAATCGTACAAGGACAGAACTATAAACAACGCAGATGATTGGAGAAAGAATTTAAGCAAAACATGTGAAACATCGAATGTAAGATAATGCCAGACTTTCCTATATATCCAGCCGTAACATTTGGAATACAACTGCAACCATTCAAACCTAGTTCTTGCTTATATAGACATGAAATCATTACAAACTTACCAAACTAGAGTCCATGTTTCTTGAGTTTTGGTCAATATGAAATCATTACAAACTTACCACACTAGAGTCCATGTTTCTTGAGTTCTGGTCAATGTGAAATCATTACAAACTTACCACACTAGAGTCCGTGAGTAGTGAAGTGGGATACTTTACGGACAATGGAAATTCCAGTCAAAACACCCCTGGGACACTTTACGGACAATGGAAATTTAACATGGCGAAAAATCGTGGGTCAGATTACGGACAAGGGGAATTAACATGGGAATAAATCGTGGGACACTTTACGGACAAGGGGAATTTAACATGGGAATAAATCGTGGGACAATCTACGGACAAGGGGAATTTAACATGGGATTTTTTTTAAAATTTTTTTTAAAAAAGGGGTAGGCAATTCAAAGACTATCTCTTTTCGAGAAATATGGGGGCCCTGAAAAGGGCCTTTGGGTTTTTTCTTCTTCTTCTTTTAACTTCTTAACTTCTTCCACCATCCTCTTATTTTGTCCATCATTCCTTTCTTCTTTTTCTTTTCTGTTTCCGGCAACCAGTCCGGGTGGCCCATGGCCCGGAACTTCTCTTGGATTTTCATCCAGTTTGTGTTCAGTTTTTCGAATTCATCCCTTTTTTTTCTATTTTCTTCTTCTTTTCTTTCCTTTAACCACTTTTCTTTGATCTTCTTGACCTCTTCGGTCAGCACATTCCTCATTAGTTCTTCAGCTTTCTTAAGTTTTTCTAACCCCCACTTCGCGAAACACCAATCTGTCCATTCTACAATGTCTTCTAGAAAGCACCTTGCACTCGTCACATGATCTATCGCTTCTTTTAACTTACCCACTTTGACATACGGTGGGTTAATTAAACCTCTGAGTCTCTTCTCCTCATCCTCTATCATTTCTTTTACAATATTTACGGATAAGTGGAGGCTGGTTACTTGTCTTGAGACGAAGTCTTTTGTCACTGCATACCTCCATTCCTGTTCAACCCTTTCTACTACACTCAATCCATCTACCATCCAATACCAACTTCCCATAAGATCGTTGTATAAAGCTGAAGCTGCTGGCATCTTCTTGTTTGCTTATTCCGTAGAATGGGTTCCAATGGCCAACACTGTTAGTTTTATACTCAAAGCGCTAACGTGAAGGAAAACATCCCCCTAAAAACATAAAATTGATCTTACCTAGATCATGACCAACAACGCGCGGACGTGAAGGAAAACATCCCCCTACTTTCTCATTTCATATAATAAAACCCTAACTTTACTCTTCACATACGCTAAGAAACCCATAATCTACTATTCACACAAACATACCTTAGCTCTTACAAACACACCAACACACAAACTCATACCCTCACACTATCTTAAAAAAGAGTTAGTGTTTATATACACACTACTCTACCTACACACATTGGCAAATATATCGTTATTTCTTTTCTAGAGTATTGGGTAGCCCTGAAAAGGGCTGTTTTTTTAAACTCCAGATGCACCTATCTAATGGTTGCACCTTCCTGGCCTGGCGCCGCACACGCATCTTCTTCCCCAGTCTTCTTTCACCTTTCTTCTGGGGAGCGCAGAGGGAGGATGATTCGCTTCAGCACCCCAATCCTCTGTTTCAGGAATATTAAACGACATCATCTCTTCTCTTTTCTTTTCCTCCTCTTCCCTCTGTCTTCTCTCCTCTTCTTCCTTCTTTATTCTTGCTTCTTCTACTATAGCCTCCGCTGATAGTTCGTTTACTATCCGCCTGGCATATTCCAGGTGCATCTGGAGTTCTAATAGTTTCACTATTCTGCTAGTCATTCTTCTGGCTGTGTTGATCAATCAACAAGGGTAGCTGGACTGCCGAACGAATTTCAATTTATACTGAAAGCGCGGACGTGAAGGAAAACATCCCCCTAAAAACATAAAATTCATCTTACCTAGATCATGACCAAAAAAAACAACAACGCGCGGACCTAAAAGAAACACTCGCTCACTTTTTTATGCTACCCATCACTTCAATAGACTATCCACATACGCAAAGCAATCCAATCTAACCCAAAATATACACCTCAAACAGCCCAAAAAACAAACATCATTTTAATCTACTATCCACACCAACCTACTTTATCACTTACAAACACAATCACACAAACACATACCCTCAAAATTTTTAAGAAAGAGTTAGTGTTTATTTTCACACTACTCTACCTTCACACATTGGCAAATTAATAGTTATTTCTTTTCTAGAGTATTGGGTAGCCCTGAAAAGGGCTGTTTTTTGTTTTGCTATGGCATTCTTTTTTTAGTTTCTAAGAATGCGATGTCCTCTGAGGATAGACTTTCTGGCAATAGGTCTGCTTCTTCGGAAAGAGAAGAAGAATTCTTTGGTGTCGATACGACAATCGACAAAGCCTCTGTCAGCTTCAGGTTGCTGCTGTTGTTGTTGTTGCTGTTGCTGTTGCTGCTGTTGCTGCTGTTGCTGCTGTCTCTGAAGTCTGTACTTCTCTGTCCATTCTTCTTTTTCCCTGTTCATTTCTTCTCTGAAGAGCTCTTCTATCAGGTCTTCAGTGATTTTTAACATTCTCACATTCTCTATTTCTTCTGGCTTCGGTATCAGACTGTGTCTGACCCTATGCAGATTCACGTAGGCTTCGTTGAGCTTAGCTAGTTTGGAGCACATCTTCTTAGGAGGATGAGTCGACAACGGATGGCTAGACTGGGAACAACCCGGTTCTTAAAGTTAAAGCGCGGACGTGAAGGAAAACATCCCCCACACGGTTTTCGAGCCGCAACGTTCATGAGAGGGATAGTAAGAAATGAAAGAGCATCAATTCAACATTCTTATAGCTAAACAAACCACAAAGGCATTTTTTTCAAAACACAACATTTTTTTATTCAAAAATCACTTAACACTAAACAACAACTCTAACATTTTTAACAATAATCCAACACTATAACATCAAACAATTTTTTTTCAAATCACAAACATTTTCTTCTCAATAGACAATCTACTTTAAACAAGGCTGACAACGTTGTGAATGAAATTGTGATTTCCACTGTTGGAAATCATTAGGCCATTGATGGACACTACGTTTCCTAGCTTGAGACAAAAGATAAGCATAATGGTCACAAAACCATCGATCTACTTTCACATCGTTTCTAGCAGAAGAACGAGGATCAAAATGAGTCACTAAATGTTCTAAGGAATAGCCCAGGCTGCGATGATGCAGAAAATACACACAATATTGTCCACACACCAAGGAATCTCTGCCTTGTAATTTCACGTTATTGAATCGGGTGGTTTGAGCATTTCTTCTCATAAAGTCGATGATATCGTCTTCCAAAGGGGGCAATCCGTACGAATCGAAATATTCCACACAGCCTTCTTGAGGAAAGTAGACGGCTACCCAGTGGGTTCCTGGGAGATGACTTTCGTCCGTGTTGATCACGTAAGCTTGATGGTCTTTAGGTTTGCGATGAGGGAGTTCATCTTTAGCACAGACGACAGGATTCCAAGAAGACGTATACGAACTGTGGTTCAAAAGATAATAAAGTTCCCAGGTATCCATTGTTTTGTGTTTGTTTTCTTCTTCACAGGTAATAATACGTCGTCAATTCGATCCTGACTTTTTGCTTGAAAATGTCTGACGAATAAACGGTTATTCGTTCTGTTTCCTCACTCTGATTCAGGAGAGCTTCGATACGATGGATCTCTTGAGTGGTTAATGCTGGACAAGAATGTTCACGCAAGTCTTTATACCACTGGTGCAACACGTCTTTGTTCGAGATGAGACTCCAAGCTTCGTCCAGATACTCGTCCAATTTTTCTTCTTGACTTAACATCAGGCATTTATCGTGTTGAATTTGACTGGGATGATCGTTTTGACATCCATAGCAATTTTTCTTGATCAATTCCGTCATTTTGTCGACCAAGTGTTTGGCAAAACAGCAGACTAAATGGGCTTCTTGTTCTGGCCATCTCGACTTCATCAAAACTTCTTCGTCTTTGTCTTGAGATTCTTCTCCTTCCACGGTCTCCTTACATTCCATCTCCAAAGTTTCTCCACTAGGTAAAGAGGGATAACAGTCTTCCATGGCTTTCTAATAATCTAGAATGACTTCTCTCAAACTGTTTATTTCTATGGTATTATCGAATTCTGCATACAGGATGACGTTCACTGTCGCTGGTAGAGGATTTACAAACTGAAGTTCCACACGAATCTGGCCAGATTTTATAGGGTGGAAATGTCCCTCGTCGCTGCCTTGGTCTGGAGTGAAATCGAAAGCCCACAAAGCATAACCTCCTGCATAATCGTCATACTCAATGCCGTGACTGGTGTTGGTTCCTAACTGACCGGTGGCTTCGTACAGGGACAAGTACGATCTCAAGTAATTTTTGTTCTTGTCAGTAAAGTCAGGTTCGAAAGGTCGGGTACACAAGGTCTTGCCATCACGACTGACTTCGATTTTCTTCACTAAAAAGTGTTGAAAGTTGAAAGGATTTTCTTTGAAGGCTCCGTTGAAGGCTGAATTCGTGACCATACCAAGGATTAAACGCTTGGGTAACTGTCCTTGAAACAGATGATCTTCGGTTATGGATTGAAGGTTAGCAGGAATGGTGAACGTTTTCACTTCCACACGTCGGATGGGATACTTGGCAGTCGTTCTGCTCAACGTTTGACTGATGTCGTTACCCACTTTGGGTAACACTTCTACGCGTCGTACGTAGAGTTTGGCCTCCTGGATTATGCTTTTAGGAGCCTTAGTAGGATCAGCAGCTATCAAATGGAAAGCGGCACTGCTGCGATTCAGTCTCAAGCGGACATTCACCCCGTTCAGCAAATATTTCTCTTGCAACCACATGTCCAAATGCAAACGATCCATCAGTTCTAAACTCCTCTTGTTTAAGATTTTGCTTGCTCTTGCCTCAAAGCCGGGATTGGTTCCATCCACTTTGTCTAACTTGTTCGCTTCGTCAGCTATCCACAGCACGCAGGCATTGAGATGACTATCCTTGGCATCTATTCCGTACGTCAAGAGATTTTCCAAGTAGGCACGGTAAGGGTAAGTATCCATGCTGCTGCTGACTAGTTTGTTATTCAAGTACAAATCCACTGAGCTGAACAAGGAATGCATGAAATTGTTGACGGGAGCTATTTCGTCAGCGTCATCTACTCCACTATCATCTTTTTCTAGAACTTGGACTTTCAAGTACAAGTAACTGCTATTCAGATCGATGTAATCTTCGGGCTGCCCCTTGATTTCAAACTCGATGGGAGCGGAATCGGTCAGTGTGGAGATGGGATTAAATTCCACCCATTGGGATTCTTGCATGGTCATCATGGTGGGGGGCATGGCAAACAGATCCAGTTCCGTCTTGGAACATGCGCAAGACTCTCGGTGCATCATTTTTTGTTGTTGCTGTGTTTCAATAATCGAAAACGTCTAAGTCTCGAACGGTTCTTCTTTTCTTGGCCTTTCTCGCTTGAAGTCTGGTGAAAGGGTGTTTTCTTCTTCGTCGTCTCTTTCTGCCTTGTCCTTGCTGAATGCTTGACTCGGTAGCGTGCAGGGCATTTATAGGTGTGTCTCGTCGGCCCAAAATGTCTTTGCCCGTTTGCAGCAAGACATTTTTGCCTGCCCTCATGAAGGCTTCTTTAGGGTTTTGTTTGTCGATGATGACATTTTGGAGAAATTCTTTGCCTTGTGTCAGTGCCGCATCTTTCAAGGCGTGCAATCCGCGTGTCACCATCGGTTTCAACACTGGGGCCACCGAACGAAAGGCCGATTTTAACATGTCTCCTAAACCGTGTCCTCGCTGTCGAGCCACCCCTCGGTACACTGGATACATGACTTACTTACGAGTCGTGAGAGAACCGTTTTCGAAAATGGAGTTTCACCGTGACCTTTCCTTTGGTGAATGGAATATTTTGTCCCAGATCTCCTTTTATAGTAATGTTGACCGTATCCAAATACGACTTGCTGACCGGCAAATAGTGAGGATGGACAAATTCGCGGTGGACGTGGTAAGTGTTTCCACCTTCCTCGTCAGCGTTCGTGGCAGAATCCACTTTGAAAGGAATGACACGCAGTAACGGCACGGAGGTGTGTCCCACCACGTTGTATTCCACCACATCGGAATACACAAAGATCAAATTCAGTCCCTGGTTCAGTTCTACCGGGAAACGAAAATACCTCGCAAAAGAGTCGTTGTCATGAATGACTGGTAATTCGGGGCTTTTTTTTGTTCTCCTATCTTCCTCAGCTCCATGTCACCGCCCAATATGTCAAACAATTCAGGACAAAATAAGAAAGACATGAATTTTTTGGACCCCTCAGAAAATTTCATCAGAAAGCGACGAGCTATTTTGTGGTATTCCAGGGTGACACTTTTTTGGACATTACTCAAAGCTTTATGGAACACGCCATTAAACCTAAAAGCTATGGCGCTGACCAAATGATGACCACTGAAATAATAGCCTGGGAGAATGGACAAGTTGTAGGTCCACGTTTTAGTTTTGTCATCATAGGTTCTATTGGTATATGTGCCAATCTTATCCAACTCCTCTTGCAATTGTTTGTCATGAACTTCCACCTTAAAATAATTTTGATTGGGAATGACATTGTGGACTTGGGTTGGGTGAATCATTTCCACTAAAGCCACTTCCCAATGGGCCTTCGTGATCTAAGGGGATGGCTTGAGGTAATTTGGCCGTGTAACAGCACAACGTGTTGTTGGGAAACACCTCTATGGAACTGTCACTGGGTAAGGTTAAGTAAAATTGGTTTTGGTGACTCATAATTCCAGAGTTCTGTTGCTGTCCGAGGGGTTAGTGGACGTCAGAGGCGTGTCTCCGTCCAAAATGGGGTTCTGGTTGTAGTTGTTGGAGTGGTGACTGACACTGGCACTGGACACAAGGTTCCCGGGGTTCCCGTTCGAGGAGAATTTCAGGGAGGGATTGGGGAGCAGGTAACCGATGCAACTGCTCAATAAAATGGTCCACAATTGTTTGTCTCCTTGTTGCAAACTCAAATTGGCAATGGCTGCCCCGATGACACAATACACCACGAAGATTTGGCAGAAAAAGACGATTTGCGTTTTAGGCACACGTTCTCCACACCACACCCACAAGGGTTGTTTTTGTAAATCTTGCACAGAAGAACTAGGGGAAGAAGGAGTGGTCGACGTAGCTGCGTCTGATGTGTGAAAGGGCATGATGGTCACTTCTTCTTTTTATAGTCGATGACTTGCGAAGCGTCGATCCAAGAATCGAAACTGGGTGGATATCCTTTCCAACGTACTTTGACTTCTTTGACACGTCGTTTGCCCACTTTACGGGTTCTGCGTTCGAGAATGCTTTCGATGTCGTACACGTCGTCTTCTTTTTTGGTGACACGTTGTAACTCGGGCAAATAAAACGTTCCTTTGAGTACTTCTCCGTTCATGTCTTCCAATTTATAGACGGCAGGATGACGGCCATGTACTCGTCCAGTGACGCGAAACAGTTTGGTCGTCCAGTTAGGTAAGTAACCTTTGTCGAAAGTGCGTTTGGTTTTGCCAATGCGCACCCAATCTCCTACGGCGAACTCTCCACTTTTCTTGGGGACAGCCCTCGTCGGGGACGTACCGAACAGACGCTCGAACACCAGCACTTCGTTGTCGGGAGTCACGTCTTGCGGGGCACGTCCGATGCTTCGATGGTAAGATTGGTTGTACGCTTGCACCAGGTGCGGTAAGATGTCGATGTACTTCAGAGTGTGGTGATGCGTAAAATATTTCCACATGCGTTCTTTCAAAGTGCGTTGAAAACGTTCCACGATGCTGGCTTTGGTTTCGGGATTCTCGGTGGTAAAAAAATGAATGTCACGTTTCTTTAATTCTTTTTGGAAAGCTTGGTTCAGAAATTCGGTGCCTTTGTCCGTTTGCCATCGAAGAGGGCGACGACCGCTTTGTTTCAACACCCGTTGCAGGGCTCGCACTAACTCGCTGCTGGATTTGGAAGTCAAGGGTACGACCCAGGCAAATTTGGAAAAGACGTCGATGACACAAAACAAATATTTGTAACCACGATTGTAGCTGGCCAAATGAGAGACATCGGCTAAATCGGCTTGCCATTGATGATCGATGCCTTCCACTCGGGTGCGACTTCTGGCAAACTTGCGTCGAATGGGTTTGTGTAAAGTGTAGGTAGCTTGTTCTTGTAACCATCGTTGCACTTGAGGTAAACGGAGACTTTTCAGTCGCGTTTTGGCAGCACGATACAATTTTTGAACTCCTGCGTAACCTGCAGGATGCGAGGGATCGTAGTAAATGCTAGCTAAGACTTTTTCCATTTTTTTTGTGTTGATTGGTGTCTTAATAAGGCACCCACTCTTGGAAGAGGCTACTCTTTTTCTCTTGGGGAATTTTCTTGGATTGCAATGCTTTGCGTGTGCAACCAGCAATAGGTGTCGAAGAGGAGGAGGAGGATGTCTGAGCGGGGGATATCGGTTCTTGTTTCACTTCTGTCTTCACTTTCTTTTTCTCTTGTGAGGAAGAAGGGGTGGCCATCATCTTTTTAACCCATCCAATTCTGGAGGTAGGTGGTGTTGTTAACTTGCGTACTTTTTCTGGTGGAGTTTGAAACCCTTCTTCTTCTTCTTCTTTTCCTTTTTCTGTTTTGGTCACGGGTACTGGTGGTACTGGTACTGGTACTGGTGATGGTGCTGGACTTTTCATCAAGGTCTTAAAATCTTTCAAAGTGGGTAGAGCTGTTTCGTCTAAAGCTTTCTGGTGAAAGAGTTGTAGTCGTTGCAAGAGTTGACCGTACTTTTGCGATTTTTCTGTTTCGGACAAATCTTGGCGATCCATCAAGGATTGCAATTCGTGTTGTAACTGGGACATCTCGCTCAAATTGGGATTGGGAGGTAAATGCGGGGTGCGTTGTTCTTGCCACCGATGGTATTCCATCCATCGTTTGTAAGGCACTAAAGCTAGTTTTCGTCCTTCCATGGGGTTGTCAGGGGTCGATTCTGAGATCTTGGGACTTCCGAAGGCCTTTTTATCTTGCTCCCATCAGTCCTCCCAACATGGTTCCCAAGACTCCTTTCAGTATGGGGCCTAACAAGAGAGGTAAAATGCCTCCACGTTGGACCAACATCTTCTTTTTTTGACGAATGGGAATTTTCTTTTGAACCATTTTCCGAAGAACGTGACGATGTTTGCCTAAGCATTGTTTCTGGTGTTTGGACAAAGGGATCGTGCCTTTCAAAACGTTCAAACAACATTCGCACACGGTATCGATGACCTCTTTGGAGGCCGTTTGAATGAGTTTTTTTCGTAGGGGTGGAGAAGCTTTGGACAGGACAGATAACAGGTCCCCATGTTTGGCTAAACGTGGTGGTAGTCCTTTTCTTTTCTTTCCTTGGGGTTTTCTGGAGGGTGACATCTTTTGAGTCTTTAGGAGCACCTAAAAACACTGATACCCTACTCGGTCACAGGCCTTTTTTATACTGGAACGCGTCGCCACTGATTGTCTTTACGTTTTATCAGTTTGAGGACAGGCATGACACGTCGTGCAGGGGTACGTAACGGACTAAATCGAGCCAGTTCTTGCTTGGACAAATCCAGTAAACTTTGTAACATGCCCGATCTTTCTTGAACTTTGATTTTGGGAGAAGGTACTTTGTGAGCAGCAGCCACTGCCGCTAAATGGGAAGGTCCTGCCACTGGGGAAGTTCTTTTGGGGGTCATCAACGGAGAAGTTCTTGGTGTAATCAACGTCTCCAAGTACTCTTCAGTTCCTGGTGACATCAACGGAGAAGTGGACAAACGTGAGGCTGCCGGAGACGTTGTGGCAGGTCGTGGCTTGCGAGTGTAAGGTTGCGTCCTGGCCGAAGTGCCTCTCTTGCGACTAGTTTTCTTCTGTGGACTTTTCTTTTTTTGAGGACTTTTTCTCTGTTTCTTTTTCTTGGGGCTTCTTTTCTTTTTCCGGGGTGATGGTGGTGGTGTCTGGTAAGAGGAGGGTCCCGCCACTGGAGAAGTTCTTCTTGGGGACTTGGTCTTTTTCTTTTTCTTCTTGGGGCTTCGTTGGACTTTTGTCTTAGGGATAACTTTGGGGGCATTAGGATCCCATCTTAAGAGTGAGCGAATGGTGACCCCTCCTAGAGTACCGCTCCCTCCAGGTTTCAAAATGATTTGTTTTTTGGTTTGAGTGTCGATGCGGGGATCGGCCAGTTGGACCAAAGCGACTTTGTTTCGATCGAAAAAGCGTTGGGTTTGATGAGGAATCTGAATGATTCCTTGGAGTAATTGACGTGCCGTCACCGTGAACCATCGTAAGACTTCTTTGAGACTAGCTTCTAAGACACGGGCTCGTGTTTGTGGATCTTTTTCTCGGCTGATGCCATACAAGGCACGAATCAATTTGACGGGAAGATGCAACTGAAGGGACGTCATGTTCACACTGTGTGAGACAGACGAAAAAGGGTCTGAGGTTTTTATAGATTTTTTTCATGGGGAGTGAAATGAAGTCGAGGACGGAGACGTGTACAGGACAGGCCCTCCGTCTTGGCACCAGTGGTGAAACAAGTGGGTACGAAATCGCAAATCCTCGGGGGTCGTAGGTTTCAAATCGACGAGTAAATAGGCGTGTGGAGTTTGAGTGGCATCGTCGTACGCCTGAGTCAGCCAAGGCGTTCCTAACTGTTTGGCTAAGACTTGCACTTGCGATTTATCTCGAGGGCTTTTAAACAAGACCACGTAATGCGCATTGAGACTGATGGTGCGATGGGCTTTACTTTGTTGAAACAAATTTTGGGTGATGTAAACGACACTGGCATTACGGTGATGCCCTTTGCGCGTGAACCACAATTTAATTTCTTCTTCGTCTTCTCCTAACATGTCGTCGAAAATGACCAAATGGGTTAGACGGGAGTCAGAGACGATGCCATCGTCTTCTTTAGGAATGCCTTCCACAAACACGATGGAATCGCCTTGACTTTCTCGCAAGAGGTTGTACGCCGATTGCCACTCTTTGTAACACCACACGATCCGTTGAGGGGGCCGATCGATCAAATGATGTTTATGTTCGATCAAACGTTTGACGAATTCGGTTTTGCCTGAACCGCTAGGTCCAGTAATGAGCATGTTAAAGGGATGGCGAAGATACAAAGCCTCCCAACTGGCACGATCTAAGTGTTCGTCGATGACTTTGACAGTAGAGGAAGAGGGAGCAGAGACAGCAGAGGTAGCCATGGTATGAGAAATGTCACTTGTGACACGAAAAAACAAACAAGACAAGAGTTTATATACTTTTTCAGAACACGTTTATTGAATGTTTCAAATATGAACACGAAAGACAAAAATACATACAACCCAAATAGTGATGTACAGGAATATAAAACACAGCAAAGCGATCAAAGTGGAATATAAACAAGTGTCTGTACAACATGTTTTGGTTAACCAAGATGTCCTAGGGACAGTGTGTAATGTTCTTACAGTCTCTACATGAGGTATTGTCACAGAAGTGTCCTCCCGGAATGACCTTTCAGGCATGTCCATGACAGTCCTGTCCTGAAGCGAGTGGTTGTTCTCGGTGACGGGTTCTTCTGGCACCGTCACTAACACGGGTTGAAAAGTAACTTTTTTCCTTGAACAACTCTTGTGCATACTGGGCCACTTCTTGGGTCCAAGCCTCAAAACCCCCCTTTTTCCAATCACGAACATCTGTCCAATGAGGGTGTAAGTCACAAGCTACACACACATCGTCATACACGTCTTGGGTCGCTAAAAGTTGACGAATCTTTTTTTCCTGTTGAGGTCGAGAAGTATCCAGATGAAAACGCAAGGCTTTGAACAAAAGGAGTTTTTCGTGACCATTTAAGGCCATGGAGGTGGTAAGTACTGATCGTAAAGAGTCCACAAGGAATCGGCTGGTAAACGAAATCCCAGAAAACAAGTCACTAAGACACACACCACTTGTCGTCCAAAATTGAATGGATACAGTTCTTGTAATAATTGATGGTAATGATCCACGGTTTCAATATGGTCATTGAGTTCCTTCCACGGAATCTGTTGGATGACATGTGACATAAACCGTGGCATGGCAGCCTGTTTTTATATTCTCTTTTTTTCGGATGCAATAGACGTACTTTCTAGCCAGAGATCTTCGTTCTCCAGTAGGGAATCTAAATCTTGCATACTGTAACCGAAACGTCAGAGTTCGTTTAGGTGTTTCCTCTTCCTCTAAGTAGATTCCACGTAAAATATGTTGGTAATCCTTTAACTTGTCTTCCTCAATGCATTGCACTAGGTGAATCTCGAAGTAACCATAATCATGAACATGTCGATCATTAGCGACCTCAAAGTTTTGAACAATGTCTGACCATTGAAAGAATTTCTGACGAATCAGTTCTCTTATACCCTTCAGGTACCAGTGGTTAAAGATCTGGTGACGTATCGGATGCAATTGTTCTTTACGTTTCACTTGTATTTTGACCAGCTCTCGGTAAATGCGTTCTCTCAACTCCACAGGCAAAGCACGAATGTTCTCTTGTAAAGTATCCATGAATAGGTCATACTAAATCCTCTTTGGTCTGACACAAGAAATGTACTCTTTGCACAAACATGGTTTCACTTCAGTGTCGAATTTAAATCGTTGAGTCACTAATCTACACATTACAATTCGTTCAGAAGTTTCCTCTTTCACCAAGTTGACATTGTGTTCAAGATGTTGGTAATTCGTTAACTCTTCCTCTGGAATTCGATGCAGTACGTTTACAATGTAGTAGATAGAATCGTCAATACCAAACCAATCCTTTTTATAACCAGGAGGTCGTTGATCAATGTCTGTCCAATGGAACACTTTCAACTCAATCAGTCCTTGTATAGCCTTCAGGTACCAGTGGTTCAAACACCGGTGACGTAACGGATGCAATTGTTCTTTACGTTTCACTTGTATTTTGACCAGTTCTCGATAAATGCGTTCTCTCAACTCCACAGGCAAAGCACGAATGTTCTCTTGTAAAGTATCCATGAACAGATTATTATGGTAAGAAGTTACTTCAATGTCTCGGTCCCACTAAGGGTAAGTAATGACAATTCGGTGACCATCGAGCATGTTCTACGTAGGCCGAATCTTGCGGTTCCCAGTGGTGAAGTGGCACACCGCAACTGAAGCACTTGACTTTATCTCCTTCGCCCAAGTAGAAAAATCCGGCTCTGGCTAATTCTTCGGGGGTCGGTCCTCCCAGATACTTTGGCCATTTTCCTTTGAACGATTGAAGACGATTTTCAAAGTCGCAGTATTCCGACAAACGCACAGGAAACGAATATTCGTTTTTCACAGGTTCGTTTCGATGAGGGTTGAGTGAAATGGGCAGGAGTTTGCTCAGGGCTGGATGACATCCGTAGGGAGGTAAACGTGAAGGTCGACATTCCCCTTTAAAACGAAACCCAGTAAAATGTCCAAGAGGACCAGCAGCATCGCTTTCGCATCCCACAGGTTTGACACGCACAGCATCACTTTCCATGACAGGGGTAGGGGCACTAAAGTTCCCATGATGCTTTACGGCATCGCTCAGGTCACAAGGTACAGCATCGGTCCCATCGCAAGGCTCACAATCGCACTCGTCTGCAAACTCCGTTACGCAATTACAATGGTAACCACATGGACAATCGCAGTTTCCTTCCGGACATTTTCCGTCGCAATGTCTGGGTCTTATCCATCCAGTATTAGTTACACTAGAGAAAGATACAGCTTTTTTACAATCCCCAAACTGGAACGATGTCTCTTTCAAAGTATTCATCTTGTTAGCTCGGTCTTGGTAGTCACAATGAACTATCGATCTTGACCATAGCCCCCTTTTTATACTAGTCGCAATGCAGTCTCCAGTTTGTACATCTTTCCTTTTTTACGTTTTTTATGTCTTGTTTCGGAAGGTACCGTCTCTAAGGTACCGTCAACATTGTACCGTAGTGTAATGGGTGGAAAGGCCATAGAAAGGTAAGGGCAGTGCGGAGACCATCGAGTATGTTCCAGAATAGCTGAATCTTTATAGATACATAGATCCATTCGTAACTTCAGTCCGCAAGCGAAACACTGTACCTCGTATCCCAATCCTGACTCAGGTCCCAAGTAGACAAATCCTGTTCTAGCTAAAACATGCGAAGAAGGTAATCCTTCCCTATCCGTAGGCCATTTCTGAAACGTGTCCAATCGACGGGCACAATCACAATAGTCAGGTAAGAAGACTTGAAAATGGTAGGGTTTGAACTTGGAGTTCTCATCGGTTTTCTCACTCGATTCTTGCTGTGGCGAAGTCATCTTTCTGGTGGGTGGCTATCCTCTTACAACCAATGTTTTATACCAACGTGTCCATACGGTAAGGTGAAATGATTGGGAAGTCGAACTCGCTTCTGGTACACGATTTGATAAACTTTTTCCAAAGGTCGACTGACGATGTGGTGAGTGGGTAAACGTACAATCTTGTTCGGTTGGTAAGTGGTCACTTTAAAGTTTCCATCCTCTCCCGATTGCAAGGCTTCTTTCAATACCCCAAAGTTGACCACACGACTGGTACGATAATTCAGAGTCAGTCCTTTCACTTTGCACGTCGTGTGCACTTCTCCTTGTTTGTCCCGGTATTCGTAGCCGTAATTTTTGGGACCGCCACTGACAAAACTTAGAATCTTGTCGTCGGGATGCTCGTCTGTCCAGGCTCCTAAACGGTCTCCTTCGATGTTAGGGTGATGTTGAATCGGGTGATGGATGTAAATGCAACTGTCCGTGTCAAAGTACAGGACGCGTTCTTCTAACAGTTCTAAAGCTTCGTACAATTTTAAGCGAGCATGGGCTGTCACGTAAGCCGCAATGATGACATTTCCAAAAGGGTCGTCTTGCACAAAGTCCAGATCTTCTTCGTAATTGACCAAGATCAAATTCTCTCGAACGACGTCCACGTGTTTCATGTATTTGGTTTTGTCGTGAATCATCTGGAAGTAGCGGGAAGGTTCTGTCAAATATTCCGTCTTGGGTAAACACGGTCGTTGTGCCATTTTACCCCACAAGCAATTTAACATCACTTTGGCAAACGATCGCCTGCCTTCGTTTTTCTCGATGTGGTCTAAAGTGATACCTTCTTGTTCGTAATATTTCTCTTTGAATTGTATTTGGTCTTCGGGAGTGTGACACCAGGAAGGATAGCCGCTGGCTTCTTGCTTCAGTTTCAAAAAGGCATCCACGTAGTCGGCGAAAATGCCTTTCTGCGTGGGGTCACCCTTGCGGTACTGTTGTGTCTTGGGAAAGTGGCAAATTTCGTACACTTCTAACAGTTGGTATCCCATGTCCAGAGCTTTGAACAATTCCACGCTGACCCAGGTTCCCGTCAAGGACCGTTCTTCCTGGCTGTGATGGCAAGGTTGGTCCTGGTTGCACGTTTCGGCACAAGTACGGCACAAGGGAAACATCAGTTTGCCTTGACAATGGTGAGGCAAGACGGGATGGTATAGGTTCGTGGGAGGCAAAACTTTGCACTTGATCAAGCCTTCGTATTGTCGAATGTTTTTCAGGTCGATGTGTTCCGTCAGCAATTGCGGATGCCCTACAGGAAAGCGACAATATTTGCACACGTAGGGATACAGCGAACACACGTCCAAGTATTTGATTTCTTCTCCTTTCTCTTCGTCGGCTTGGTACAGCAAACAGGTGGCATTGGTCCTTCCTCCGTACAAACTATCCCTCGGGTTCAGCGGGTCCATGAACTGGTAACTTTCCACGAGGCGTTTAAACTCGGGATCGGTTTTCATACGGTGATCGTACTCGTGTTCCCACATTTCCACCACTTGGTATCCTTGCTGTTCTAACTTTAGGCGTCGCTGACAAGTGTCCTGGTACAAGTCTTCCATGGTTCGTTGCAAAAACTGATTTTTAGTGCCACGGTCAGGGTAACAAACAGGACATCCGTGAAATAAGCAACCGTTAAACTCGTACACGATCTTGGGGTTTTCTAAGTCCCAGCCATCGACCGAATACGTTCCGATGGTCTTTTCGCCCCCTCCGTTGCGGGCATGCTGAATCCACTTGTCTTCCTTGTCGCACAAGTAATGTAACCAACGTAGGGCTTTGACCGAGTATTGACGTTTGACAAAGTGGGTCGTTTGAGGGCTGATGACAGCCACGGTGTTTTCAGGCATGAATCGTTGTCGATACACTAGGGAACACGCTTTGGCAATGGTGCAAGCTTCTTTCAAAGGATCGACCCCTCCGTGTTCCATAAACAGTTCTCGAAATTTTCCACAGCAACGCCGTAAAATGTCCACGTCGGAACGACAATACTTTAGCATTTCTTCCTGAAAGTCGAAAGGGTCCGAGGCGTGAGCCTGGTACCAAGCGTAGAAAGCTTCTCGTTGTTCGGTACGCATGTTGTCGGGGTCGTAATAGTGAGCCTCAGGCAAATGGGGTAGAACGGCGTGTTGATTGGCTTCCGTATTGAAAAAGTGTGGAAAGTACCCTTTAGCGATTTCTGTCATTCCAAACGTTTTAGGCATTCGACTCAAAGGCATGGCCAAGTAACTCATCGAATCTTTAAACTGTACTTGTCCCACTTGCATGAAAATGATTTTGGCTCCGTTCAAAGTCACTTTAGGACGCTCGGTGCCTTGTTCCGTATAGTATCTGAGAAGAAACTGTCCATCGTATCCGGAAAAATTGTGAGCCATCACCGTGGCATGACGATGACAATCTCCGTAACGTTCGATGTCCTCTTGGCTCCACGTCTTGTCGACGGGGTCTAAGACCCATTGGGCAAAATCGGCTAACGTGTTCGGTCCCCGAAAGATTTTTTCACGTCCTCCAGGAATCTTGCTGCAGTGAGGGCAATAACTGAAGATAGGTTTTTGAATGCACTTCTCGCACGCTCGATGAGCCACGCAGAAATTAGGAATGTGAATGCCAGTTTCTTGCATGCATTCGAAATCGAAAAAGATGAAATTGCCTTTCTTCTTGTGACCGTCCTCTTTCTCTGGTGGGGGTTGGTATTTTTGCACGTAACATTGGTGTTCCAAGTCCACGATGTGGTGACAAATGTGACATTTTTTCTTTCCTCGACATACGTGTGCCTTGGCATTGTTGGTAAGTATGCCTTGTCCACACGTAGAGCACAATCTCAGGAGTTGACAAGCACATTTCTTCTGTGAACCTTGTGTTTTCAAATGTTGTTGGTAACAGGTAGGGCTGACAAACGTGCGCAGACAAGTGGAACAAGGCACTGGTTCTTCGCTCAGACAGGGTGGAGAGGCCAAACATCCTGAGCATTTCCATCCACAATGTTTGTGTTGCTCTCGATTATTATAACCATAGTCACATTTCTCACAGTAATAACCGTATCCCAGGAATCCGGTGATACTGGTAATGGTATCGAAATGGTCATCGTGATGATAAACATGAATGTATTTTCCGTCCTTAAAATCTTGGCCTCGAAACAATAGAGGCCCGCGCATTTCTTGAGGGTGCACTTTCAAGGTGTAGCGTGGAGCTAGGGCATCTTGCAATTTTTGCATCTCAGGAATGCCACAGGGTGTGTCTTTGGGCAGTCCGGCTTGTTGTAACAGGAGTTCTGCTTCGTTTCGTTGTTTGGCTCGGTCGGAACGTTGAATAGTGTCCCAGGTTCTTTTCCATTCTACCGTGTCGTTCTTGTTGGCATAGGTTCGTCCCACCACGATGGCACGGGCTAAACACATCTGGTCTTGAGGGTTGTTAATTCGGACGAGACTCTTTTTGGTGTTGCGAAGGTCGTCCACCAATAACATCCTTTTGCGTCCTGTCCCTTGAGGAGGAGAGACGTGGGTCATGTCCAGTGTGGCTTTTCCATCGGTGATGTCAAACTGGTCATTAGATTGTTGTACGTGTTGAATCTTGTCCATGACTTTGGAAGCGGTCAATTCTGCCGGGGTGCTAAACTCGATCCAAACAGGGGATTTCAAACCGTCGTGTTGTATGGAAAGTCTCAAGCGATCGTCTTCTTTGGGTTGACATTGTTGCTTGAGTGCAGTGAGCAAAGAATCCCACACCTCGGTGATGAACACTTCTGCTTTCTCTAACGGCACTTCAGCCTTGAAATCTTTAAACTTCACTGTGTATTTGTAAGCCGTGGTTCTAAATTTTCTAGAGGAGCGCTTTTCCGTCTCTCGAATGGAATAGTACTTTTCAGGGTTGACTAAGGGTGGTGAACTTGGTTTAGAGGGTTCGGATTCTGGTTCACTCATGTCCTCTTCAAAATCACTGGCATGAATTTGTGCCAAGATTTCAGCCCTGGTACGAGGCGATAGATCACGTTTCTGCCTCTTACTTTCTTCTTCTTTCTTCTCGAATGAATTAGATCGTTTCATCTTGAAAGCAAAAAGTCAAATGACTTAAGTTCAAACACCATAAACTACTTTATACTCATAGCAGACCAGCGTATATAAAAGGGTGTGTGTCTTGTCCTTTCACTATTCATTTCACTCTCAAGCCGAGCACAACGATGGAAGAGACTAACCAGATGGAACGTTTCGTCAGAGCTTTGCGAGGGGTCATTAGAAAATTCTCTTCAGACCAGCCTACGGACTACTCTCCTTCCTTTAGAGATAAAAGTCAGGATACTTGCTATATCTGTCAGAAGAAAGGGCATTGGTCTTCAGAGTGTCCAGACCGTCAAAAAAGAAAAAAAACAGGGGTTAAAAAAGACAAAAGTCAAGATACCTGTTATTATTGTCAAGAAAAAGGACATTGGTCTCCAGATTGCCCAAAAAAGAAACAAGAGGAGTCAGAAGAAAAGAGGAATTCTTCAGAAGAAGAGAGGGGTTCTTCAGAGGAAGAGAGGGATTCTTCTGAGGAAGAAAGCAGACAGGTGAAGAAAAAGAAACAGGAGAAGAAAAGAAGAAGGGAAGAAAGTGAGGAGGAAGAAGAGGAAAAGAGTGTGACAGTGAAGAAATTCAAAAAACAGAGAGACTAAACAAGGAGAAAAGAAGAAATCAATGAACTTTTTATTAGAGTGTTGTGTTGTGAATTGTGAATTGGATTGTAAAAAATGGAGAAAAGAATAAATGAATGATATAAGGTAAGAGTCTTTGAGTTTTGATTTTAAAATAAGAAGCTACACTCACGCACTCATACACAGACACGTACTATAAGGGTAGAATGGGTGGGTTTTCTTTGAGTTATTGGCAAATTGAAATTGTATTTCTTTTCGAGAAATGTGGGTGGCCCTGAAAAGGGCCTTTTTTTCTTTATGGTGCAGGGGTGAGTTTAAGCAATCAATTTTAACTGCCTTAAGCCTTTGCCACGGCCAAGGCCTACTTCTGGACTGCGTAATGATGATAATGATTGGGTTGAAATCACTAAGGGTGGTACGGTAGGCTTAGTCACAGGGTTGACATGTTTGGCTCGGGAAGGTCGTATTCTCTTCGGTCGTGATAAAGAAGTCTGATACATTTGTTTCAGACTTCTTAACTCCGCTAAAATGTCCAAAAGTACCGTGACCGTTTGATTTTCACCCTCTTGTTTCTTTGCTGCTACTTCTTCTTGCTGTTGTTTTTTTCTTACCTCTTCTTCTTGTTGCTGTTGCTGTAGGAGAAAAGCCTGTTCCGCTTCCTTTTGTCGTTGTATAAATTTCTCCAATTCTTCTTTCTGTCTCTGTCTAAAATTCTCCACTTGCGGTAATGAAGAAGGTAACGAAGGTTCCGGAACAAATTCTTGCGAGGAGAGAAAATCCACAAAATCCCAATTCACCTCTTCTGAAAGTAAGTCCGGGTTCCCTTGGGCGGTCTCCCCTGCTGGTGCACCCCACTGGATCGTTTTCTGAGTTTCCGTCATGTTGAATCACTATCGCATAGATTGACTGCACACAAGCGTTAGCGAATCTATATTGACTACGTGACGTCACAGACTGCTCTCTTCGGATTGGATGCGGGCTGACTGAATTCTGTAACGCGTGTTCGGATTGGTGAATGAACTCAATCCGTTTCAATCCTTTCTGTCCCTATAAATAAGCGCAGTTCACTGCATTGATTCACCTATTCTCGGAGCCTCAACATGTGGACCGACGTTGAATCTTCAACCCTTGTGTCAACGATGATGTTCAGGACGGACATGCTCATGTATGTCCGATCCAAGTGGACCGTTGTCTACAGGACCAACAGCAGCCTGTGGATAAGAAGAGTCTATATAGAGAGACAAGGTTGCCTCAAGAGGACTCTGATGTATGGCCCTGCTGTAAGACGAAGTTTGAGGAAAAGAAGATGTCGCAAATGCCCTTTATGTTAAGGGAATATTAACATAAACCAAAGGCCCTTTTCAGGGCCAGCCATATTTCTCGAAAAGAGATAGTCTTTGAATTGCCTACCCCTTTTTTAAAAAAAATTTAAAAAAAAATCCCATGTTAAATTCCCCTTGTCCGTAGATTGTCCCACGATTTATTCCCATGTTAAATTCCCCTTGTCCGTAAAGTGTCCCACGATTTATTCCCATGTTAATTCCCCTTGTCCGTAATCTGACCCACGATTTTTCGCCATGTTAAATTTCCATTGTCCGTAAAGTGTCCCAGGGGTGTTTTGACTGGAATTTCCATTGTCCGTAAAGTATCCCACTTCACTACTTCCGTGTTTCTTGAGTTCTGGTTAATATGAAATCATTACAAACTTACCACACTAGAGTCCATGTTTCTTGAGTTCTGGTCAATATGAAATCATTACAAACTTACCACACTAGAGTCCATGTTTCTTGAGTTCTGGTCAATGCTGCACATTGTAGCAGCAGAAGGACTGAACAGTTCAGGAGGAAAGACATAATGAAAACCAAGTACAAAACGTGTTAGTATCTGTATGGATGCTGATGGACTAGGACTATATATGGATGCTGATAGCAGGGACCAGGACTATGTATGGATGATGATAGCAGGGACTAGGACTATGGATGCTTATTGCAGGGACTAGGACTATGTATGGATGCTGATAGCAGGGACTAGGACTATGTATGGATGCTCATTGCAGGGACTAGGACTATGTATGGATGCTGACAGCAGGGACTAGAAGTATGTATTGATGCTGATTGCAGGGACGAGGACTATGTATATATGCTCACAAAAGGAACTAGGACTATGTATGAATGCTGATAGCAGGGACTAGGACTGCATATGGATGTTGATAGCAGGGACTAGGACTATGTATGGATGCTGATAGCAGGGACTAGGACTATGTATGAATGCTGATTGCAGGTATTGATGCTGATTGCAGGGACGAGAACTATGTATATATGCTCACAGAAGGAACTAGGACTATGTATGAATGCTGATAGCAGGGACTAGGACTGCATATGGATGTTGATAGCAGGGACTAGGACTATGTATGGATGCTGATAGCAGGGACTAGGACTATGTATGAATGCTGATTGCAGGTGCTAGGACTTTGCATGGATGCTGATAGCAGGAACTAGAACTATGTATGGATGCTGATTGCAGGGAATAGTACTATGTACGGATGCTGATAGCAGGGATATTCACACTGTTGGACTATGAATATGTATAGATGCTGATGGACTAGGACTAAATATGGATGCTGACTGCAGGGACTAGAACTATGTATGGATGCTGATTGCAGGAACCAGGACTATGCATGGATACTGATTGCAGGGACATTCACACTGGTGGACTATGACTATGTATGGATGCTCATAGCAGGGACTAGGACTATGTATGGATGCTGATAGCAGGGATTAGGACTATGTATGGATGCTCATAGCAGGGACTAGGATTATGTATGGATGCTCATAGCAGGGACTAGGATTATGTATGGATGCTGATATCAGGGACATTCACATTGATGGACTAGGATTAAGCATAGATGCTGATGGACTAGGACCCTGTTTGAATGCTGATAGCAGGGAAATTCACACTGATGAACTAGGACTATGCATGGATGCTGATGGACAAGGACCATGTTTGAATGCTGATAGCAGGGAAATTCACACTGATGGACTAGGACCATGTTTGAATGCTGATAGCAGGGAAATTTACACTGATGGACTAGGACCATGTTTGAATGCTGATAGCAGGGAAATTCACACTGATGAACTAGGACTATGTATGGATGCTGATTGCAGGGACTAGGACCATGTTTGAATGCTGATAGCAGGGAAATTCACACTGATGAACTAGGACTATGTATGGATGCTGATTGCAGGGACTAGGACCATGTTTGAATGCTGATAGCAGGGAAATTCACACTGATGAACTAGGACTATGTATGGATGCTGATGGACTAGGACCATGTATGGATGCTGATAGCATGGGCATTCACATTGATGGACAATGATTATGTATGGATGCTGATGGACTAGGACCATGTTTGTATGCTGATAGCAGGGAAATTCACACTGTTGGACTATGACTATGTATGGACGCTGATTGCAGGGACTAGGACTATGTATGGATGCTGATAGCAGGGACATTCACATTGATGAACTAGGACTATGTGTGGATGCTGATTGCAGGGACCAGGACTATGTATGGATGCTGATTGCAGGGACTAGGACTATGTATGGACGCTGATAGCAGGGAAATTCACACTGTTGGACTATGACTATGTATGGATACTGATTGTAGGGACTAGGACTATGTATGGACGCTGATAGCAGGGAAATTCACACTGATGGATTAGGACCGGGGCGTATTAACCATTAAGCAGACTAAGCACGTGCTTAGGGCACCAGGGCCAAAGGGGGCACCACAAAGTTGAGAAAAGGGTGAAAAGAAGAAAAAGAAACCAAGATTTGTAAAAAAAAAATTATAAAACTAGTGCAAATTGATCATAATGTTCTGTTTCTTGATCATGGTGCACCCTAGGGTTATCTTCCCAGGTGTACTTGGAAAGGAGGGGGGCACCAAGATTTGTTAGCAATTAGTGCACCAGTGAGCCTTAATCCGCCCCTGATTAGGACCATGTATGGATGCTGATAGAAGGGACATTCACACTGATGGACTTTGACTATGTATGGATGCTGATAGCAGGGAAATTCACACTGATGGACTAGGACACGAAATCAGATGTTCCAATGTTTACATTTCAGTCAGCCCTGTATTATGTTTGAAGTCATTTCTATCAGATTATTTAAGTCTCGCATCAAGACAAAGCGATTAATGAATAAAAGATTTGTATGGTTGCCAGAGGTTTGCTAAATATATTTATATGTAATGCTGAAGAATGAACAAACAATAAAAACGGCAGTTTCCTTATGCATAATGTTAACTATTGTACAATTTTTCTACAGTAATTAGAAATTCTTATTCTTTGCAGCGTCTGAGCTTCACAATCTTGTGTGTCGTAAACATTGTGCATGTTCTTCGGAACGGTGTAAATGATAAATGTTATTTAATTGTAGAAGATATCAGATGGTTAATTAGTGGATGCTGAATTTATGAAACGACATGGTGGGCAAAAGCTGGCAATTATTCAACAAACTTCATTAATTCAAAATTATATCATCCATTTGAGATACTGATGATCACACAGTTTTTATGTGGAGCAAAACGGACCTACAAATTGCAGTTCAAAGAGCAACCGTCCTTCCAATCGATATAAAATTTGTCACGGACATCATTTTTAACACTGAATCTCCGATGGAATTCCTGTGTGATGTCACAAAATTCACTCAGTTGGGTCAGCTGAAAATGTTATGGTGCCATATACCTGGATTTCAGTGAGACTGTTAAGTACGTTTGTACCAAAACGTGTGTCTACTCCACCATGGACATTCACCACAGATGCAGTATTGGAGATGACAGGAAAAATAGCCTGGAAGTTGTTGTTATTTTTACTTGGGGAAAATGCTTTAGCTGGATAACATTTTTGTCATTTGAGAGACCAGCATTCGTAGACATTCCTTTCATCATTGAAGTTGACATTTAAACGATGCTTGTCCTGAGGGTGAGAAGAGCAAGACCTATATTATGTGGTAACAGTAATGTAAAGGTGACAGTCTGCATCACAATAGGTTGGCGAGTTTTCCTCTTCATGGACTCGGCATGTTTGCGTTGGACAGCGTGAAGTGAAGGATTTTCTTCATTCTGTTGAACTATGCCAACCTTACCTCTGTTCCTTATTTATTTATTTATTTCGTTTGGAGAATTGAATGCAGTACCAGTGGGCCATATTCCAGCCCACGTAACTACGTTTTGTTGTCTTCCAATACCCCTTCTGCTACCAATTGGAAGGACAACCGCCATTTTGTTGATAGCAATAGTCATGTAAATTAGCTCCAGAAGGCGGGGCAAAGGAAATGTCCACAGTCTCAACCAAGCAATAATGAGAATCCTGCGCCAGGATTTCATGGACATATATGGACCAATCAAATTCACAAAAATTGCAATGGTAACGTGTTGATATATAAAAAATAAACCGGAAATATGATTTGTTATATGCAGCAGCAAACGATCATTCTGATTAGTTTTACATGTGCTAATCCATTAAAGAGGATGCATAGGTTAGTCCTATAATTTCTCAATGACGCAATCGGCTTAAAATAAACATGTATAAAATGATTGGAGGACAATTGTTGCGCATGTATGTTAGAGAGTTCTCCTGGTAACATTAGTTCCTATTTTCATAAATATTTTTATTTTAATTCTTTCAAAATATTGTAGTTTAGGTTAATAGCTGCTCATCTCGCTTACCAAGGTTCCGATGTGGTAAATCCTACCTACACCTTGGCGTATCGAGCAGATATTTCTGTGCTTCGGGTCTGTGGATTTCATTGGATGCGGCGGCAAGTCACCGCATCCAATCAAAATTAAGTTGTTCCAATTTGAACACTGTTCCTTCATGATCGAGACAAGGGGGGAGCACACAACTTGAATGGACTGATCAATAAGCAATTTTCACATGTTTGTCATTGTTTGCACAAATACATTTCACTCAAATACATCTGTAATGGCTTTCCTCTGGTATATAATCATACTTTCGATGTTAAATTTCCAAAGTATCCTTTTCAGGTCAATTGCCTCCACCATTTTCGGCCGATGTACAACAAGCCACGCTATTGGTTAGTTGGCATTACATACTAAGGTATGCAACTCATGAAATCCAATAGATGTTCAAAGGACAAAGCACCAATATATCTGTTCGATCCGCCAAGGTGTAGATAGGGTTATCGTATATGAACCATGGCTAGTGAAAATGATAGCTGCTATGGATTAAACATTCATCAGTTGATAATTTGGGATAACAGTACTCTGATTTATTGTCATTTGAATTTTTAAAAAGTCTGTACATTAATGTAGATAAACAGTAAAGTAGGCAATACAAACTGTCAGTAGTGGAAATGCCTATCTGGCAATTTGCCCGAAGGCGGATGTGCCGTGGGAGTTTAGGTAATACTACGAAGGGGAGGGCCGCCTTGATGGTGGGTCACCAGATCCAAATGTGTAAACTGACCATAAAGATTCAAATATTTTCACCATTTTGCCTGGAAATGTTCTCTAAATGTTAAAAACATTTTTTTCTCACTAAAATATGTGTCAAATAAATTTGTGCATATGTGATATTTTATTGAAATAAACGGTTTTAAAGAAACACGGTAGTGTACTGTAAGTTCTTGGTTTGCAGCAAGAGTCAGAGGTCCGTCTGCAACAAAGATGGTGTAGAATGTTGAGCTACTGGACATTTCTGTTCTACTTTAATGTGTGTATCTAAAATAATTTGTGGTAAGTCTGACTTTGAGGAGCTGCAATTTATATGCTTGTCATACGTGAGAGCATAATATGTTATGATGTACGTCCGTCTGTCTGTCCACTTTCAAGTTAGTTTATGCACCATAACAAGTTCTACTCCATCAATAATGACCAGTCTTTGTCGACTGATTATACATAGGTGGTGAAGAAGTCTGTCCATTTTGGGGTCAAAAGGTCAGGACTCTAGTTCACTGTAACTGCAATAACAAAAATGATTTCTGCACAATGAAATTATATATATATATATATATATATATATATATATATATATATATATATATATATATATATATATATATATATATATATATATATATATATATATATATATGCCTGTTGGCATCCGTTAGACTCGAGAGACGATGAAACTGCGCCCATGAGAGATGTCTCGGTTGGTGGTTATATGGTGGTTGCATTATATATATATATATATATATATATATATATATATATATATATATATATATATATATATATATATATATATTAGATCTTCACCATACTTTGTGCATGACTTGCACTTAGGGTAACGATTTGGGGTCAAAAGATAACTTGTCATGGTCCGTATGACTGCAAGAAGAAAAATAAAAACAAACCAGTTTTCTACAACTTATCTTCATCAAACTTGTATAGATGACTTAACACGTACGGTTAGAAAGAAGACCATTGATTTAAAAATGAAGTTCTATATCATTATGAGATTATTCAGAAATTAATTTTGCATATTTCTGTATAATAAAGTTCATTCTATTTTGTGGTGAGAAGGCCACGGTCAGACAGACACAAGCAAAACTTCGTTTTGCAGAATAACTTTGACTCAAGTATAAGTTCTTTGACCAATATTGTGGATAACTAGCACTTAGGGTAAGAAAAACCTACTGATCCTGAGGTCATGGACATGGCAAGTCTCCTGTGAAAATAATGGTTTCTGCTCACTGAGTTTAGTTTATGACAGTTCATTGAGACCCATTGGTCGATAATCAATAAAACCCTCATGCCTTTTTAGTGATTACACAGAGAATTTTTGAAGACGGGGCGGGCGTATATTTTGCCGTTCACGCTGTTTTTGTTCAATGAGGCAACGCCCGTCAAGAAGAATTTTTTATTTCAAATGGAAAACAAGTATCACGTCGTTAATGCCAAGTACTGGCTGGCAAGAATAACGACTTTAACGTATTGCAACTGGGTGGCAAGCTGTACCACGTTAATGTGTTGCACTGGCTGGAAAGTTTTACCACGTTAATGTGTTGCTCTGGTTGTCAAGTTTTACCACGTTAATTTGTTGCATAGAATGTCAAATTTTACCACGTTAATGAATTGTGTTGGCTGGCAAATTTTATCACGCTAATGTATTGCTACTAGATGGCAAGTTTTACCGCGTTAATGAATTGCACCGACTGTCAATTTTACCACGTTAATGTATTTTACTGGCTGGAAAGTTTTATCAATCTAACGTAATGCATCTGGATGGCAAGTTTTATCACTTTAATGTGTTGCAACTGGATGGCAAGTTTTATCATGTTAGTGTGTCGCACTGGCTGGCACGTTTTACCACGTTAATGTACTGCAACTGGATGGCAAGTTTTACGACTGCATCTGTCTTGGACTTTCAGATAAGGTTTTAATGATCGACACTCTTATCATCTAGTGAAGTACTGTCTCTCTAGGATAAGAAGGATTCTAAAACATATAATATATGTGCAATTATAGGATTATTCCGCTTCGTAATGGCATATACCATTTTTTTCCGAGCTTGTCATCCCAATCCGCACGATTGTAAGGTTGATGGTATGTGTGAAATATTAAAATAACCCTATGCGGGTGATTGCTTCAGTGTGACCCGAGTGGCAGTTTTTTTTTTGTAGTACAAATCAATTATTGAAGAGAATGCAACAGTGGACGCAACCAAGTTAATTAAACTGTTGTCACCATCACGATGCACATACATCGTTATTATATTCTTTGGTAAAATATTCACCTTTTCCCTCACTCCACCACCGAGTAACTGATCCTTATACACAAATCTATGTAATTTTAACCATTTGGATCTAAATGAACTAAACACCTGCTAATATGTATTACACGATATTATCTTGACAGAAGACTCCAAAATAGATTAATAAGGATTCTTTTCTTAAAAGATCAGTGTCACCTTGACCTTTTGACCCCTTTCTAATTGTGGTGCGTGCATGAATAAAATTTCGACACAATTTGTTGAGTCTTCAAAATATTAAGTTGATTTGTAATCTTATTGCTGTAATTATAATGTACATTGTCATACAGATTGCCTTAAGATTATTTAAATAAAAAGAGAACTTGATATTTCGCATCAAAATTGTTCTGGTTGAGGAACGATGTTCTACTTTCATGATACGAAACACTATTAGGATTTGCATCCTATTTGGGTGTCTATTTATAGTCATGTGAAACACAGTTAACATTTGTATCCTGTCTAAGTTTCAATATTTATAGTTATGTGAGAACCACTTATAAATCTACACTTATATAAAGGACAATTATTTACTCACTTGAAATTATCTTGAACGCTCCAATTTAAGGATGTTAAAGACATCGGCACTAATGATTAGGAATTCCAAAAATAAACACACTGCTACAATTCTTTGACAAAAGAATAAAGAGAAAAATATAAAAAATAAATAAGCCTTCAGTAGTTTGTCGTGTTTTGCTCCGGAACATCTGAGGCTATTTATATGAATAAATGCGTGTACTGGTTGGTATACGGCAATGCTGTCCAACCTTTTTGACACCATGGGCCACTGAAAAATGTTTTTCTTGAAGCCGAGGGCCGGAGCAGAAAACTGAAAAGCAACGACTATATAGCTGCTTAAGCTCGGGGGGCGGGGGGATTTAAAATGTGCCCGCCGGCAGCGGGTTGGACAGCACTGGTATACGGCATATTCCTGGCATCCTGGTTTTTCACCGTGTCCAAAAAACAGAGCTTTCAATAAGAATGCTGTCGTATTTCAAGGACATTCTCTAGTAATTAACTGGCATCAAATAGGAATAACTGAAACAAAATACCGAGAAAGACGAAAGTATATTGTAACACGCAAGGAATCATACTAACGAGCGAATCAATCACCTGAGCGAGTCTAGCTTGAGGTAAATTGTCACCCTTTTACAAGGACCTCAGGGCAATAGTCAGTGTCAACTAACCCTAACCCTTTTACAAGGATCTCAGGGCAGTAGTCCGTGTCAACTAAAAGGTTCTTATGCACGAGAATATCACAAATAATTTTCCTCTAATCCCTAATGACCAATCACGAGGCCCTACTTCACACTTGCATGGTTTTTCATGCTTCACTTTTATATGACTCATCAGTAAGCCTTTGCAAGCCGAAGACTCTTACTTCTTGCCTTGCATCACGAGATGCGATCCAAACACCTAATACAAACACTTGTTCATATCTCAGATTACTAAACACTTATTTATTAGGATATGTCGTGAATTCCTTGTGTTAAGAAATTAGGGAGAATCCATTTTACGAAACTAATTAAAGCTACATAAAGTCTCGTGAATTATGATCGATTATGACATCTGCTCCCGGAAATTGAATAATTACTCGGTTTGAGAAATATCTGCCCAAACCCGACTCCCTATAATCATCAAATAACCACTACAGTCTATCAAGATTATAAACGGAGACGTAATCACAAATAGCACATACATTGATTTATTACAATATCCTGCTTCACAGTTGAAAATTGTTTGTAAACTTCCGTTTTTAGCGTCACATTTACAAACGTTTAAATGACCAAGATCAATGAACAGATTGAGAGCGATGTAAAATACCAGGACGGCGGGCTTGGGACTCGGCTGCTCATTAAAACTGACCCAAACACGAGTCCACATACATAGCGACCATATAAGTTGTAAATTCAAAAATGAACATATTTGCTTAAAATCTTTCATAAAAGGGAAATAGGTGAAGGATGGAGAGAAACATATATGAGAAAGAAAGCAGACCCCAGTATTTGGGTGCGACTTGGCCAGGAACATAGAGAGGGGTCATCAAATAACAGTGCGGTCGTAGACTTATTACAAAGATTTTGTCTAGTGACTAAATAGCTGACACAAAATATGAATAGCTCAAATAGGTATGGCTCTGACGAAACACCAAACTTCGAAGTGAAAAATTCCATCAAAAGTACTGGTTTAGGATTCCATCAAAAGTACTGTTCTAGGATTCCATTCAAAAGTACCGTTTTAGGATTCCATTCAAAAGTACTGTTTTATGATTCCATTCAAAAGTACTGTTTTAGGATTCCATCAAAAGTACTGTTTTAGGATTCCATTCAAAAGTACTGTTTTAGGATTCCATTCAAAAGTGCTGTTTTAGGATTCCATTCAAAAGTGCTATTTTAGGATTCCATTCAAAAGTACTGTTTTAGGATTCCATTCAAAAAGGATGAAACGGCCCAGATCGGTGATCGAACAGTAATGCAAAAGAATAGTTATTCTAATAGAAGGTATTTACTGTATTGTACAACAAAGTGATGGAAGCTAGAAACACAATCATTTAGCACTGAAGCAACTCTGCTCGAAATGCCTTTGTATTATTGACGCTAGCTCTGTAGCCCCCCATCGCTTAATTTAAAACGTATTTTTAGAACTAAGGAAACCTCAGATAAGTTGCTGTCTTTGCTTCTACTTCCGAAATTGAGTAAAATCACACATCGTCGTCACTTTCATTTATTTCAGTTAGTCAATTTTCGGATAGTTTTTGAGGGAAAAAGAATGCCAAACTGGATTCCAGTGTTACCTTTTTCATAGAGTTTTTCTTTACCCTTCCCTTGTATCATTTCTACTCGAATTTTATCTCTTTTGCTCATGCGTTCCTGTTTGTTCGTGTCTCTGAACACCACCCTATCCTGCAATCAATTTCATTGTGTTCTCACTTTCGCCAGTTTCCGGATGCTACTTTACTTTCATTTTGTTCCCCTATACCACAGTACTCAATACCCAGTTTTTTGCATTTACCTGTTTCTGAAAAAACATTTTGCTAGTGTTATGACTGTTTTGACAGTGTTTACTAATAACATAGTGCTAGCGTTTTGTCTGTTTTGACAGTGTTTACTAATGACATTGTGCTAGCGTTTTGTCTGTTTGGAGAGTATTTACTAATAACAGTTTGCTAGCGTTTTGTCTGTTTTGGCAGTGTTTACTAGTAACATTTTGCCTGCGTTTTTGTCTGTTTTTGCAGTGTTTACTAATAACAGTTGGCTCGGGTTTTGTCTGTTTTGACAGTGTTTACTAATATCAGTTTGCTAGCGTTTTGTCTGTTTTGGCAGTGTTTTCTAATATCATTTTACTCTGGTATATTGTGAGAAAGCTTGCCAAAAGCTTCCCGTGTTCTTACCAGGGTTTCCTCGACTTCTTCCTGTACATGAGCTAAAAAGTGGCATTAAACCCACCCCCATCAGCAACAATAACTCTGGTATACAGTTTCTCACCAGTTTTAGCCTGTATACAGCTATCATCGTCACATTTCAATTTTGCCTGTATACAGAGCATCAAACCAACAAATCTGCAGTAATGAATGTTATGGAACAGTTTGGCTATAAGCAGGCTCTCATTTACAGGGTTGCATAATATAAGCTGCCTGAAAACGTCTAACAAGCGGACATGTACGGCTTCATTCCGCGGAATTTGCATCTATTCTGGACAATCATGTATCAATCAAGAGACACGTGACTGCATGACGCATTGTGCACAGCGTGGCTGCATGACTCACGTTGCACATTGTGGCTATATCGTCTGGTTGTACTTTCGACAAAAAATGTCGTAAATGCCGACTTTCATGTTCATATATAGTAACCAGATTGAAATATCGCATTAGGTACGTAGTGTATATTATCATCAGTGCAAACACGGGAATCTGCAAAACGGAGAGTGGAAACTTACCCAAAATACAATAACTCAATAGTGCTTCTCAACGTTCCCAAACTAAAATATATATATTCAGAAATTCTTGAGATAATAAGCCTATTTTTTTTTTTCCAGTTATAGCCCTTTCCCCTCCCCGTTCAATACATTATTCCCATTAACGATTATGTACGCAACTATGCAGTCGATAGAGATACGAGTCTAAGTTGTGATGGAGTTCAGAATGACAGCTACAATCCCTTCAAAAGTCATTTTAAAACTAATAATAAGTTTCTTGTAGTTCGTAGCAATATAACACTATCGTCTAGGCACCAAAATCATCATAAGTATTCTAGTTTGGCCTTATTTAATATTTGGGAAAGAAGAAAGGCATAACAATGGGTAAAAGGAAGTGTACATTGTGGACACGTTTTATTATTAGCACGTAACGTATGAGAGGCATGACGCTTTGATAGGTTGGCATAAGCAAATCGTCCTCCGAATTATGCCAAACCTTAAAACGTCATCTTGTTTCTGTTTTGTTTTAGCATCGGTCTTGATCACCAACGTTAAGAGGATCTACGGGCTGTGAGGTATCAAGCAATGATCCTTCTGGCATTGAATCATTTTATTAGTCCGTCGTATACAGCAAGGACCAGTTTGGCATTGAATCATTTTACTAGTCCGTCGTATACAGCAAGGATCCCACTGGCATTCAATCATTTTATTAGTCCGTCGTATATAGCAAGGATCCCTTTGGCATTGAATCATTTTACTAGTCCGTCGTATACAGCAAGGATCCCACTGGCATTCAATAATTTTATTAGTCCGTCGTATACAGCAAGAATCCCTCTGGCATTGAATCATTTTAATGGTTCGTCGTATACAGCAAAGATCCCTTTGGCATTGAATCATTTTATTAGTTCGTTGTATACAGCAAGGATCAGTTTGGCATTGAATCATTTTATTAGTCCGTCGTATTCAGCAAGGATCCCTCTGGCATTGAATCATTTTATTAGTTCGTCGTATACAGTAAGGATCCCTTTGGCACTGAATTATTTTATTAGTTCGTCGTATACAGCAAGGATCCCTTTGGCATTGAATCATTCTATTAGTCCGTTGTATACAGCAAGGATCAGCTTGGCATTGAATCATTTTATTAGTCCGTCGTATTCAGCAAGGATCCCTCTGACACTGAATCATTTTATTAGTCCGACGTATACAGCAAGGGTCCCTTTGGCATTGAATCATTTTATTAGTCAATCATTGTATCAATCCCTCGTATACAGCAAGGATCCCTTTGGCATTGAATGATTTTATTCGTGAATCATTTTATTAGTCTGTCGTATACAGCAAGGGTCCCTCTGGCATTGAAACATTTTACTAGTCCGTCGTATACAGCAAGGATCCCTCTGACATTGAATCATTTGACTAGTCCGTCGTATACAGCAAGGATCCCTCTGGCATTGAATCATTTTATTAGTGAATCATTTTACTAGTCCGTTGTATACAGCAAGGATCCCTCTGACATTGAATCATTTTATTAGTCCGTCGTATACAACAAGGATCCCTCTGGCATTTAATCATTTTATTAGTCCGTCCTGTACAGCAAGAATCCCTTTGGCATTGAATCATTTTATTAGTCCGTCGTATACAGCAAAGATCCCTCTGGCATTGAATCATTTCATTAGTCCGTCGTATACAGCAAGGATCCCTCTGGCATTGAATCGTTTTACTAGTCAGTCGTATACAGCAAGGATCCCTCTGGCATTGAATCATTTTACTAGTCAGTCGTATACAGCAAGGATCCCTTTGGCATTGAATCATTTTACTGGTCCGTCGTATAAGGCAAGGATCCCTCTGGCATTGAATCATTGACTAGTCCGTCGTATACAGCACGGATCCCTCTGGCATTGAATCATTGACTAGTCCGTCGTATACAGCACGGATCCCTCTGGCACTGAATCATTTTATTAGTCCGTCGTATACAGCAAAGATCCCTCTGGCATCGAATCATTTCATTAGTCCGTCGTATAAAGCACGGATCCTTCTGACATTGAATCCAGCAAGGATCCCTCTGACATTGAATCATTTTATTAGTCAGTCAAATACAGCAAGGATCCCTTTGGCATTGAATCATTTTATTAGTACGTCGTATACAGCTTGGATTCGAAACGCCAACAAGATGACAGTGTTTGAGAACCTCTAGCGACAACCAGGCCAGAGTTTCTAGATCAATGAACGAAATAACTAAGTTTTGTGTATTTTTATATTCTTGAAGCCTTTAGTTTCAAAAATCGGTAGGAGGTAGATGGTATGCGAATGTTAAAGTGCATTTTTGTCTCGTCAGTGACAGATGCTACGAATATACAGGCATGAGAGTCACTCCCTTACATCAGCACTTGGTCCGTCTATTGTTGTCCTTATGATAAAGTTCTTCAACTGACTGACTTGCGTTGAGACATTTAAAACAAACAAAACGTTTCTCTCGAAGATAATATGACAGCTAACCTTCCAGAAGATACTTTATTAGAGGAACTTATAATCTGATTAACATATCAAGTTTCCTGCGTGAAAAATAAAGCAAAATTCTACAGATAAATATTCATTGTGGTAGGAGTCTAATCCAAATGACCCTCCTTGGTCCGTGTTGGCACTACTCAAGCAAGTGTTGCGAGTCTCATGTCTGTCTGTATAGACTGATTTACGTAATATTTAATCAACAGAATGTCGTCAGACTTTGAGCGAAGTTTAGGTAAAATAGTTGGACTGTGTTGTAATGATCGAGGGAGGGTGGGGGAATTTGATGTAAGCGAAACAATAAATTTTCAAAGTTTTTATTTAATATACTCTGACCACAGCAAACAAAAGAGAATAGTGTTCAAGCATAATTCGAATATATGTTAATATAGACCATTACACAAGAATAGTGCTCAAGCATAGTTCGAATATAGTGTAGTAAAGTTAGAGTATGCGCACTTGGTTATAGCGCTCCGTTTTAAGCAATTTTTAGATTTGTGTGATTACTTGTGTGATTATTGGAATTCGGCGCCATGGAAATATTCCTAGCCCAAAATAATGAGCTAATTATTAGGAGCAAACGTCACGGAGTGAAGTGTTAGTGTGTTTCCATGATGGCATGGTTCACTAGTAGTGAATTCCGACCAAAACCAAATGAATGTCCCTGTCGTAAAATAGTCCATATTAAAATCTAGTGGTATACATTGGTAGCGTGACTGCAAGGACAGTACTTACGGTATTAAACCGGCAAATTACACAAAGGAATAAATAAAAAGGGACTTGGGAGACACCGTTTATGTCGCCATGTGAGCGAATATGGTGCAGTTATTTTGGCGAAATGTGCCTGGAAAGCATACATTGACTGGCCTAAGGTGGCGGAGTTAAAATAGTTCCCATTGTTAGGGAGTACTCATATATTTTCTAAGGCGTGAACGGTTCGTAGTACGGAAACATCATGAAGGCAAAACATGCAGAGGTGCGGTTGATAGATAGTTAGCAGTGTGGTTTATCTGTGGTCTTGCATTAATTAGAGGAAAATTTAGGTATAGAATGGACACGTCGGGCTTTCTAATTTACAACTGAAGTTGTATGGAAGTCTTTGGAAAATCGGTGTGAACTTATAACTTCTAGCGAGAATCGCGCCAGGGTTTGACAACCGCTCGGTCAAGTAAATACCCGTGTGCGTGTAACAATAGAATAGTGCTCAAGCATAGTTCGAATATAGAATAGTGCTCAAGCATAGTGTGAATACAGAATAGTGCTCAAGCATTGTTCGAGTATATGCTAATATAGACGAATACCAAAGAATAGTGCTCAAGTATAGTTCGAGTTTATGCTAATATTGACAAGTACCAAATATTAGTGCTCAAACACATATTTCGAGTTTATGCTTATATAGAAGAGTACCAAAGAAAAGTGCTCAAGTATAGCTCGAGTATATGCTAATATAGTCGAGTACAAAAGAATAGTATTCAAAAATTTTTCGAGTTTATGCTAATATCGACGAGTACCAAAGAACAGAACTGACTCATAGTTCGAATATATACTTATATAGAACAGTAATGAAAAAGGAAGACAAACGAAGGAACACAAAATACTCGTACCTATATAGCCATAGACTTGTTGAGTAATTATTGCTGAGTGTTGTTAATTATGAAATACTCTGCCTTTACTGCTTATATTCCTTTTCTTGTACTGGCTGACAGTTGCAATGGTGAGCAGGTACACAATACAAATTCTGTCAGTAATGTGGATATGCCAATGTGTAGCCACATCACTTGTCATACTCGCGCGACAAAATGGTGAGATAAACTGTATTTTTTTCTTTTTCCCCAACCCAGAAACAATTTAATTTTAGTTTTGCTATGTATACAAACACCACTCATTATATCATGTGCTATCATGTGTGTGTGTGTGTGTGTGTGTGTGTGTGTGTGTGTGTGTCTGTTCACCTGTGCTCGTGTGTGTTGGTAGGGGTGTTTTATCTGTCACAAGCACTAGTAGGTATGCCTGCTATTGTGTATGCTAAAAACTAAGTTTGGACCACACGATTTCATTCTTTTTAACACAGTATTCTCCTTTAGCTTGCCTTGCAATTTTCTATCATAATCCGACTGACAAAGACAGAACTTACAACAAATCACCCAATTATGGTATATTTATCCGTTATTCCTGTATTCTTTTTGGTTAATGTCCAATCGTTTATTCTTGGCTAGAATGAAATGATGGATGGTACATTTTCACATTTGTAAAGTGAAAACCTTGAACCAATTCTCCAACTTCGGACGTATTGAGCTAGCATGTGTTGGGATGCGTTATCTCAGCTCGTGTTAAAGACGTGTTATATTAGCCCGTGTTGAGAAGTATTGTGCTAGCCCGTGTTGAGACGTGTTAGGCTAGCCCGTGTTGACAATGGATATAGAAGACTCGAAACTGCCAAGTTGGTGAAGACTTTTCTGATTAGTCCCTCAGTTCATACATATAGTTCTTACTGTCGATATATAGAAGAACGTCCGTATACACATTAAGTTAAGAAAGTCCGTATACACATTAAGTTAAGAAAGTCCGTATACACATTAAGTTTCTATTTGCCCAGTTTTAATCATATTTTCCTGGCTGTTTTATAACTTAAGGTTTATGTAACATTTTGGGCATCACACCCTGTACTTGAGCAATATGATCACATCAGAAGAAAAAAAACTGTTATAAATTCCAACCAACAGAAGCGCATCGATTACATTATTATAATTACAAATATGTAAGACCGCTCAGTTGGCCTAGTGGTTAGAGCGTCCGCATCGGATGCGGGAGGTCGTGGGTTCGATACCCGGTTGAGTCATATCATAGACTTATAAAAATGGTACCGACAGCTGCCTCGCTTATCGCTCAGCTTTAAGAGGTTAGTGTTAGGACTGGTCGGCCTGGTGTCAGGATAATGTGACTAGACGGGACATCTTGCCCCAGTGTCAGACATCACTATAAACTTAACTGCTCCAATGGCCTAGTGGTTAAAGCGTTCGCCTCGGAAGCGCGAGATCGTGGGTTCGAACCCCGGCCGACTTACAAAAATGGTACTAACAGCTGCCTCGCTTGGCGCTCAGTATTAAGAGGTTAGTGTTAGGACTGGTCGGCCTGGTGTCAGGATAATGTGACTGGGTGAGACATCATGCTACATGTCTGCGGCATGATGTCCCAGTGCTAGACATCACTATAAACTGACACACTGCAGATACCGTGTCGATATGAATGAAAAATTGTTAAAGCTACGTTAAAAATCCTAATCACACACACACACACACACACACACACACACACTATAAACTGCCACACTGCAGACATCGTAGCGATATGACTGAAAAATTGTTAAAGCTACGTTAAAAATCCGAATCACACACACACATGTACAATTATTTAATCAACTTCAACTAAATGCAAAATATTTATTTAGTTTCCAATACACCAAAAATTGACAGAGTCCTAAATATTTCAATTTACTTTTGGAACTGACTCATGTTAATGCAGTTGTAAAGTTCATCCATAACAACAATGACCACTATAGTTTGAACGGATGACCACTATAGTGGGAATTTTTGGGCTTTTGCTGTTTATACATTTTACATGAACTGTTTCAAAATAATGTGAAAAGTCGTTGACTTAGGTCCAATTTTATTAAACTTTATGAAACTGAAACAAAAAATAAAACAGATTTCTTGCCACAGTTTATTAAATATTTGTCCATATTAGCAATTACCAAATGTAATCCAGGTACACCCATCCTTTATCCTGTCTTGTTCCTAGCTTGATAATATTCGGTTTTGGAATTTAAAGGGATGTCCTCACCAGAACTCGTTATATGCAAATTTTACAGGGTTAATCACAACGATTATTTCAGGACTCAGCTTCTAAACTAAAAATCTAATTGGTGTTGCCTACAGCTTCTTAACTAAAATCCAATGGTTGTTTGCCTACAGCTTCTAAACTTAACTTCAATGGGTGTTTGCCTTCAGCTTCTAAACTAAAATCCAATGTGTGTTTACCTACAGCTTCAAAACTAAAATCCAATGGGTGTTTGCCTACAGCTTCTAAACTAAAATTCAGTTGGTGTTTGCCTATCCATGGTGTTTGCCTATCCATGAGTGATAATTCCTCTTGCCCAGAGAGTTGGTTACCATAAACAGATAACGTGGGATCTTTGAATAAGCTTTTCCCAGCGGAATCACTTTATAAGTAAAATGTCTGTTATGTGTGTCGTTTCAAAACATAAATCTAGAGGGTTTGTGCAGATAACCGAGTGTTAATTCGAACTGCATTACGAAGTGCTTGCATTCAAGCCAATTCCTTCTTTTCATTTGTGTGGGTGTGTGTTGAGGGGATGGTGGTGGTGGTGGTGTTTAAAGGAATATGTGGCAGGGTCCAATTTCATAAATTGGCCCCTGGCAAATTTCTTAACTTAAGGCTATTGTGTGACTTATTCAGCTATTATTGTTTACTATTTAAAGATATGGATATATTTGTGAACTAGGTATTTCAGGCTTGTGTTGTTCTTGAAATTGATGTCAGGCATTTTCACCTTCCATAGTTACTCTGCAGTATGTTGATAGTGAAATACCAATAGTCGGCTAGGATGAAGAGCTAGCTTCCCATAGCAGTAAACACATGGCATGGGTTTGGGGCAAGTAGAATATCTCAAAAACGGCTTGGATAACAACTGTTTTCAATTGCATCAGCCTGTTTAGTACACGCTGTTTTGCAGAATTGTCATCACGGAAAAGGGCTTGTGTTTGCACTGTGAGTATCACATGGTGTCAGAAATTACCTTCGGACATGAAAATTGCAGGTAGAAAGTTGAGATTGTGGTGCATAAACTTATTCTGCTATGAACTGCGATTGACTTCTTTGGTCAAGTGGATACTATTCTTATGCTTTGTTTTAATATAGGTATCCAAAAATATGAACCTTTTTGACCTCACTTGTGTATTTGATTTTTTATGATTTTTTATACTAGGTCGTTGATTGCCCTCATAGCCGTACTGATCGGGCATTGGTACACGAGAGCTATGCGGAAAGGTGTAGTTACACGTGTTCGATTCACGACTGGAATGAATATAAAATATATAAAATATATATATCTAATCTCTCTCTCTCTCTCTCTCTCTCTCTCTCTCTCTCATACACACACACACACACACTCTTTCTCACTTTCTCATGATATGAGAATTCATTTGAATTTGTTTACAATTTGTATTACTCTTCTTTGTACATTTTCAATAGACCGCTCCGGTGGCCTAAGTGGGTAGAGAGTCCGCCTCGGATGAGGGAGGTCGCGGGTTCGAACCCTGACCGCTTCATACCAAAGATTTATAAAAATGTTACTAACAGCTACCTCGCTTGGCGTTCAGCATAAAGAGTTAGTGCTAGGACTGGTCGACCTGGTGTCATAATAATGTGACTGGGTGGGACATGATGCTACATGTCTGCTGCATGATGCCCCAGTGTTGGACATCACTATAAACTGTCATACTGCAGACATCATAGCGATATGACTAAAATTGTTTAAGCTACTTTAAAAATCCAGATCACACACACACACACACACACACACGTAGCATTTCAATAGCTACTAGGATACCATGTAACAGTGACATACTCCATGACTTGCGTGCGTTAACTTCTTTGATTATGCAGACACAAAATTATAAAATATTAATCTATTATCAAAACGGCCCCACTAGACTTCTCTGGCTTGTATGTCACCGCACCTGGTTAGTGTTATCTGACTCTTCATTGTTATCGTCGCAGGCAGCAGCGACTCATCTGGCGCACTTGGGCGTCCATTCTTGTAAGCGTTTCTTGTTAACGGGCAGACAATGATCAATTATTTTTTAATGCTACAGTTTTGCAGTGTGCAGCGGTAAAAGCGATTGTTGCAATGGATTATATGCTAATAGATTCCTTTGTTAGACCAGATTAATGAGGGTTTTGTTGTTCCGCATCCAGGATATGAGTCACTCATTTAAAATGCACAATGCAGTTTAGTGCAGTTACAAATATCTTCTGACTTCACTAATCTGAAGGAAAGTAAATGCTCGTAAATAATGACTCACTGACAAAATGAACTGCAGTTTTTCATAAAGAATAACTATTTTGTTGATTCTTTCTTGTTTTATTTTCTTTGTTTTGTTGAGTTGTTTTTTTTTGTTTTTATTTTGTGCTTACCAGTTTTGAAAGGATAGGGTGGAGGTGGATTTTTTTTTTTTTTTTAATAAAGGTCAAGTGCGGGAAATTGAAATAGTTTCACTTTTGTTGGTATGGACATTTACATAATTACAAATGAGTTACATAGTGTTTAACAATTACAACCTACCACTGATCCACGTAGACATACTATTTGTAAAATGAACAACTACATGTAACATTGATTCACGTAGACATACTACTGTAAGATGAGCAACTACATGTAACATTGATTCACGTCGACATACTACTGTAAGATGAGCAACTATATGTAACATTGATTCACGTTGACATACTACTGTAAGATGAACAACTACATGTAACACTGATTCACGTCGACATACAACTGTAAGATGAGCAACTACATGTAACATTGATTCACGTAGACATACTACTGTAAGATGAGCAACTACATGTAATATTGATTCACGTCGACATACTATTGTAAGATGAACAACTACATGTAACATTGATTCACGTCGACATACTACTGTAAGATGAGCAACTACATGTAACACTGATTCACGTAGACATACTACTGTAAGATGAACAACTACATGTAACACTGATTCACGTAGACATACTACTGTAAGATGAGCAACTACATGTAACACTGATTCATGTCGACATACTACTGTAAGATGAGCAACTACATGTAACACTGATTCACGTCGACATACTACTGTAAGATGAGCAACTACATGTAACATTGATTCACGTAGACATACTACTGTAAGATGAGCAACTACATGTAACATTGATTCACGTCGACATACTATTGTAAGATGAACAACTACATGTAACACTGATTCACGTAGACATACTACTGTAAGATGAACAACTACATGTAACACTGATTCACGTAGACATACTACTGTAAGATGAGCAACTACATGTAACATTGATTCACGTCGACATACTATTGTAAGATGAACAACTACATGTAACACTGATTCACGTAGACATACTACTGTAAGATGAGCAACTACATGTATCACTGATTCACGTCGACATACTACTGTAGGATGAGCAACTACATGTAACATTGATTCACGTCGACATACTATTGTAAGATGAACAACTACATGTAACACTGATTCACGTCGACATACTACTGTAAGATGAGCAACTACATGTAACATTGATTCACGTAGACATACTACTGTAAGATGAGCAACTACATGTAACATTTATTCACGTCGACATACTATTGTAAGATGAACAACTACATGTAACACTGATTCACGTCGACATACTACTGTAAGATGAGCAACTACATGTAACACTGATTCACGTCGACATACTACTGTAAGATGAACAACTACATGTAACACTGATTCACGTATACATAATATTGTATGATCAACAACCACATGTGTGTGTGTGTGTGTGTGTGTGTGTGTGTGTGAGATTTGGATATTTAACGTAGCTTTAACAATTTTTCAGTCATATCGCTACGATATTATTGTAAGATGAGCAACGACATGCAAGTTTGCTTTTCTTTTTTTCCCTTCAGTTTGCAGTTCATTAATAATCATGTCCAATTTCAATGCGTTTATAATAAATGTATGACGGAATTTGAATTACATATGATACTCTGAATAATATTAAGAGTTTTTGTCAGAAATATGTCAGCCCTTTGAAATGGAAGTTTAAGTCTTTTCGTTCTGCGAAACCGGTCTTCATGAATTACATCAATCTAAGACTATCGAAATCTTTTCCTCAAAATAAAGACTAGACCTTCTTTTGACGAGATTAAAATAAAGATACTTTAGTGTTATCTTTAGTGGCTGCAAACTGTTTCTTGTAAATTGCATTATCACGGAATCAAAAAGTAAATAAGAAAGCTATTATAAACTAGAGGAATTGTGAGCAGTAAACTCATAAAAATATACCCACCTCTCTCTCATCTCACATGCCATGTGATGGAGACAATTCTATAACCCACCTATCTCTCATCTCACCCATGCCATGTGAAGGAGACAAGTCTCTAACCCACCTTTCTCTCATCCCACCCATGCCATGTGATGGAGACAAGTCTATAACCCACCTTTCTCTCATCTCACCCATGCCATGTGATAGAGACAAGTCTATAACCCACATCTCTCTCTCATCTTACCCATGCCATATGATGGAGACAAGTCTATAGAGTCAAAAAGTGCATAACTTTACTGAAAAGAATGTAAAGTTCAATATTTTGTTATTATGCTTATCTTCTGGTGATGACAATAAAGTGTGTAAGTTTGACAGTGATCCGCTGACTGCATCTGGCTGTAAGTCGAAAAGGGCAATGACTTTTATTCAAATATTGGAAAAACAAGAATTTGTCAATATACGCAGCTTGAGATAACGGCGGTACTACATATCGAGTTTTACAGTGATCCATGCAAAACTGCAAAGGACTATCAACGGTAACGAGATTGTGGCACACAGTGTATTATGCTACACTACAACAAGGGCAATAACTCTAAGAAAATTACTCTAGTAATATGTCGATATACGCTAGACGAGTTGCGCAGAAAAGGTTGTCTCAAACACTGCATTAAGCAGCCAGACAAAATGGACAATAACTCTAACAAAATGTGCGGGAGCAAAGTGAACATAATATTTGCTAAGTTTCATGACGATCCTTCAAAAGAAACTGAGGGACTTGTTGCGCTAACGAAATTGTGTTTCAGACTATATTAAGCCAGAAGACAACAAGGGCACTAACTCTAGAAACAAGTAAGAGATAAAAAGTGATTCGTCATATGTGCATCTTCAGATGATGATCATAATATTAACCAGATTCATGGCAATCCATAAAAACCGCTGGACTATCGCTGAGATGGCTGTGTCAAGTATTGAATTAAGATATAAAAATAATGGGCAATAATTCTCACAAACAATGCAGGAGCTAAATGATTTGTCGATATGCATATAATGCTATGATGATTATAATACTGAAAAAATCGTGGCAATCCATAACAAAAACTGCGTGACGAAGTGTGCTAATGAGATAGTCGTACACTGCTTCTAGGCATATCGGACAATAGTAAATTGTGTAGTCGTACACTGGTTCTAGGCATATCGGACAATAGCAAATTGCGTAGTCGTACACTGCTTTTAGGCATATCGGAAAATAGTAAATTGTGTAGTCGTACACTGCCTCTAGGCATATCGGACAATAGTAAATTGTGTAGTCTTACACTGTTTCTAGGCATATCGGGCAAAAACAAATTGTGTAGTCATACACTGCTTCTAGGCATATCGGACAATAACAAACTGTGTAGTCGTTCACTGCTTCTAGGCATATCGGACAATAACAAATTGTGTAGTCGTACATTGCTTCTAGACATATCGGACAATAACAAAATGTGTAGTCGTACACTGCTTCAAGACATATCGGACAATAACAAATTGTGTAGTCGTACACTGCTTCTAGGCATTTCGGACAATAACAAATTGTGAGGCAAAAGTGATTTGTTCATATGCGTGTTTTTAAGTGACTTTGGTATTTGCCAAGTTTCACGAGAATCATTTACAAACTTAGGTATTAATTACTCTAGAGAGCGCCAGAATAAATGACGGACAGAAGGATAGAATAAATGACGGACAGACGGATATGACGCTTATTATATACCCCTGTGTTTAAAGGCACAAGTATACATAAAACATAAACCAAGGTCAGCCATCTCTGTGAACCTCATTGTTAGATGCAATAATTTGCTTAGTTTTTATCTTTTTCAATATATTTAAAAAAATAACAATGTCTTTTCGTTCCATTCTTTATTATGACAATATCTCACAAATACTTGTCTCCCTTTAAGACTCCAGATTAAATTTTTTGATCATAAATTTGAAGGCAACATTGCAACGTCTGGCGAACAAATGTAGAGTCTATATTCACAGAACGTTGAATAATCTATTTGGTTATTATCATTATTGTTATTATTATTATTATTCGCGACACACTACTGATACCTGCTTAAATCGAATCCAAAAAGCTGAAGACCAATTTTGCAGTAATACTAGTTATCCTTCGTATTCTTTTTGCTTTGATGGAAATACTTTAATTGTATAGAAAATAGTGAAATTTATCTGACTTGTATGGCCTCAAATATAATCAATTTATAATTCGAGATTCTTCAGTGATTGCGTTGCTTGCAGCCATAATAAATCTCGTGCGGTAGGGAGTCAATTGTTGTCGCTGATTCATGATGCCGAGGTGGCCGCTAGTAAATTTAATTATATATTATTATCAGAACCGAAAAAAATGCATCAAAAGAATTGATGCTACGTTTTCATTTAAAATGTTCTTTAAAAAATGCATTTTCTTTTTTTACCCGGGTAGTGTGGTCCTTTCTACTTTATTTTGCAGCAAGGAACTTACGATGTACCAAAAATACTCAACTCTTTGCAAGTTGTAAGGTGTTGTGATTCACAATTTCGTTAGATTGCAAATTCTGTAAATTATATATATATATATATATATATATATATATATATATATATATATATATATATATATATATATATATATATATATATATATATATATATATGTGTGTGTGTGTGTGTGTGTGTGTGTGTGTGTGTTGTTAGATGTATATGTTGTTATGTTGTTTCAAGCAGAATAAATTATGACATGCGCAGTTGCATAGCGTAACTCATAAACTGTACTCCTTCTGATTATGAATGGATTTTTTTATTTTCAATCATAGATATTTCTTTCTTTTACATTTTATACTCATCTATGACAGTTTCTAAGACTATTTCGCAAAAGAGAAAACACCAGGGGGTGATAGGTATTTAAATAAAAGAGAACACCCCACTCCTACCCCCCACCCCCGCTAAAATGGACTGATATAAACTTTCTGTCCGATGTGCGTTCTTGTAGCTCTAAACTGTACGATAAGAATACGCATGCCCATGATATGGGTTGGCAGATTGCATTCAACGTTTTGGATGAGCAAATTTTACTCAAGGTTAGAAAGGGCAGTTAAGGTTGAATGGATGGAGAAACTTTACTGAATAAAATCCTTCTAGATTTTCTTCTTTTTTTTAAATTTATGACAAAATATTTTTTATGCAAGTGACATTTTAACTATTACGTCCAAGATTTTCCAAAAGAAAATTTCAGAAATTGTGTGATAACAGAGTCTGAATATATATTTTTAGTCAAGATAAAGGATATGACCCGACGAAGCTTAAGGCTTTCGCCAACCGGCAACAGGATTATCATCATCATCATAATCATCATCATCATCATCATCATCATTCATTCATTCATTCATTCATTCGTTCATACGGCCCCGGGTGACCGAGTGGTCTGAGGTGATCACCGTTACAGATCACTCACACATCTCACCTATGTCCGCGTGAGTTTGAATCTCGGCTCGACCAACGCAGGTATGTGAGAAATCTTGCCGTAGCTTTCCGTGGGTTTGTGGTTTTTTTTACCAGGCTCCCTCGGGGTTTTTCTTCCTCCAAATATACTGGCCTCCATGTATAGCCTGTCATGTGCCGAAAACTGGCGTCAAACCCATAAAACACAACTCACTCACCCACTCACAAATAAAATTTTAACTTTGTGTTTGGATAGCAAAAATGGCGGAGAATAACCAGGATAATCTTATTAATCGTCTTTAAATTTCATAACATCCATGCACACATTTATTCTTTGTAATCTTCTGAACAAGAGCACCTGTTTTTCGTAAGAAAGAAATAGCTGATAGAAGATAAATCGGTCGAAAATACAGGAAAAGGGATATGAATTTATAAACATATTTGTAACGTAATTCGATATTATTAGTCTAGAAATATTAACATAATTAAATTCTGTCAACGTACGAGATATTAGGAGAGAAAAGTTAATCCGAAGATTTTAGTGCCTACAGTAATAAATGACTACGTTGAGAACATGCAAATTTCTTACAAGGGTTATTGAAACAGATTTCTTGTCGGCTCCAATGCACATTTTACAGTGCAGAAAAACCACATTCATATGAATGACAATCTTCAGGAAAAGCATCTTATTCACAGTTTTGAAATCACGACAGTTTTGCAGTGTATACTGAACACTCATTAGAATTCAAATTATCAAATTGTTCAATACAGTTTCCATACCTGACTGAATATAGGATAAAATCAATAACTGTATTTCTTCCTCAGCAAATGTGGGACGTTTACACTGCCAGGATGAACAAATATTTGCTATAATATACACCTGTGCATGCATTCCTGTTTGCTCCATATCGATCTGTTCTGAATAAACATTTACAAAAACGGGCGACCCAGGCAGACGACTTTGTTATGCTTACCTGTTGTAACTATTGTGCATACTTGTTGCTGTTATAGTGTTTAACGCCATTTTTTCAGCACAAGATAGGCTATACATGGCGGCCAGTATTAATGGTGGAGGAAGACCCGGGAAAACCCCGGAAAAAACCACCGACCCACGAGAAGCTACCGGCAAGCCTTCTCACATATCCACAATGGCCGAGCCCGAGACTCGAACCTACGCAGACAGAGGTGAGATGGCAGTGATCCGTGACGGAAAGCGCTTTAGACCACTCAGCCACTTGGGCCTCTATGGTGCATACGTTTGCGTACCACGTAATTCCTTCACAACAGTAGCATTGAAGACTTAAGACAACAGCGTTATTGTTAAAGCCTTTAGTAAAATACAGGTACATAAAAGAACATAAAAGAACGAACATGATTGTTATACCATGGTTGTTAAAAGAACGATTACAGGTTCGGATAATATAACAAATACATCATAATGCGAAGTATCGTTGAAAGATCCAGCGTCTGTCATCCATCTGTCCTATTTCTGATTCTATTTTTAAACAATCTTGGAATATTGACTTATCTCACCAATATTTAGGACGATATTGATCATTGCAGTATTTATTCACATAACTGAGGTGGCCTTGATCTGATTGGCTGAGGTTGTAAGGGAGCCATGTTTCTGATCCGATGTTACCAAATCAAGGCACTATTTCAAATCGAATTTTGAGTTGTCTTTGTAAATAGACCTTAATGAACAATATCGTACATTGGTAAAATTAATATCGCGATCCACGAATCTTAATTAAGTGATTAAGCATCTGATTGACGTAGCTTGTCAATACTTCAGGGACTCTATTTCGTACCAGATTTTGATCAAACATGGTAAATAGGCCTATATTGAAGATGTCCAATGAGTATTAGTGCGAGAAGGATATGGATATACTAATGTTGTAATCTTGCACTTCACTGACCCGCTTCATACGTGGTGGGACGCTGTACTTGACCCAGTTTAAATCCATTTCGGTAAATAAGATAATATTATGAAGGGTTGAATGAGTTTATTATGAGCGAGACCTATTTGATCCGACTGGCTGAGGATTTATAACACTCTTGAGATCATTTATGTAAAAATATAATTTCTTTTGACCTGATTACCGAGGATTTTGTTTATCATCATTTGCTGAAAGGGAAGTCAGCGAATCTGTGAATTGTAACTTACGGGATAAATGAGTACAGTTAGTAATGTGTTCAAGATTTCAAGTCCTTTCGAATACAGCTCATGCAATTAGGAAACTACCATATTAAAAACCATATTGTTCATTGTTCACTGTAAATTTTGCATAGGAGTTGTGAAATTGCGGTTAATATGCAGCAGATTTTGCAACATTTAATGACATATTTTCTCTGTGATCATGGTTACAAATGGCAAATCAATTTTGTAAAGAGTTTTTCACGTTTTGCATAATTTTATATTTATCATCGTTTTTGTTCCTTCTTTTTATTACAATAACTCTTTTGTAAAAAGAATACCATAGTAATATGACGTTGCCTTGGTAAAATGATCACGGGAAACTTGTTCTAAAGGTTTGCACAATCATTTTGAATGTAATATAAATCGAACTGTTTGTATTGTTATAAAGAACAGAAACAATTTGGTAAATCATATATTGGTAGAAATGGGTCGAATGGTATTTCTTATAGAAAACAACTCAGTCACGCAAATTCTTTTATAGAAGTTCTTGTCTCAAGCAGGAAAAAAACAACACAGAAACGTTTACTTCTAACGTGTTTATGCTCTTGCCCTTATGTAAAGATATTCAAAACAATACATAAAATTTCGGTATACATGGTGGAATGACTATGGTATATATCGTGGAATGACTTCGATATACATGGTGGAATGACTATGGCATATATCGTGGAATGACTTCCGTATACATGGTGGAATGACTATGGCATATATTGTGGAATGACTTTGGTATACATGGTGGAATGACTATGGCATATATTGTGGAATGCCTTCGGTATACATGGTGGAATGACTATGGTATATATCGTGGAATGACTTTGGTATACATGGTGGAATGACTATGGCATATATAGTGGAATGACTTCCGTATACATGGTGGAATGACTATGGCATATATTGTGGAATGACTTTGGTATACATGGTGGAATGACTATGGCATATATTGTGGAATGACTTCAGTATACATGGTGGAATGACTATGGTATATATCGTGGAATGACTTTGGTATACATGGTGGAATGACTATGGCATCTATCGCGGAATGCCTTCGGTATACATCGTGGAATGACGTATCCATTTTCTCGAAGCAGGGCGAGCGTGATATTCCTTTCCTTTGCTTAAAATCGTAGACTTCTGTAGAGCCCAGGTGAGCCATGGTGTATAAAATGTAGTCATTTGACTTTTAGCAGTGAAGATGAAACGATCGCATACATTAGTGAAGAAAGGAGAAGAAAGTAAGAGGTAAAAACGTCATTTATCGCCTGGTACAGTAGTTGAAGTCTTGGCACAAATTCATGCCAGTGATTTTGAAGATGACACGAGTGAGCCAGAATCCAGGCCCAAACATTCTTCACCTAGCCAAACTTCACCACCATTAGTAAATCCTCAAAATTACTATCACATTCGAGAGACGGAAAAGTGCTCCTCTTGAAAATTTAGAACTACGGCTTACACATACACGGTGAAGTTTAAAGATTTCAAGTCCATTGGAGAAAGCAGAGGGCTTCATCACCGAGGTGTGGGATTCTTTGTTAAGCACACTGAAACGCCAATGTGAAGCCAAAGATGACGATCGCTTGAGACTTTCTATTCATCACGACAGCTTGAAGTCACCTGTTTGGATCGAGTTTAGCAACCTAGCAGAACTGACACCTTCCAAAGTCATGGACAAGATTCAACACGTGCAACAATCCAACGACAAATTTCACATCACCGATGGAAAAGCGACTCTGTTCATGACTCACGTCTCTCCCCCCAAGGGGACCGGACAACGAAGGAAAGTGTTATTGGTGGACGACCTTCGTAGCATCAAGCGTAGCCTCGTCTAAATTAACAACCCTCAAGACCAGATGTGTTTAGCCAGGGCTATCGTGGTGGGACGAACCTATGCTGACAAGAATGACACGGCAGAATGGAAAAGAGCTTGGGAAAACATTCGAAAATCCAACCGAGTCAAACAACAAAGAGAAGCAGGGACAAGTACAGTTTAAAGATTCAATGAGCTACTTGGCCATGCCTTTGAGTTGAATGCCTAAAACGTTTGGAATGACAGAAATGGCCAAAGGTTATTTTCCTCACTTTTTCAATACCCAAGCCAATCAACATGCCGTTCTACCCCATTTGCCCGAGGCTCACTACTACGACTCCGACAACATGCGTACCGAACAACAAGAAGCTTTGTACGCTTGGTACCAGGCTCACGCCTCAGACCCTTCGACTTTCAGGAACAAATGTTAAAATACTGTCGTTCCGACGTGGACATTTTACGACGTTGTTATGGAAAATTTCGAGAATTATTCATGGAGCACGGAGAGGTCGATCCTTTGAATGAAGCCTGCACCATTGCCAAAGCGTGTTCCTTAGTGTACCGTGAACGATTCATGCCCGAAAACACCCTGGCTGTCATCAGCCCTCAAACGACCAACTTTGTCAAACGTCAATACTCAGTCAAAACCCTACGCTGGTTACATTACTTGTGCGACAAGGAAGACAAATAGATCCAACATGTCCGCAACGGAGGTGGCGAAAAGACAATCGGAACGTATTCGGTGGATGACTGGGACTTAGAAAACCCCAAGATCGTGTACTAGTTTAACGGTTGCTTATTTTACGGATATCCCGTCTATTACCCTCAATGTGGCACTAAAATCAGTTTTTACAACGGACCATGGAAGACTTGTATCAAGCCACTTGTCAGCGACGCTTGAAATTAGAACAGCAAGGATACCAAGTGGTGGAAATGTGGGAACACGAGTACGATCACCGTTTGAAAACGATCCCGAATTTAAACGCATCGCGAATAGTTACAAGTTGATGGACCCACTGAACCCGAGGGACAGTTTGTACGGAGGACGGTTAAATGCCACCTGCTTGCTGTACCACACTGACGAAGAGAAAGGAGAAGAAATCAAATACTTGGACGTGTGTTCACTGTATCCTTACTTGTGCAGATTTTGTCACTTTCCTGCAGGGCACCCGCAATTGCTGACGGAGCACATCGACCTGGACAATATTCAACAATACGAAGGCTTAATCAAGTGCATAGTCTTGCCTCCCACGGACTTGTACCATCCCGTGTTACCTCAACATTGTCAAGGAAAACTGATGTTTCCTTTGTGTCGTACTTGTACCGAAACGTGTAACCAAGACCAACCTTGTCAACACACCCAGAAAGAACCCTCCTTGACGGGAACGTGGGTCAGCGTGGAATTGTTCAAAGCTCTGGACATGGAATACCAACTGTTAGAAGTATACGAAATTTACCACTTTCCCAAGACACAAAAATACTACAAGGGCGACGAGACTCAGAAAGGCATTTTCGTAAACTATGTGGATGCTTTGTTGATGCTATAAGGATACTGTCTTGTGTGCTAAAGGTGAACTACCTCATCGCAAACCTCAAGAACATCAAGCTTTTGTCATCAACACGGACCACAGACATCTCCCAGGAACACACTGGGTAGCCGTCTACTTTCCCCGTGATGGTTGTGTATAGTATTTTGATTTGTATGGATTGCCCCTTTTGGAAGACGACATCATCGACTTTATGAGAAGAAATGCTCAGACAACACGATTCAGTTATGTGAAATTACAAGGCACAGATTCATTGGTGTGTGGACAATATTGTGTGTATTTTCTTCATCAACGCAGTCTTGGATATTCTTTAGAACATTTAGTGACTTATTTTGATCGTCACTCCTCTAGAAACGATGAAAAACTAGATCGATGGTTTTGTGACCATTATGGTTATCTTTTGTCATTAGGTAGGAAACGTAGTGTACATCAATGGCCCAATGCAGTTCACAACGTTGTCAACCTTGTCCAAAATAGATTGTTAATAGAAAACAATGTTTCTTATTGATTGAATTGTTAATTTAAAAAATTTGTTGATTGTTGGTTGTTAGTAACTTGAATAAAAATGTGTTTTGAAAAAGTGTCGTTTGTTTGCCATTTGTATGATGAACCATGCTCTTTGACTTCTCTCTGTCCCTCAAATCAAACTATTTTAGCGTTCCGACTCTAAACAGTGTAGGTGTGTTTTCTATCGCGTCCGCGCTTGAACCATATAAAGCGGGGTATTCTCCAGTCTGACCATCCATTGTTGACTTATCCTCCTAGAAGATATGCTCAAGATTAGCCAAGCTGAACGAAGCTTACGTGAATTTGCATCGTGTCAGGCAAAGCCTGATACCGAAGCCTGAAGAAATAGAGGATGCCAGATGTTGAAAGTAACTGAAGACCTGATAGAAGAGCTCTTCAGAGGAAAGAAGAATGGACGGAGAAGTACAGACTTCAGAAACAGCAGAGAGAGCATCATCATCAGCAGCAGGAAGCTGACAGTGGTTTTGTCGACTGCAGTGTCGACACCAAAGAGTTATCCTTCTCTTTCCGAAGAAGCAGACTCTATCCTGTAGGAAAGCCTGCCGCCAGTCGAGGACGCAATCTTAGATCATAAAAAATTGTCATCACTCCTCGTCCACAAAAAACAGCCCTTTTCAGGGCTACCCAATACTCTAGAAAAGAATTTTTTCCAGCCAGAAAGCGAAGGGAAACACGGACAGCGGAAGCAATATGCGAGGAAGAAGTTAGCCAAGGCACCTTCCCGCCTGGGGAGAAATAACAGCCCTTCTTAGGGGTACAAATTGCCATTTATCTAAGGGGACCAGTTTGGTTTGGTTTCCCAATTCGATAAAACCACACAAAACTGACTTGATAATTTCGGTTGCCTGCACCAAATTTAAACCCAATTACCTAACAGAGACTAAACTTTTATTTGCCGCTTAGAGAATTAGAAAAGCACAATTGTTAGGGCATCTCACTATGTACACTATGTACTAGTATTATCTCAATTGTTAGGAGTTAGGAACATTATCAGACTCATTTGAATTTGACTCAGTTGCACAGGTGGCTCACACAATATTGGTTGTTAGGGTCCATTTACAAACAACTGGATAAAATTTGGCTAAGTACGGGCGGGTTGTCTGATGCCGGAACTCCCCATCACTTTCCACGTCCGGACATTCGTACAAAGGTCGGAGATGTGGAACGATTTCCACCCGCCTAAAATTGGTGTCACAGTGTGACGTCATTGTCAGCAACCAATCGCGACTGACGTTACAACTGCATTGGTCGACACCACAGTGATTGGTAAACAGAAATTTTATGTTAGCATCATGAGTGCGTGGATCCATTCCCACTCATGAAACAGCCCTCCAATCAGACCGCAATGGGAACCAAAAGGACCCGCGGCTGAAGGCTATAATTACCAGTGTACCTTGTACACACAGACGCCTAGGGGGTGAGACTCTTTTTCCTTCCCCCAGGATCAATTATCAGGTCGCTGTGCGACCATTAACAGTGGTACATGCACAACGTGCGCACACCACTATAATCCAACTAATCAATCAATCAACTAATTTAATTGCCAATGGTATGTTAGTCAGTTAGAAAAAAGTAGAATGTGTCTATAAGCACATTCTTTATCTTTTCCGAAGTGTGTGTATAAACACTTCGTTTCCGTAGCTTGTCAAAATTTGAAATTAATGATTGTCAGTAAAAATGTGAGTGAGTGTTTCTTTTAAGTGCGCGCGATCTATGTTTGTTTAGGGTAATGATATGGATAATGTTAGTTTTGGTGTCAGGTATGTTTTCCTTCACGTCCGTGCTTGACAAATATAAAGGGAACGTGCTCGTCAGTCTGGCTACCCTTGTTGATTGAACAACATTGAAGAATGAGCAGCAGACTCGAAAAACTGATCGAACTTCAGATGCACCTGGAATATGCCAGGAGGCTCCTGGACGAGCTGACCTAGGATGCCTTAGAAGAAAGAGAAAGAATAAAAAAAGTAGAAGAGGAAAAGAAAAAGAAAGTAGAAGAGGAAAAGAAAAGGCCAATCTTGCCTCACCTGATCATGAGGCAGACAGGTCAAATCAAGCCTATGGTGAGGACACCGCCCCAGCGATAAGCACCACATCCATTACCAACACCAAGACCCGTGGAATTGGAGAGGCAAAGACAAGAGTGGGAACCTCAGCGGTTACAACATCCACGGATGAATAATAGACAAAGAAGACAAGAACAAGTTTTCACTATCCCTCAAACGGAGAACTGGGATAGTGAAGCCACTCAAGCCCCATCTGCGCTTCCAACCACAAGAATAACTTGGGAAAATGACTGGAGTCATCGTTGTGTCTGTGGTACTCGACCTGGGAGATGTCATCACAAACACGTGCATCTGAAGTTTACACAAAAGAAACAGCCCTTCTCAGGGCTAGCCAATAATTCAAAAAAGAAACTATTCAAATTGCCAATTTATGTGAATGTGGAGTAGTGTGAATATAAACACTCACATCTTTCCTAATGTGATTGTGTGTGTGTGTGTGTGTGTGTGTGTGTGTGTGTGTGTATGTGTGTTTGTAAGCGCTCACATACGTTTGTGTGGGTAGTAGATTATTGGGGCTTGTAAGCGTTCACGTACGTTTGTGTGGATAGTGGAATGTGTGGTTGTTTAACTTTCCTTCTGTTTAGATAGGATAATTAGGTTTTGATTTTGCTTCTTCGCGTGTGTGGATAGTATATTTTGGTTATGTTTTTTTTCTCGTGAGTGGATAGTATATTTGTGATTAATTTTTGCTTCTTCGCGTGTGTGGATAGTATATTTAGTTTTTTTTTTATTTTTGTCCTCGTTTGTGGATAGTATATTTGTGGTTACTTTTTGCTTCTTCGCGTGTTTGGATAGTATATTTGTGGTTAGCGTGGATAGTATAATTGTGTATGTTTTTGCTTCTTCGCATGTGTGGATAGTAGATTTTGGCTATGTTTTTTTTTGTCTCCTCACTTCTGTATGGATAGTAGACAATATGTGAAGAGAGAAGTATGGGATGTTTTCCTTCACGTCCGTGCTTGACTAATATAAAGTCAAAGCGTTCGTCGTTCGCGCCATTCTACGGAATAAGCAAAAGAAGATGGTAGCAGTCTCGGTTTTATTCAACAATTGAAAGAGAGTTGGTATTGCATAGTGGATGGCTATTATGTAGTGGAAAGGCTTGAGAAGGAATTGAGGCATCCAGTTACAAAAGACTTTGTCACAAGGCAAATAACAAGCCTCAAAGTAGCCATGGATCTTGTGAAAGATATGATAGAGGAAGAAGTGAAGAGATTAAGAGGATTAATTCACCCTAAGTATGTGAAAGTTGGTAACTTGAAAGAAGCCCTAGATATTGTCATTAGAGTCAGGTGTTTCTCAGAAGATATATTGGAATGGACATAGTGGTCTTTCGTAAAATGGGGAATGGACCAGCTCAAGAAAGCAGAAAAACTGATGAGAAATGTGTTAACAGAAGAATTGAAGACGATAAAAGAAACCTGGGCTAAAGAGAGAAAAGAAAGAGAAAACATAAAGAAAAAGTAGGAATTTGAGAAACTGAATAAGAATTGGATGAAAGTCCAGGAGAAATTCAGGGCTATAGGCCATCCTGACTGGATACCAGAGAATGAAGAGATGAAGAAGAAGAAGAAAGGAATATTGGGAAAGGTCAGGAGCTGGTGGAAGAAGTAGAGAAAATAGACGAAGAAGAAGAAGAACTCAAAGGCCCTTTCCAGGGCCACTAAAATGCCTCGAAAAGAGTTGCTTTCTTGTCTGAAATATTTTTTCTTAGTGTGTTGTATAAACGTTTGTGACTGTATGTTGTCTGTCTCTGTCCCGCCAATCCCGTTCCCGCCAAGCGTTATTGGTTTTTTTGCCCGCTGTTTTCTCCAATTGAGGTCAGCCTCTTGCTACTTTGTTGCTCATCGTCAGTACAGTGACGTCACCTTCCCTGTTCCATTCCTCTTGTCCCCTGTTAAAATTTCCCATGTTAAATTCCCCTTGTCCCTATATCGTCCCAGGAAGGTATTTTAATGGTAAGTCCCATTGTCCCTATATCGTCCCCCTTCACTACTCACAAGTCACTTTTGTTTGATCGTCCTCAGCAACGCATACGGTGGTGTTACAAAAAGGGGCATTCGACTTACTCGTTGGTGCAAGAATCTCAAAGATAATTGTTACGAGTCTATGCTCTTAAAATAAGAAACAGAAAAGAGTGAAGACAACAAACTTTGTAAAATTTAACAAACAATTTATTTCCCTAGAATACGAAGTGAAAAATGAGAAAAATGAACTTACGGTTTTACGAATTAAATCCGGAAATTACCCAAGAATTAAAAAACGCAAGTCCTATCAATAAAAAGTTCTAAGTGAATCTCATTTCAAATCCCGATGAAATTCAAGATGGAAGGCGATGCCGTCTGTAATAGTCAGCGTTGTACTGATGTGTCAACAATACTTGAAGCATCCCCAATGTTAGTTTTTTTTAATTTTAAAAAATCCCTATAGGCCTTGAGTATTCACAATCAATACATTGTTTCTAGTATGTCACTTTTTCTTTTACGATTAAATATTTATTGAAAATAACACGTTAACCTTTATTTGAAAGATTTTCAGAAAGTAATTTTAAGAAGTCCAATGATAGCAGATTTGGGAAATTTGTAGCTAAGATTTAGGACACGACCCGAATAAACTAAATGTTTTCACCGACAAGAAACATGTGTATAGCCTCATATTAACAGTATGGTACAATTATAGATTGTGGATAACTAGCCATTAACATAAAATTAAAAGAAATGAAAACAGGATGACATGTACTTATCTTTGTCATGTATCAAACCGATTACTGTCAATTATCATGCATCATCATCATCAGCCACAACGAAGACTATATTTTGTGTTTGGATTGCACAAAGCGGAATAGAACTACGGTATTCTTATTTTTATATTCTATCAGATGCATGCAAGCATTGTTTGTAACATTCTGAACACAAGCACCATTTTTTCGAATACATTGCGGATCAACAATATATAGGCCGAACACACGCGAAAGGGTATCGAGATTATTAGTCTAAATGGACCACACAAATTCAAATTATAATCTCAAACTTTGTCAGTGTAATAGATATGTGGAAGAAAACTTTATTTCAAAGATTCTAATTTTTATTTTAAAAGATCATCAATGTCTTGATATGAAAAGGCAGGGATTGGATACAACATTTATTGAGACAGATTCTTTCTGGCTGGCATGTATTTTTTACAGTACAAGAAAAAGTCGCTTTCTGCAATTTCTCTATAATGATAAATATTCAGTCATTTATTTACGGTATAGAAATTTTTACTGTTTTACCCTATGTATTGAGTGCTTATTAGTCTCCAAATTATCATAATTGGCTAAATACATGGATTTTAGTACCTATTTTTTTATAACTGTTTAAAACATGTGTTCAAATCATTAACGATATTTCTGTCTCAACAAATGTGGGATATTTACCTGGCAGGATCAACAAATGTTTGCTATAGAATATACATGCGCATGATTTCGTATTCGCTCCGTATCAGTCACTTCTGAATAGGTAAAGTATTTACTAGCGGTCATCCCTGGCAGACGACTTTGCCATGTCTACCTGTTCAAAAGTATCGTGTGCAAACATTTGTGTACAATGTCATACTTTCATGTGTATAACAACACGGAGTAATGACGTGTATTGTCTTCAACAAGAAGGAAGTTATTTAGATGGACAGTAAAACAAACCTAAATTGAAATATTACGTGTAAACCTTCAATAAGGTAAGGTCAACGTACGAAAAGTTATTGGAGAACAGACTGCAAGAACTATCGTCAGACTAAAAATGTAAACTGTGTACTTTCAACTTCGATATCTTAGTATCAGTAATACAATCAAAATCGAAAGTTCCATCAATCACTACCAGACATTTTATTAAAAAGAGAACAACCTAATGTTTTTGAAAAGCAAATCCTATATCATCACACGAGTAGCTGTTAATACTTAGTAAATTCATCGACTAACGGACCTATTTCTACCAATACTATTAATGGCTCAAGACGTGAAACATGCATGGTCAAAGGCCTTAGTTGTCGTGGCAATTGATATTGGGACGTCATTTTCAGGGTATGCATATTCATTCCTTGACAAGTACATGACTAAAGGTATTAACGAGATACAAGTAAGAGAGTGGAAATCATCAATACATAGTTCTAGTAAAACACCCACTTGCGTTTTGTGCACGCCCGACAAGGAGTTCGATTCATTTGGATACACAGCTGAAAATAAGTATGCATTGCTTGCTAAAAACCAGGACCATCAAGGATGGTACTTTTTCCAACACTTCAAGATGCGGCTTTATGAGGAGGAAAATCTTGATAGAAATATCGAACTGACCGATGTGAGTGGCACAAAGAAAATGCCCGCTCTCGATGTGTTTGCAATGAGTATCAAATTCCTCAGAGACGACGCTGTAACTCTGACTCAGAAAAAGAAAACACGGTTACTGGAAACGGATTTCTACTGGGTCTTAACAGTGCCTGCAATATGGAGCGATAAATCTAAGCAGTTTATGAGAGAGGCTGCGGAGAAAGCTGGAATAGAACCATCTCATTTGAGACTTGCTCTAGAGCCAGAATGTGCATCAGTATTTTGTCGTGAAATTGCAATTCGGAGGTCGACCGATGACCCTGGAACCGGTGCAAATTTTCTTCCAATGGAGAGTGGAACGAAGTACATGGTTATCGACATGGGTGGTGGGACAATAGACGTGACTGTTCATGAAACAACAAGCACGGGAGCTCTAAAAGAGTTGCATCAGGCAAGCGGTGGAGATTGGGGTGCCACCAAGGTAAACGAGGCTTTCGGTACATTCATGGTGAAAGTGTTTGGTGCTGAAGTATGGAAAACATTTAGAGATAAATACATGGACGATTTCTTCGAGTTTATCCGCGATTTCGAGAAAAGGAAATGTGCTCCTCTCGAAGATCAAGTACACATCTCCATGCCCGTGTCTCTTATTGAACTTCATAAAGAGAAAGAGTGCGATTTGTCCCAGACTCTGAGTAGAATGCCCTTCCCAAAGGACGCAACAGTTTTTTATCAGAGGGGCAAATTAACAATGAATGAAGCGCAGTTCAGGAAAAGTTTCTTTGAGGAATGTATAAAGGGCATTCTAGTTCATTTAGAAAAGATACTTGCAGACGACCCAAACTTAATGACGCTTTTATTGGTTGGAGGATTTTCTGATTGTTCTTTAATACAAAATGCAATAGAACGAGAGTTCCCACGTCAAACTATCATTGTGCCAGAAGATGCTGTCACTGCCGTACTTAGAGGAGCCATACTGTATGGAAGGGATCCATCCGTCATTAAAAGCCGTATATGCAAATTCACCTATGGCTTTGATTGGTCTGAGGAGTACAATCCGATGATTCATCCTGCAAATAAAAGGATAGACACTGATGATGGTCCTTACTGCTCAGATATCTTCAAGAAGCTTATCGAGGTTGGGCAAGAGGTAAACGTGGGACACTGCAGCGAGGAGATTGAAACGTTCGTGACTTACAAGAATCAAGAAAGAATCGCTTTCCCATTCTACAAGTCCACCCAGAAATTTCCACGCTTTGTCACCGACGAAGGTTGCACACATATAGGAACACTGTATATGGACGTACCCTATTCCAGGGAGGATGTCAACAGATCAGTCTTTATACAGGTGCAGTTTGGAGGAACAGAAATCACCGCTCAAGTCAGAGATCGTTCTGGTCAGAGGGTGAAATCTGCTAGATTTGATCTCCTGTGATATGATTACAACAATAGTTTAGTGGATCCACTCATGTCCAAGAACATTCTCTGTGGACAACGACTAATATGAACATACTTATTTTTATATTATACTGTTATTACTGAGAAATGGCATTTTGTAACTGTTTTAGGGTCTTAATGTCTGCCTTAGGTACCAAAAAGGTCCGGGCATTGCCTGTATTTAAATAACGCTGCGTTTAATGTAAGTAAATAAGGATGAAGACTTACTATCTGACTATCACTAATACGTTCTTATTTATTGATGTTTGAGGGATGCGATATCACAAGAGTCTTACCTATTCGTAAGGGTCCTTTTACACAAGATAGGAGAGTGATGTGTTAAAACGTATGAGTGTACGTGTGTTTTGGAGGTGCGGGATTAGATCATCAACAGAGAGTCGAGAACAATCTAACGATATTTATCTTATCTTGAAAATAAGCATATAAATAAATACAAGCTATAATTATTGTCTAAACTCGTTTTCTGGATTTCTAATATACTGGATTGGGGGAGGAGTGGAAGTTGTCAGGTGTGTCGGGGAGGACCTGTTCCAATACAGTTTGAAATGCATTTAGGTTTCCTGTTATTTCACATTGCAGGGTATTATTTTTCTTTTCATTTAGAATGTATAATCTTGACACTTTACTTCTTAGTAATTTTGAATTCTGGCGCCGACTGTACACATCAGTTGTCTGGCCAATAACGAGAGCGCACTCCTATTTATAGCCAACATGACACAATTCAACTAAATGGCGGAAGCCCGAAAGCCATGAGTAGTATAAGGGGTGAGATTAGCGACAATGGGAATTAGCATTAAAAACACCCCTGGGTAAGATTAGCGACAATGGAAATTTAACATTAACCACCCTGGGTAAGATTAGCGACAATGGAAATTTAACATGGGCAAAAAACCCTGGGTAAGATTAGCGACAATGGAATTTAACATTGGAGAAAGGAAAAAAAAGGAAATATTGAGATTAGCGACAAAGGCATTCGAACAATGGAAAAAAAAATATCGATTCTAGGGACAAAGGCAATTGAACATGGGGAATAGAGTTTGGGTCTGTCTAGGGACAAGGGGAATTGACCATGGGAATAGAGTTTGGGTTTGTCTAGGGACAAAGGGGAACTGAACATGTTAGAAAAAAAAAACTACTTTAGGGACAAGGGGAATTGAACATGGGATTTTTAAAAAAAAAATTTTTTTTAAAATTTAAATTTAAATTTAAATTTAAAAAAGGGGTAGGCAATTGAAAAGTCTTTCTCTTTTCGAGAAATATGGGTGGCCCTGAAAAGGGCCTTTGGTTTTTCTTCTTCTTCTGCTTCTAATTTCTTCTTTTTCTCCACCAACTTCTTATTTTCTCTCCTACACTCTTTTTCTTCTTTTTTTTCTCCTCCTCTTCTTTCTTCTTCTCTTCCTCCTCTTCTTTCTTCCTCTTCTCATTTTCTTCTTCTTTTTCAATTTTTTCTTTCCATTTTCGTATTCTTATCCTTTCCTCTTCATCCTCCTTCTCCTCCTTTATCTCTTTCATGACACCACTTATTATGTCCTTTACTTTTCTTAAGTTATTAATTTCCATCTTTAGTCGATGGGGACTATAGGAATAGTGGTCTTCATTGAGTCTCACTAACATCTGCTCCATTATTCCTAAATTGTCTAAAACGTCTTGTAATTTTTGCATTTTGTCAAGGTGGTTCGAAGCCATCTTTTTTGTAGAATGGTTTGAACGACGAATACTGTGGGTTCTTATACGAAAAGCGCGGACGTGAAGGAAAACATCCCCCTAAGACATAAAATTGATCTTACCTAGATCATGACCAAACAACGCGCGAACGTGAAGGAAAACATCCCCTACTTTTCTCATTTTGTATAATATACTATCCACATAAGTGAAGCAACAATAAACAAACCCCAAATCTACTATTTACACACGCAAATCATTAAAACAAAATCCATAATCTACTATCCACACAATCGTACGTGAGCGGTTACAAAACCCAAACTATACTCTCCACATACGCTAAGAAACAATAAACAAAATCCATAATCTACTATCCACACAATCGTACGTGAGCGGTTACAAAACCCAAACTATACTCTCCACATACGCTAAGAAACAATAAACAAAATCCATAATCTACTATCCACACAATCGTACGTGAGCGGTTACAAAACCCAAACTATACTCTTCACATACGCTAAGAAACAATAAAGAAACCCATAATCTACCATTCACACAAACTTACGTGAGCAGTTACAAACACAAACACACAAACACATACACTCGCACTATGAAAAAAGAGTTAGTGTTTATATTCACACTACTCTACCCACACATACACACACACACACACACACACACACACACACACACACACACATTGGCAAATTGATGGTTATTTATTTTCTAGAGTATTGGGTAGCCCTGAAAAGGGCTGTTTTTTTTGGAACTTCATGGACACCTGGTTAATGGTAACACCTTCCAGGCCTGGCGCCACATACACATCTTGTTCCCCAGTTGCTTTTTACTTTTTTGGGGGAGAGAGCAGAGGCAGGATATGTGGCTTCAGAATCCCAATTTTCGGTTTCTGGGATTCTGAAATTTCTTCTTCTTTTCTCCTTTTCCTACTCCTCTTCTTTGTATCTTCTCTCCTCCTCTTCTTTGTATCTTCTCTCCTCTTCTTTGTATCTTCTTTCCTCCTCTTCTTTGTATCTTCTCTCCTCCTCTTCTTTATTTCTTCTTTCCTCCTCCTCTCTCATCCTTCCTTCTTCCACAATGGCCTCCGCGGCCAGTTCGTTCAACAGGCGCCTGCCATATTCCAGATGCACATGAAGTTCCAACAGTTTCGCCAGTCTCGTGTTCATTCTGGTGTTGATCAATCAACAAGGGTAGCTGGACTGCCGAACAAGTTTCAATTTATGCTAAAACTGCGGACGTGAAGGAAAACATCCCCCTAAAAAACATAAAATTGATCTTACCTAGATCATGACCAAAAAACATCGCGCGGACCTAAAAGAAACACTCACTTTTTTATACTACCCATTCCTATTCTAAAATTTTTTTTTCATTAATCACTCCAATATACTATTCACATACGCAAAGCAATCTAATCAAACCCCCCCCCCCCCAATCTACTCTCCCCACACCTCAAACAGCCAAAAAACATGATCTTAATCTACTATCCACACCAACGTACGTGAGATGTTACAAACACAAACACACAAACACATACCCTCCCACTATAAAAAAAGAGTTAGTGTTTATATTCACACTACTCTACCTACACACATTGGCAAATTGATTGTTATTTCTTTTCTAGAGTATTGGGGTAGCCCTGAAAAGGGCTGTTTTTTTTTTGTTTTGTTTTTTTGTTTGCTATGGCAATCTTTTAGTTTCTAAGAATGCGATGTCCTCTGAGGATAGACTTTCTGGCGATAGGTCTGCTTCTTCGGAAAGAGAAGAAGAACTCTTTGGTGTCGATACGACAATCGACAAAGCCTCTCTCAGGTTCAGGTTCCTGCTGCTGTTGCTGCTGCTGTTGTTGTTGTTGTTGCTGCTGTCTCTGAAGTCTGTACTTCTCTGTCCATTCTTCTTTCTCCCTGTTCACTTCTTCTCTGAAGAGTTCTTCTATCAAGTCTTCAGTGACTTTTAACATTCTCACATTCTCTATCTCTTCTGGTTTCGGTATCAGACTGTGTCTGACCCTATGCAAATTCACGTAGGCTTCGTTTAGCTTAGCTAGTTTGGAGCACATCTTCGTAGGAGGATGAGTCGACAATGGATGATTAGACTGGAAACAACCCGGTTCTTAAAGTCAAAGCGCGGACGTGAAGGAAAACATCCCTCCACGGTTTTCGAGCCGCAGTGTTCAATGAGTGTCATGAGAGGGATAGTAAGAAGTCAAAGAGCATGAATCAAACATTCCTATAGCCAAACAAATCACAAAGGCATTTTTTTCAAAAGACATCATTTTTTATTCAAAAATCAATTAACACTAACCAACAACTCTTACATTTTTTAACAATAATCCAACAATATAACATCAAACATTTTTTTCAATTTACACTCTACTGTAAACAGGGTTGGCAACGTTGTGAATGAAATTGTGATTTCCACTGTTGCAAGTCATTGAGTCATGGATGGACACTACGTTTCCTAGCTTAAGAGAACAAAATAAGCATACTAGTCACAAAATCAACGATTTACTTTCTCATCGTTTCTAGAAAAATCACGATCAAAATAAGTCACTAAATGTTCTTTTGCTGATAATAAGTGATCAATTTCGATCTCGACATTCTCTTTGAATTTGTCAAAGAGGGTTTTGATGTAATGGATGTCTCGAGTCGTTAATGGAGGACAGAAATGTTCACGCAAGTCTTTATACCACCAACGTAACACGTCTTTTTTAAACAGACTCCAAGCTTCGTCCAGATATTCGTTGAATTTTTCTTCTTGACTGATGTTTTGACATCCATAGTAATCATGCTTCATCCATGTCGTAATTGTGTCTGCCAGGTATGTAGCACAGTAGGAGACCAATTGCTGTTCTTGTTCTGGACATCTCGACTTGATCACGATGTCCTTTTCGTCTTTGTGTTGGGAATCTCCTTCCACGGTCTCCTCACATTCCATCTTCAAAGCTTCTCCACTAGGTAAAGAGGGATAACAGTCTTCCATAGCTTCTAGTAATCTAGAATGACTTCTCTCAAACTGTTGATTTCTATGGTATTATCGAATTCTGCATACAGGATGACGTTCACTGTCTTGTCCAGTGGCTTTGCAAACTGAAGTTCCACACGAATCTGACCGGATTTTATAGGGTGGAAATGTCCCTCGTCGCTGCCTTGGTCTGGAGTGAAATCGAAAGCCCACAAAGCGTAGCCTCCTGCATAATCCTCGTACGTAATGCCGTGACTGGTGTTGGTTCCTAACTGTCCCGTGGCTTCGTACAGCGACACGTACGACCTCAAGTAATTCTTCTTGTCAAAGTTAGGTTCGAAAGGTCGGGTACACAAGGTCTTGCCATCGCGACTGACTTCGATCTTGGACACGTCAAAGTGTTGAAAGTAGAAAGGATTTTTAGCGATAGCTCCGTTGAAGGCTGTATTCTCGACCATACCAACAATCAAACGTTTAGGTAACTGTCCTTGGAACAGATGATCTTCAATCATGGATCGCTGTCCCCTAGGAATGGTGAAGGTTTTCACTTCTACGCGTCGGATCGGATACTTGGCGGTCGTTCTGCTCAACGTCTGACTGATGTCGTTTCCCACTTTAGGTAACACTTCCACACGGCGTACGTAGAGTCTGGCTTCTTGGATTTTGGTTTTGTAATTATCGTCACTATCAGCTATTAAATGGAAAGCGGCACTGCTCCGATTCAGTCTCAGGCGGACATCCACCCCGTTCAGCAAATATTTTTCTTGCAACCACATGTCCAAATGCAAACGACCCATCAGTTCTAAACTGTGTCCGTCTTTGATTCTGTCTCTTCGTTCTACAAATCCCGCATTGTGGTCTTTGGCTGTATCAGTTTTGAATGTTTCAAATTCGCCTGCATCGTCAGCTTCCCATGCCACACAGGCATTGAGATGAGTGTTCTTGACGTCTATTCCGTACGTCAAGAGATTTTCCAGGTACGCTCGATAAGGGTAAGTATCCATGCTGCTACTGACTAGTTTGTTATTCAAGTACAAGTCCACTCCGCTAAACAAGGAATGCATGAAATTGTTGACGGGAGCTACTGGCTCAGTGTCTATAGCATTTCCATCCTTATCTTGAACTTTGACTTTCAAGTACAAGTAACTGCTATTCAAATCGATGTAATCTTCGGGCTGTCCTTTGATTTCAAACTCGATGGGAGCGGAATCGGTCAATGAGGAGACGGGATGAAATTCCACCCATTGGGATTCTTGCATGGTCATCATGGTGGGTGGCATGGCAAACAGATCTAGTTCCGTCTTGGAACAGGCGCAAGACTCTCGGTGCATCATTTTTTTGTTGCTGTGTCTCAATAATCGAAAACGTCTAAGTCTCGAACGGTTCTTCTTTTCTTTGCCTTTCTAGCTTGAAGTCTGGTGAAAGGGTGTTTTCTTCGTCGTCTCTTTCTGCCTTGTCCTTGCTGAATGCCTGACTCGGTAGCGTGCAGGGCATTTATAGGTGTTTCGCGTCGGCCCAAAAGGTCTTTGCCTGTTTGCAGCAAGACATTTTTGCCTGCCCTCATGAAGGCTTCTTTAGGGTTTTGTTTGTCGATGATGACATTTTGGAGAAATTCTTTGCCTTAAGTCAGTGCCGCATCTTTCAAGGCGTGCAATCCGCGTGTCACCATCGGTTTCAAGACTGGGGCCACCGAACGAAAGGCCGATTTTAACATATCTCCTAAACCGTGTCCTCGCTGTCGAGCAACCCCTCGATACACTGGATACATGACTTACGAGTCGTGAGAGAACCGTTTTCGAAAATGGAGTTTCACCGTGACTTTTCCTTTGGTGAATGGAATATTTTGTCCCAAATCTCCTTTTATAGCAATGTTGACCGTGTCCAAATACGACTTGCTGACAGGCAAATAATGAGGATGTACAAATTCCCGGTGGACGTGGTAAGTGTTTCCACCTTCCTGGTCACTGGTTGTGGTACTATCCACTTTGAAAGGAATGACACGCAGCAACGGCACAGAGGTGTGTCCCCCCACGTTATACTCCACCACATCGGAGTACACGAACATCAAATGCAGTCCTTGGTTCAGTTCTACAGGGAATCGAAAAAACTTGTAAAATTCCGTATTGCTGTTGATCTTCGGTTTAAAATTTGGAGCCATTTTTGTGTCTCCACCTAAAATATCAAACAAGTCACGATTAAAACTGATGGACAACGTTCGGGTATCCTGAAATTTCATCAGTAAGCGACGAGCCACTTTATGGTACTCCAGGGTGACACTTTTTTTGACTCTGTTCAGGGCTTTGTCAAAGGCTAACTCGAACCTGGAAGTAATGGTGTCCACCAAATGTTGACCACTAAAATAAAACCCTGCCGGAATTTTCAAGGTGTAGATATTGAAGGGTGAATTGTTGGATGGTCTTGTGTCCCTTGAAAACCCGATGTCATTCATGACTTCTTGTAATTGTTGGTTCAGGATTTCGACCTCAAAAGTGTTTTGCTTTTCGGTGATGTTTTGGATTTGTGTAGGGTGAATCATTTCTACCAAAGCCACTTCCCAATGGGCTTCGTGATCTAACTGGATGGCTTGAGGTAATGTGGCCGTGTAACAGCACAACGTGTTCTTGGGGAACACCTCCATGGAACTGTCACTGGGTAAGGTCAAGTAAAATTGGCTTTGGTGACTCATGATTCCAGAGTTCTGTGGCTGTCCGAGGGGTTACTGGACGTCAAAGGCGTGTCTCCGCCCAAAATGAGGTTCTGGTTGTGATTGTTGTTGGAGTGGTGACTGGCACTGGCACTGGACACAAGGTTCCCGTGGTTCCCGTTCGAGGAGAATTTCAGGGAGGGATTGGGAAGCAGGTAACCGATGCAACTGCTCAATGAAATGGTCCACAATTGTTTGTCTCCTTGTTGCAAACTCAAATTGGCGATGGCTGCACCGATGACACAATACACCACGAAAATTTGGCAGAAAAAGACGATTTGCGTTTTAGGCACACGTTCTCCACACCACACCCACAAGGGTTGTTTTTGTAAATCTTGCACAGAAGAACTAGGTGAAGGAGGAGTGGTCGACGTAGCTGTGTCTGTGTGAAAAGGCATGATGGTCACTTCTTTTTATAGTCGATGACTTGCGAAGCGTCGATCCAAGAATCAAAACTGGGTGGATATCCTTTCCAACGGACTTTGACTTCTTTGACACGTCGTTTGCCCACTTTACGGGTTCTGCGTTCGAGAATGCTTTCGATGTCGTACACGTCGTCTTCTTTTTTGGTGACACGTTGTAACTCGGGCAAATAAAACGTTCCTTTGAGCACTTCTCCGTTCCTGTCTTCCAATTTATAGACGGCAGGATGACGGCCATGCACTCGTCCAGTGACGCGAAACAATTCGGTCGTCCAGTTAGGTAAGTAACCTTTGTCGAAAGTGCGTTTGGTTTTGCCAATGCGCACCCAATCTCCTACGGCCAACTCTCCACTTTTCTTGGGGACAGCCCTCGTCGGGGACGTACCAAACAGGCGCTCAAACACCAACACTTCGTTGTCGGGAGTCACGTCTTGCGGGGCACGTCCGATGCTTCGATGGTAAGATTGGTTGTACGCTTGCACCAGGTGCGGTAAGATGTCGATGTACTTCAGAGTGTGGTGATGCGTAAAATATTTCCACATGCGTTCTTTCAAAGTGCGTTGAAAACGTTCCACGATGCTGGCTTTGGTTTCAGGATTCTCGGTGGTAAAAAATGAATGTCACGTTTCTTTAATTCTTTTTGGAAAGCTTGGTTCAGAAATTCGGTGCCTTTGTCCGTTTGCCATCGAAGAGGGTGACGACCGCTTTGTTTCAACACCCGTTGCAGGGCTCGCACTAACTCGCTGCTCGATTTGGAAGTCAAGGGCACGACCCAGGCAAATTTGGAAAAGACGTCGATGACACAAAACAAATATTTGTAGCCACGATTGTAGCTGGCCAAATGAGAGACATCGGCTAAATCGGCTTGCCATTGATGATCGATGCCTTCCACTCGGGTGCGACTTCTGGCAAACTTGCGTCGAATGGGTTTGTGTAAAGTGTAGGTAGCTTGTTCTTGTTACCATCGTTGCACTTGAGGTAAACGGAGACTTTTCAGTCGCGTTTTGGCAGCACGATACAATTTTTGAACTCCTGCGTAACCTGCAGGATGGGAGGGATCGTAGTAAATGCTGGCTAAGACTTTTTCCATTTTTTTGTGTTGGTTGGTGTGTTAATAAGACACCCACTCTTGGAGGATGGTACTCTTTTTCTCTTGGGGTATTTTCTTGGATTGCAATGCTTTGCGTGTGCGACCGGCAATAGGTGTTGAAGAGGAGGATGTCTGAGCGGGGGATATCGGTTCTTGTTTCACTTCTGTCTTCACTTCTGTCTTCACTTTCTTTTTCTCTTGTGATGAAGAAGGGGTGGCCATCATCCTTTTAATCCATCCAATTCTGGAGGTAGGTGGTGTTGTTAACTTGCGTACTTTTTTTGGTGGAGTTTGAAACCTTTCTTCTTCTTCTCCTTTTTCTGTCTTGGTCACTGGTAGTGGTGGTACTGATACTGGTACTGGTGATGGTGCTGGACTTTTCATCAAGGTCTTAAAATCTTTCAGAGTGGGTAGAGCTGTTTCGTCTAAAGCTTTCTGGTGAAAGAGTTGCAGTCGTTGCAAGAGTTGACCGTACTTTTGCGATTTTTCTGTTTCGGACAAATCTTGGCGATCCATCAAGGACTGCAATTCGTGTTGTAACTGGGACATCTCGCTCAAATGGGGATTGGGAGGTAAATGCGGGGTGTGTTGTTCTTGCCACCGATGGTATTCCACCCATCGTTTGTAAGGCACTAAAGCTAGTTTTCGTCCTTCCATGGGGTTGTCAGGGGTCGATTCTGAAATCTTGGGACTTCCGAGGGCCTTTTAATCTTGCTCCCACCAGTCCTCCCAACATGGTTCCCAAGACTCCTTTCAGTATGGGGCCTAACAAGAGAGATAAAATGCCTCCACGTTGGACCAACATCTTCTGTTTCAAACGAATCGGAATTTTCTTTTGAACCATTTGGCGAGGAACGTGACGATGTTTGCCTAAGCATTGTTTCTGGTGTTTGGACAAAAGGATCGTGCCTTTCAACACGTTCAAACAACATTCGTACACGGTATCGATGACCTCTTTGGAGGCCGATTGAATGAGTTTTTTTCGTAGAGGTGGAGAAGCTTTGGACAGGACAGATAACATGTCCCCATGTTTGGCTAAACGTGGTGGTAGTCCTTTTCTTTTCTTTCCTTGGGGTTTTCTGGAGGGTGACATCTTTGAGTCTTCAGGAGCACCAAAAAACACTGATACCCTACTTGGTCACACACCTTTTTTATACTGGAACGCGTCGCCACTGATTGTCTTTACGTCGTATCAGTTTGAGGACAGGCATGACACGTCGTGCAGGGGTACGTAACGGACTAAATCGAGCCAGTTCTTGCTTGGACAAATCCAGTAATCTTTGTAACATGCCCGATCTTTCTTGGACTTTGATTTTGGGAGAAGGTACTTTGTGAGCAGCAGCCACTGCCACTAAATTGGAGGGTCCTGCCACTGGGGAAGTAATTTTTGGGGTCATCAACGGAGAAGTGGATGAACGTGAGGCTGCCGGAGATGCGGTCACCGCCGTGGCAGGTCGTGGTTTGCGAGTGTAAAGTTGCGTCCTGGCCGAAGTGCCTCTCTTGCGACTAGTTTTCTTCTGTGGACTCTTCTTTTTCTGGGGACTTTTTCTCTGTTTCTTTTTCTGGGGGCTTCTTTTCTTTTTCTGGGGTGGTGGTGGTGTCTGGTCAGAGGAGGGTCCCGCCACTGGAGAAGTTCTTCTTGGGGACCTGGTCTTTTTCTTCTTCTTGGGGCTTCGTTGGACTTTTGTCTTGGGTATAACTTTGGGGGCATTAGGATCCCATCTTAAGAGTGAGCGAATGATGACCCCTCCTAGAGTACCGCTCCCTCCAGGTTTCAAAATGATTTGTTTTTTGGTTTGAGTGTCGATGCGGGGATCGGCCAGTTGGACCAAAGCGACTTTGTTTCGATCGAAAAAGCTTTTGGTTTGATGAGGAATCTGAATGATTCCTTGGAGTAATTGACGTGCCGTCACCGTGAACCATCGTAAGACTTCTTTGAGACTAGCTTCTAAGACACGAGCTCGTATTTGTGGATTTGTTTCTCGACTGATGCCATACAAGGCACGAATCAATTTGACGGGAAGATGCGACTGAAGGGACGTCATGTTGACGCTGTGTGAGACAGACGAAAAGGGTCTGAGGTTTTTATAGATTTTTTTTGTGGAGTGAAATTAAGTCGAGGACGGAGACGTGTACAGGACAGGCCCTCCGTCTTGGCACCAGTGGTGAAACAAGTGGGTACGAAATCGCAAATCCTCGGAGGTCGTAGGTTTCAAATCGACGAGTAAATAGGCGTGTGGAGTTTGAGTGGCATCGTCGTACACCTGAGTCAGCCAAGGCGTTCCTAACTGTTTGGCTAAGACTTGCACCTGCGATTTATCTCGAGAGCTTTTAAACAAGACCACGTAATGCGCATTGTGACTGATGGTGCGATGGGCTTTACTTTGTTGAAACAAATTTTGGGTGATGTAAACGACACTGGCATTACGGTGATGCCCTTTGCGCGTGAACCACAATTTAATTTCTTCTTCGTCTTCTCCTAACATGTCGTCAAAAATGACCAAATGGGTTAGACGGGAGTCAGAGACGATGCCGTCGTCTTCTTTAGGAATGCCTTCCACAAACACGATGGAATCGTCTTGACTTTCTCGCAAGAGGCTGTACGCCGATTGCCACTCTTTGTAACACCACACGATCCGTTGAGGTGGCCGATCGATCAAATGATGTTTATATTCGATCAAACGTTTGACGAATTCGGTTTTGCCTGAACCGCTAGGTCCAGCAATGATCATGTTAAAGGGATGGCGAAGATACAAAGCCTCCCAACTGGCACGATCTAAGTGTTCGTCGATGACTTTGACAGTAGAGGAAGAGGGAGCAGAGACAGCAGAGGTAGCCATAGTGTGAGAAATGTCACTTGTGACACGAAAACAAACAAGACAAGAGTTTATATCCTTTTTTTCAGAACACGTTTATTGAATGTTTCAAACATGAATACGAAAGACAAAAGTACATAAAAGCCAAAGGCTTAAGTATAAGGATAAAAGGCACATGATAACCATTAACGTGGAATAAACACAAATGTCTGTAGAACATGTTTTGGGTAATGTTCTAACCAGTTCTATAGTAGGGGGTAAGGTCACACAAGTGTCCTCCCGAAAGGGTCTTTCAGGCCTGTCCACGACAGTCCCGTCCTGGGTGACGGGTTCTTCTGGCACCGTCTTTAACACAGGTTGAAAAGTCGCAAGGCTCAAAATCGCATTCCACTTCAGAAGCCCCACACTTGAACTGTGCCTGTCTAAACTTGTTTTGTGTTTCTCTGAAAGAATTCATCTTGTTCGCTCGGTCTTGGTAGTCACAATGAACTATCGATCTTGCCTAGGGTTCCTTTTTATATACAGACCAATCCCGACGTGTCCATACGGTAAGGTGAAATGATTGGGAAGTCGCACTCGCTTCTGGTACACGATTTGATAGACTTTTTCCAAGGGTCGACTGACGATGTGGTGAGTGGGTAAACGTACAATTTTGTTCGGTTGATAGGTGGTCACTTTAAAGTTTCCATCCTCTCCCGATTGCAAGGCTTCTTTCAATACCCCAAAGTTCACCACACGACTGGTACGATAATTCAGAGTCAATCCTTTCACTTTACACGTCGTGTGCAATTCTCCTTGTGGGTCCCGGTATTCGTAGCCGTAATTTTTGGGACCACCACTGACGAAGCTTAGAATCTTGTCGTCAGGATGTTCGTCTGTCCAGGTTCCTAAACGGTCTCCTTCGATGTCAGGGTGCTGTTGAATCGGGTGATGGATGTAAATGCAACTGTCCGTGTCAAAGTACAGGACACGTTCCCCTAACAGTTCTAAAGCTTCGTACAATTTTAAGCGAGCATGGGCTGTCACGTAAGCCGCAATGATGACATTTCCAAAGGGGTCGTCTTGTACAAAGTCCAGAACTTCTTCGTAATTGACCAAGATCAAATCCTCGCGAACGACGTCCACGTGTTTCATGTATTTGGTTTTGTCGTGAATCATCTGAAAGTAGCGGGAAGGTTCTGTCAAATATTCCGTCTTGGGTAAACACGGTCGTTGTGCCATTTTACCCCACAAGCAATTTAACATCACTTTGGCAAACGACCGCCTGCCTTCGTTTTTCTCGATATGATCTAAGGAGATGCCTTCTTGTTCATAGTATTTCTCTTTGAATGTCTTTTGGTCTTCGGAAGTGTGACACCAGGAAGGATAGCCGCTGGCTTCTTGCTTCAGTTTCAAAAAGGCATCCACGTAGTCTTCGAAAATGCCTTTCTGCGTGGGGTCACCCTTGTGGTATTGTTGTGTCTTGGGAAAGTGGCAAATTTCGTACACTTCTAACAGTTGGTATCCCATGTCCAGAGCTTTGAACAATTCTACGCTGATCCAGGTTCCCGTCAAGGCACGTTCTTCCTGGGTATGCTGACAAGGTTGGTCTTGGTTGCACGTTTCGGCACAAGTACGACACAATGGAAACATCAGTTTGCCTTGACAATGGTGAGGTAAGACGGGATGGTATAGGTTCGTGGGAGGCAAAACTTTACATTTGATCAAGCCTTCGTATTGTCGAATGTTTTTCAGGTCGATGTGTTCCGTGAACAATTGTGGGTGCCCTGCAGGAAAGCGACAATATTTGCACACGTAGGGATACAGCGAACACACGTCCAAGTATTTGATTTCTTCTCCTTTCTCTTCGTCGGCTTGATACAGCAAACAGGTGGTATTGGTCCTTCCTCCGTACAAACTATCCCTCGGGTTTAGGGGGTCCATCAGCTTGTAACTTTCCACGGCACGTTTAAACTCGGGATCGGTTTTCATACGGTGATCGTACTCGTGTTCCCACATTTCCACCACTTGGTATCCTTGCTGTTCTAACTTTAGGCGTCGCTGGCAAGTGTCCTGGTACAAGTCTTCCATGGTTCGTTGTAAAAACTGATTTTTAGTGCTACGATCAGGGTAACAGACGGGACATCCGTGAAATAAGCAACCGTTAAACTCGTACACGATCTTGGGGTTTTCTAAGTCCCAGCCATCGACCGAATACGTTCCGATGGTCTTGATAATAGACATGAATGTATTTTCCGTCCTTAAAGTCTTTCCCTCGAAACAACAGAGGTCCGCGCATTTCTTGAGGGTGCACTTTCAAGGTGTAGAGTGGAGCTAGGACATCTTGTAATTTCTGCATCTCAGGAATGCCACAGGGTGTGTCTTTGGACAGTCCGGCTTGTTGTAACAGGAGTTCTGCTTCGTTTCGTTGTTTGGCTCGGTCGGATCGTTGAATAGTTTTCCAGGCTCTTTTCCATTCTACCGTGTCGTTCTTGTTGGCATAGGTTCGTCCCACCACGATGGCTCGGGCTAAACACATCTGGTCTTGAGAATTGTGAATTTGGACGAGACTCTTTTTGGTGTTGCGAAGGTCGTTCACCAATAACACCTTATTGCGTTGTCCGGTCCCTTGAGGAGGAGAGACGTGGGCCATTTTCAGTGTGACTTTACCATCGGTGATGTCAAACTGGTCATTAGATTGTTGTACGTGTTGAATCTTGTCCATTACTTTGGAAGGGGTTAGTTCTGCGGGTCTGCTAAACTCGATCCAAACAGGGGATTTCAAGCTGTCGTGATCTATGGATAGTGTCAAGCGATCGTCTTCTTTGGGTTGACATTGTCGCTTGAGTGTGGTGAGCAAAGAATCCCACATCTCGGTGATAAACCCTTCTGCTTTCTCCAATGGTACGTCGGACTTGAAATCTTTAAACTTCACTGTGTAGGTGTAAGCCGTGGTTCTAAATTTTCTAGAGGAGCGCTTTTCCGTCTCTCGAATGGAATAGTACTTTTCAGGGTTGACTAAGAGTGGTGAACTTTGTTTAGAGGGTTCGGATTCTGGTTCACTCATGTCCTCTTTAAAATCACTGGCATGAATTTGTGCCAAGACTTCAGCTCTGGTACGAGGCGATAGATCACGTTTCTGCCTCTTACTTTCTTCTTCTTCTTTCTTCTCGAATGAATAGGATCGTTTCATCTTGAGTGCAAAACGTCAAATGACTCAAGTTTAAACACCATAGACTAATTTATAGTCATGACAAACCAGCGTATATAAAAAGGGTGTGTGTCTTGTCCTTTCACTATTCATTTCGCTCTCAAACCGATCACAACGATGGAAGAGACTACCCAGATGGAACGTTTCATCAGAGCTTTGCGAGGGGTCATTAGAAAATTCTCTTCAGACCAGCCGACGGACTACTCTCCTTCCTTTCGAGATAAAAGTCAAGATACTTGCTATATCTGTCAGAAGAAAGGGCATTGGTCTTCAGAGTGTCCAGACCGTTAAAAAAGAACAAAAACAGGGGCTAGAAAAGACAAAAGTCAAGATACCTGTTATTATTGTCAAGAAAAAGGACATTGGTCTCCAGATTGCCCAAAAAAGAAACAAGAGGAGTCGGAAGAAAAGAGGGATTCTTCAGAAGAAGAGAGAGATTCTTCAGAGGAAGAAAGCAGCCAGGTGAAGAAAAGAAGAAGGGAAGAAGGTGAGGAGGAAGAGGAGGAAAAGACTGTGACGGTGAAGAAATTGAAAAAAAAAGAGAGAGTAAAAAAGAAGCAGAAGAAGTGAATGTAATTTATAAAGTGTTCTCTTGTGAATTGTGAATTGGATTGTAACTATGGAGAAAAGAATACATTAATTATATAAGGTAAGTGTCTTTGAGTTTTGATTTTAAAATAAGAAGCTACACTCACGCACTCATACTTAGACATGTACTATAAGGGTAAAACGGTTTTTTGTTGTTGTTGATTTTTGAGTTATTGGCAAATTGAAAGGCTATCTCTTTTCGAGAGAAGTGGGTGGCCCTGAAAAGGGCCTTTTTTGGTGTAGGGGTGAGTTTAAGCAATCAACTTTAACTGTCTTAAGCCTTTGCCACGGCCGAGGCCTACTTCTGATGATGATGATTGGGTTGAAATCACTAAGGGTGGTACGATAGGCTTAGTCACAGGGTTGGCGTGTTTAGCTCGGGAAGGTCGTATTCTCTTCGGTCGTGATAAAGAAGTCTGATACATTTGTTTCAGACTTCTTAACTCCGCTAAAATGTCCAACAGTACCGTAGCCGTTTGATTTTCACCCTCTTGTTCCTTTGCTGCTACTTCTTCTTCTTGTTGTTTTTTCTTACCTCTTCTTGTTGCTGCTGCTGTTGCTGTAGGAGAAAAGCTTGTTCCGCTTCCTTTTGTTGTTGCATAAATTTCTCCAATTCTTCTTTCTGTCTATGTCTAAAATTCTCCACTTGCGGTAATGAAGAATGAGACGAAGGTTCCTGAACAAATTCTTGCGAGGTAAGAAAATCCACAAAATCCCAATTCACCTCTTCTGAAAGTAAGTCCGGGTTCCCTTGAGCGGTCTCCACTGCTGGTGCACCCCAATGGATCGTTTTCTGAGTTTCCGTCATGTTGAATCACTGTCGCATAGATTGACAGCACACAGGCGCTAGCGAATCTATATAGACCACATGACGTCACAGACTGCTCTCTTCGGATTGGATGCGGACTGACTGAATTTTGTAACGCGTGTTCGGATTGGTGAATGAACTCAATCCGTTTCAATCCTTCCTCTACCTATAAATAAGCGCAGTTCACTGCATTGATTCACCTGTTCTCGTCGCCTCACGATGTGGACCACAGTTGAATCATCCAGCCTTGTGTCTTCAATGATGTTTAGGACGGACATGCTCATGTATGTCCGGTCCAAGTGGACTGTTGTTGATAGGACAGATACTAGTCTATGGATGAGAAGAGTTTACATAGAAAGACAAGGATGCCTCAAGAGGGTACTTGTGTATGGACCTGCAGTTAGAACGAGTTTAAGAAGAAGAAGATGTGACTAATATTAATATTAACATAAATCCAAAGGCCCTTTTCAGGGCCACCCACATTTCTCGAAAAGAGATAGCCTTTCGATTGCCTACCCCTTTATAAATTTTTTTTTAAAACAAAAAATCCCATGTTCAATTCCCCTTGTCCCTAAAGTAGTTTTTTTTTCTAACATGTTCAATTCCCCTTTGTCCCTAGACAAACCCAACCTCTATTACCATGTTCAATTCCCCTTGTCCCTAGACAGACCCAAACTCTATTCCCCATGTTCAATTGCCTTTGTCCCTAGAATCGGTATTTTTTTTTCATTGTTCGAATGCCTTTGTCGCTAATCTCAATATTTCCTTTTTTTTCCTTTCTCCAATGTTAAATTCCATTGTCGCTAATCTTACCCAGGGTTTTTTGCCCATGTTAAATTTCCATTGTCGCTAATCTTACCCAGGGTGGTTAATGTTAAATTTCCATTGTCGCTAATCTTACCCAGGGGTGTTTTTAATGCTAATTCCCATTGTCGCTAATCTCACCCCTTATACTACTGCCATGTCAGCAATCGGTGTCTTGTATGGTGTGTTGTTTATTACACTGCAAACAATACATTCTGCTTGATATGCAATGTCAACATTGACAATACATACAATACATGACCGTAAGTATTTGATTATAACGTGGCTTCTCTATACAAAGAATAAAATATATGCCATGCTGGACTTTCATCTTTCAGGGGAACTGGCCATTGCCCACGCTCTACAGCGTGTTCGTGGTCATGGCCTGGAGGGAAAGATTACTCTCTCATAAAGTTAATCATGTTGGTTTCCAACGCTGACGTCATGTCTTTCATCCACAGTGCGATCTTCGAGCATCCCGAGCGTGACCTTGCCTGGTTTTGTGTCTTTAGTGCTGAATATGAAGTTGTCATCGATATTTTAGCGGGTCAGCGACGCTGAAGATGACCTTGTGCACGTCCCGGCAGAAGCCGATATGAATTAGCGGGATGACGCAGGAAAATTTGCCATGCAGCAGCCCATTTCGAACCCCGAAGCCCACGTTCAAAGATGTCGTTAACAAAGCCCAACACTCTGCGAGTGACGAGATCTCCTTTGCCGACGGGCTTTTCCACAAGTTGTATATTGTGCAGGGCATAGTCGGCGTTCACCGTGGCTTATTTTACAAACATAATCGTGGATTCTGCGAAGCGAACGCGGGCCAAGACAAGGATTTGTGTGGCAGCGTAGAGGCGGTAGAAGCAGGCCTCCACCTGGTTGTTGTCAGTGAAGTTGTGACCGGTGTCAAACAATGCCAAGATACCATTGTTGACGAGCGCTACCTTGTCTGCCCCGACGTAGCCGTTGCCCTCCACCTTTAAGAACCTGAGTACTACCTCGAGGTAGGCCTCCACGGAAACAAAGTAACTGGTGGTGTCATGGGCCAGTAGATCCTTTTGGTTTGGATGGTGGGCCTTGTTCACCAGCCGTATTCACCATATCGCGCACGTCAGGCGGCATGTTTCAGTCGCCGGAAACTTCAGCTAAAGTTCGTGCCCTATTCAGTCCCTGACCCATTTATTTTCTTGACCTCCTCGATCTCGGCCCATGTGCGAGCGGTCTCCGCCATTGAATAATTGCTTTTCTACCTGTATGCCCAGTTCCGCTTACAAGGATTATGGCTGCTGTCCATACTTTTAATATAAGATCCCGATGAGCCGACCAGCCTTGGCGTCGATGTTATTTTTATCAGCAAGTTTGGTGCAACAGAAATTGTTTCCGGTTGGGTGGAACATCGTCCAAAGCCGGTAGCGGTCCTTTATTTATTATATACTGACGACCCTAATCGGTAAACTTTTCTAACATGGCTGTCATTTGATAAGTGTATCTGGGCGGAGCAAAAGAGCTGCTAGCATTCTTTTCTTCTTTCAGCATCATATCATGGTAGACGATAAAGTTGTTCTTTTCGCGATTATCTTTCTCTGGCCCTAGGTCGCTATCGTCGCTAGAAAAGAACGATACCGCGGCTTCCATGGCGTGGAACTCTTCTTTAATAGGCTAACAGCCACTGGGCGTGCACAGTAGTACAATCTTGTAGACGGTTGGGTCACTAATATACCGCACCACGTTATAGCGCGTTGGGTAGTCCGGGTTGGGGCTGTCACTTACAGCCAGTCTCACTTCATCCATGGCGACAGGGTGGTCAGCAACAGCTGGGTCTAGCCGTTGCCAGATGGATCAATCAGCAGCGTGCAAATGCAGTCTGGTGGTAGGCACAAATGCTTCTGATTCTTTTTAATCCCTCGTACGGCTGAAAAATCAACGACGTTGCCGAAACACTAAACCAATGGCCGATAGCCACGTGGTAGTGGTGGCCAGTGGGTAGCATGACCTCTTGGGTCCCGCGTCTTGCTCGGCGAGAAAAATATCTCATTCGTCGGGGCCACCAAGGTACAAACTCGTGGCGACAACGCGGACAGCCTTAGATATCAGTGCTTCCCTAGAGTAAGTGTTCCAGTGGAAACATCTGTAAGAGTATAATTATTTCGGCTTGGGACCCAGATGGATGCTGCCAGCAAAATCTCACTCCGGGTGAAGTACCTATCAATTGCGTGGACCCCGCGTGATACGGACGGGAGAGACAGGCACAAGGCCCACGTGGAACTGATAAATGATCTAAAGGCCATCGGATGACACACAATTGGCGGGTTGCTCGGCCAAATTTTCGTTACAGATATTCCATGTTGATGCATGCCAATCTCGGGAGGGTATTTTTGGGCTCCGTGTCGCGGCTCCTTGCCAGGTATAAAGTTGGCGTGCGGAGGACCCTCCGGCGTCCATAAGGCTCAGGATATTATGGGGAAATTTAACGAACACTGGACGAGCGGCTGTTTAGGCACCACTATTCCCAGGAGTTGTTGTTTTCTAATAAAGGGGTGGTGTGGAGTGGGTTCGGTGTTGCCCTGAAAGGAGAGACGACCCGGCGTACACCATCCTCGACCCACCTACAACACCTGCGCACCAGGGAATGACCCTCAGTGTGCTGGTCATAAGATCTATTTGTACGAGCCTGTTGAGATGGCATGTAGTTCTCGTTGCATCACTGATCCTGTATGGTCTCTGGATACGTACATCATTATTGACTGATCGGAAATCACTAGCCAACCTGTCATATACCATCTCGATAAGTCCACGGACAGGGTAGGTGATCAGCTGCTGGTCCTAGTTGCGTGCGCAAAGAATTGCGGATCGTGCCGGAAGATAGCAAACAACCTCCCAAGGGTCTTCTCACCGAGCAAAAAAGGTCGTTCAGTCAAATTGGATGTCTCATGCGGATTATTGACTTGGAAGTATTGAACAACCCTGCACTGCGTACTGCAGATATGGTGGCCCCCACCTGCAGAAGAAGCAAAGACAAGGGACACGAGTTTCGTGTTTGTCAAACAATGTACTCCTGTCTGATATTTTCTGCTACGTATGGTATGGCAAAATCCCCTTCTCTGCGTGAGGCTCCCGAGGTATAGCTTATGGAGGAGATCAGCCTTGACCGTCGATCTCTCTACAACCTTGACCTTTTTGGACTCTGTCTAATCTCAGGAGAGAGTGCATCTTGAGGAGTAGTCCTACGAACTTAGTGATAGTGACTCCAATATATTCATCTCTAAACATTCCCACCACCGTTTTTTATCGTTACATTGTAGGTGTTATCTCCCGGGACGTAACCCTTTTCGTACAGGTCGGCGTCTTTGGATATGTCCATATTGTCACGCGCCCCCTACGGAATTATTACTAACCCCGGAGAAGGATGGAGAATTTAAAGGTTACATAGCTCCAAGCCCACAGTCAGCAAAGCCGACGGTCTAGATGTTAAAATATAAAATTAATAAGTGAAAGGTATAACAATTTAGCAAACTATATCACAGTATTCCACAATTACAGGACAATTTTTCAATGCAACTGCTTCCAATCACTACACGACCTATCCAAATTCCCAGTTAATTCATCCCGCGAAATTAAAGGTGAGAGGGTTTCCTTCCCGTGTCCCTTCTTTGTTACTCATCTGTAACTTCCGCCTTGTATTCCTTTCCCGGCTCTCCTTGTCGGTACTTCCAGTACCCTCGTTTCCGTCTCCGGCCCTCCATCCTCGCACAACTGCCTATCTCTACGTGCTCTCCACGTCTTCTCCAACATTCGACTATCTTAGTTCTGAGTGGATACCGGTGGTCTCTTTGAAAACGGTCTGGGGTGGTGTCACTGAGGTGTTGCAATGTCGGGTTTCCGGCCTCCAAGCCTAAGCCGACCGGTGACATCACTGCTAGTTGCAAACAGTGTCTCTCCCAGTGGTACGTTTTTTCAACCTCGAATTTGAAGTTAACGCAATGGCTAATTCACGGACAGGTATTTTCTTTGTGTCAGTATCGGTCTAAAGTCGTAATATTATATAACACGTATTGACATTACCCAAAGTACTTTGAATTACGAATTCTTTCAGCAGACATTTATAAACATGAGCAAGAATTGTTCACAAATTTTCTGACACAGCGTGACACATATAGTTTCTAACATTAATTTCATGCTCATTTCTTGCATTGGTTTGAAGTTCAGGACAGGACATATTCATACCTTCGTAGTGTAGCAGAAGTTAATTGTGTCTGGGTTCACTCATATCATCTTCGAAAGCACCGGCATTCACTTGTGCTAATACTTCAGTTAGCGTATAAGGCGACACCGAAAGGCGTCGTAGTACTTTGGTTTCTTCTGATTTCTCGCTGGAATAGCGTGATTGTTTCATCTGGGTTCCAAAATTTGATTTCGCTAAAATGTATACACACATGTTCCTTATACAGAGAGGGCTTTATACTCTAAGAGTATATAAAGTATATAATTCATACACCATCCAGACTGTGAAGAAGATATGAGTAAAGATAGATTGCCCTTCTCGTCACAGATTTACAGAGATTCATTCGACAGCATAATTCAGACAAGTTGACCAACTACTCTTCTATATATAGCATTCAAGATGCCTGCTAATTCTGTGAAGAAAAAGGACAATTGAGCTTCAAAATTTCCACAACGTCAAAGCAAATGAAATGCAGGAAAAAATAGAGACAATGGTACAATTACATGTCATCCTTGTCAGGTAAAAAGGACATTGGTGTTCTCAGTGTCACAAGAAAAAGAAACCAAGTAGAACGAATAGAAGGGTGTGTGTGTATTCATCAGACACAGGAACAAATAATCCATACACGTCAAGAAATATAATGAGGCATAACAACTAGAAATAAGTGATGAAGAAGAACCCATGCCAATGAAGAAATTGAAGAAAAAAGAGAGTGAAATAAAGAAAGAAGAAAATAGACTTTTGTGATGTGCCCTTGTGATTCAGATTCAAAAAGAATATACCAATGAAAACTTAGGTGTCTCTGTTTTTATTTTTTATGGCAAGGATGCGATTCTTAAACACACACTCACACACGCATGCAATTAAATCGTAGGGAAAGAGACCTAAGTTCCATTTGATTTGACAGTCATTGAATAGTATTACTTTTCTAAGAGATATCAGTGGTCTTATGACTGTTGGAAGTTTCTTTAGTTATAAACAACGTATGAACGTAACACCATCAGCTTTAAGTGTCTCATTCTCTTTCCACGTCCCACTTATCCTCCTGTTGAAGCTTTTGCTGCTTTGGTAGTAGTAGTAGCAGCAGCAATGGCATCTCAGTGGCAGTGAGAGTGGATATAGTGATGGAAGGGTTAGAAATCTTGACAGGTGAATGCCTCTCTCTCTTGGGTTTAGAATAAGAAGTATGATATATTTGTCTCAGACACTTTAACTCTGTTAAAATGTCTTGTAGCGGACATAGCGTTTTCGTTTCACTACCTTCCTTCTGTCCTTCACAATTCGTATACGTTTTTCCTTTTCTCTTCCGCAAGCTTTCAGTTTTCCTCCTCTTCTTTTTATTGAATAATTGCTTCTTCTGTTTCTTTCGTTGCAAAACATTATCCAATTCATCCTTTTGTCTCCTTCTGAAATCATCTACTAATGGTAATGATAGAGACGGATGTTAAGGTGGACTTTTGCGGTATGCTTTTGAAATGTTATTTTTATTCAAATGGAATATATAACAAAATAGTAAGAGTCGCGATTTGTTATTTAGGTAGGAATACGATATTCCAACACTCTTTTGCACACACACACACACACACACACACACACACACACACAGAGTTTGTCAGTTTTCATAATGTTCGTTGTACACGCTTATATTGTTATCCAGTAGTAAGGTCGTCACATGTTGAACAAAGCGCACACACACACACACACACACTCGAGTTTTCTATGAAATAATTTAGATTTAAATGATAATGGTATCTAATCTGCTTCAAGATACCCCTGTCTCAAAATTTCTATCATCATGAAATAACAATAACAGGGTGATTACCAGATGTTACAATCGAGACTTTTTTAGTTGGTTCTGTGTACGTCAGATGTCTTATCTTGGATACGGGTAGTCTCGTGTTGGCACCGCACTGTGTCACGAGAATGTGTCTAACGTTAGATCTAACGTTTAACCCTCCTCCCCCACAAATAAAGCAAAGTACAGTGTAATAATTACTTGAATATGAGCCGTCCTATTCTGCATTATATTGCCTGCAATCGAGAGCCAACACACTCGTTTAAGACAAAAGTCAGTCATTATAAGCGAATTATATCGGCTAAATAGAAATGTAGCAATGCATGCCATGTTTTTTGTTACCTGCTTTCAGACTTCCGATAGAACATGATTTATTTGTAGTGTACTCCCGTCCATGGAATTTTAACATTGTCTGTGATCTCAAGGCGTGTGCAGCAACATGATGATCTTAAATTTGACACAACCAGATGTTACTGCATTCATTAGACAAAAGTATAATACTGTTTATGTTAAACTGAAGAATGAAAACATTTGCCATTTAACATTTTTAACATAGGATTTACCCTCAGAAACTCATAAAAGGGCAAGCTAATGTTAATTTCTCCTTGTTCTGTTATGCAGCAAAAAGGAAAACAAATGGTGTCCTACTATCATTTCCGTTTACATTCACTACTACTACTACTACTACTACTACTACTACTACTAATAATAATAATAATAATAATATTTTATGGTCTTTTGAGTAGTATGGTCCATGTTACAGATGGATATTAGATAAACAGGGTGATTTGATCATGTTAAGTCCCTCTCTCTCATAAAACCCCTTTTAAGAGATGCAGCTTCGATGTCCTTTTATGTAACTATATGTATCAAGCAAAACAAACTAAACCATTTCATTTAGAGGGCCGAGAACGTCACATTTCCAGCCAAAGACATCTAACATGCTACAGTGTTTGAAACAGACAGTCTGGCCACAAATGACAAGCTTATTCCAGTTCGACAGCAGATTGTCGCCTCGTGCTACCCTGGTACAAAACATACATTTCAGCATGGCAGCCTAATGTTAAGTTCCCGTTGATCTTTGTAAACATATGCCCCACAACTATCTCGTTTAGCTCCCTAGTGTGTCTGTCTACTACTGAGTTATTTATACGGTTTGCGACATGATAAAATGTCTCTTATGTAAACAAAGGTAACGCCACGACTTTATGTGTAGGGCATCCCACAAATCGATGACACTTGTTATTCTCCATTATCAATGAGGTGTTTGTGGGTTAGAAGAAAAACATTGTCGCAATGCCTTTTTCCATCCAACCTCCATAAAAGTAAAACTGATTAGAGTTTCTATAATCATTAATAACATTACGTTGTTTTGTTGACTTTGTAAATCACGATGACTGTTCTGACGTACACCTCCTTTCGTTTTTGATGTTTTGTTACCGACCGTCATATCACCCATCCATCTTTCCTTCGACATTTCAATCGGCATTTTTGTGTTTCCTAATAAATTCAGTGGTCCTCGTTTGTATGAGGCCACCCCTTATCTCATACAAAGTTAGTCTTTTGACAGGATTGATATATTTTGACACGGTTGGTAACTTATGTTGGAGACAAAATGGGAAGAATTTATGCTGTTTTGGTGTCGGCCTCGCTGGCGTATAATCATGGATTTCCTTTTTTGAGAGGAGATGGGGAGACCTCTGTGCTAACCTTAAAGTTTACTACTGCATTAAAACAATAAACCATATTTTGTAATCTCAGAATCAAAGCACTATAAATATAAAAGATGTATCACTTGCTGTAAACGCTATTGTAACCAAACACTTGGCGGTATTTTGCAATTCATACTTCCTGAATCACAATAGATAGCATTCAAAAAGTTTGGAAAACAATTATCCACACATCTCACCAGTATAGCGCTTGTAAATGTATAAATGTAGCATACATGTGGGTCACCAGTAGTATGCCTAGACATACATCTGGGTCACCAGTAGAATGCCAAGACATACATCTGGGTCACCAGTAGAATGCCAAGACATACATCTGGGTCACCAGTCGAATGCCTAGACATACATCTGGGTCACCAGTAGAATCACCAATAGAATGCCTAGACATACATCTGGGTCACCAGTAGAATGTCTAGACATACATCTGGGTCACCAGTAGAATGCCAAGACATACATCTGGGTCACCAGTAGAATCACCAGTAGAATGCCAAACATATATCTGGGTCACCAGTAGAATGCCAAGACATACATCTGGGTCACCAGTAGAATCACCAGTAGAATGCCTAGACATACATCTGGGTCACCAGTAGAATGCCAAGACATACATCTGGGTCACCAGTAGAATCACCAGTAGAATGCCAAGACATACATCTGGGTCACCAGTAGAATGCCTAGACATACATCTGGGTCACCAGTAGAATGCCTAGACATACATCTGGGTCACCAGTAGAATGCCCACTATAGTATTTATCCCCGATAAATGCCGTTCTGGCTAATAACAACAAAACCGCCTTCGTCTACATTATCACTATTGATTGCTACTTTTTAAATTTCTTCTCAAGGGAACACGCTGCTCTAACAACTGACTCGTTGCACGCAGAAGGAAATTGTACGTAAGTATCTCGCACACACCTTCATCTCCAAAAAATAAGAAGTTGTCTAAGTCTTCTCCTTATATGCACCCCAATACACTGCTATTTGATACAAGCCACATGCACAAGCATCCATGTTTTCTCCACTTGACACACAAACATCCATAAGCGAGTACAAATAACCATTAACATGTAAATACTTAAAACCCAATTCATTCGTGACTTCTGCCAGAACTTGTATCTATATTTATTTCTAGATGCCTCTTTTACATTTTTAAGTGTACAGCTCGAAATGACTGGACCAAGTCAGCTTTAACCGTTGCGTTCAGTTTTTAATTTGGTTGGATTTATTCATTCACATAATTATTCATTGGGATTACACAGTGCTCAATGATAGTCTTGGTCTAAAACATTAATTTTTGAATTATAGTGAATTCAGTCAAGGACGTTTTGGATTACATTATTGTGATACATCAAAAGACTTAGCACATCGCCACATTTCAGGACATTGTCATATAAGCACGTTCCAGACTACAGGCACATCAACATATTCAATATTGGAACTTATTTGGAACATCTCTGGAATTCAATTGGAATTTCATAAATTTGGACTTGTGATAAAACTTGTATGCATATTTGGGATTTAATTCACAATATTGTAAATTATTTTTAAATTTTCACTTTATATTCAAGGGAAAAAAATATTTGTTGAATTTTACAAAACTTGTTGGTTTTCTTTCATTTATGATTCTTTGTGTAAGACCATATAGTCGTAATTATGCCAACATTTTATTTCCTTCATGTTAAATAGGGTTTTAACTATTTATTGCACTATTGCCCAGTTTGCATATCTTTAACTGATTTAGCAAAAAAATAGCATTATCTCCTAAGTCAAATGCTCTGCTAAAATAATCGAGCATGATTCCCACAAGATGTTCATTGTCTGGTGCTTTCAGCGATTTACATTCATACTGAGGAGAGCTGTTGTACGTCACTGATTAATATCAAAACCCAAATGCATACTATGCAACAATTTGTACTCTTGCACAATCGTGGAACTGCTCCTCAAAGTTTAAGATAGGAAAGAAAGGATTGAAATGCGTCTGTAATTTTAACTTTATCAGAGAGGCCTGATTTTGACAGGTTTAACCTTAATTTCTTTCTTGTATTCTTATGTTCCTTTCGGAAGCTAAAGATGCTGCATTTCATATAAATCTTAGCCCGATGTTGTAAGTGAACATTATGGCATCTGAAGTTTAACTTACTTTAACACTTTATAATTATTAATCATGAGTATTCCGTTAAGTTTTTCTTTGGAAATATCTAATAGTTTTCATGATGACAAGGAGTAATAGATTTTTTAATAACTTATTTTTAGCACATTACAAATAATCATTAAATTCATTAGCAATATCTTCATTTCTGTTGATAAATACGCCATCTTTCCTTCAGGTGAAAACATTATTGAACTTGAATATTTAACATTACAATCTGCCATATCTTTGAGAGAAAAAACGTATATCACCTGGCTTTTGTTTAGACTGCTGAACAAGATGCTGGTGAAGAAATTGTTTGGTCTTCTTATCGGTCTAAATCTAAATTCTTCATCTGTTTGTATTGTTCAACATTAACAGGTGTTTTGATTGCATCATGTATTTCATGGGCAAGCCAGGATGACTGATTAACATATTTATCTAATTACGACTCTATGGCTTTAAACAAGTAATATAAAAAAGTGTAAAGCAACAAGCTTTATAAAATTCAACAAATAATTTATTTCCATAGAATACAAAGTAAAAATGTATAAAATGAAGCAAATTAAATCCCAAATAATCCATGAAGAAATAATTTGAATAATTCCTAATAATATACTGTACACAACAATAACCTCATTCTTCTAGGATGTTAAAGCACTAATGAATAATCTTTCTAGTAACAAAATTATATGGTCTTCCACTTGACTCCAAGGCACAATTAACATTTTCTATTTAAAATATAATACTTAATGGAAAATAACATTCTAGAAAGTTCTTAATATTTACCCCCCAAAAATGTTATTTATAATTAGAAAGTTTGTTACTTAAATTATAATATATAACCCGAAGTGTGTCAGGCACGCCAGGGGAATCCCAATAACCCTGACCCAGACCCAAATAAACATGCTTACTTCTATTAATAATGATAATAATATTAAACCCGTACACAAAGAGAATATTTTAGCTATGTATTAGTTGTGTAAAGAATTTTAAAAAATCAATAATTCAAGTAGAAAATGAACTTGATTTTGGGCAAGGTTATGTTTCATATACAATGTTACATTAAAATAGCATATAATGAAATTTTAAAAAATAACAAACAGTGAAAATTAAATATACATAACAATCTCAATGCCTTATCAGTGGAATATGACATTAGCAAAAAATCTAGTATAAAATATCATGATTAGCTTTAATTAATATGCAGTTGTACAGTCTATACAATATACAAAGTCATATGGTCGGCGTTCTTTTGCTGCATACCAGGGCCCAGCAACGTGGAATGAATTGCCCACTGAACTTAGACACAAAGACACAGTGATCCCATTCAAGAGTGCTCTCAAAACTCATTTCGACTGCAAGAACAAACTTAAAAACCTAATAATGTTTCCTACCTTAAATATTCTCAGCAAGTTTTTTTTTTATGTTTTCTAATTTCATGGTGTTTGTCTTTGTAATCATATCATTATATATATTTTTTTTTAATCTTATAGGTGTTGTCTAATGTTGTAAAGCGCTTAGAGCTTCTAAAGATTAGGCGCTATACAAAGTCCTCATTATTATTATTATTATTAAAATTTTATATTGGAACTTTTTCATGAAGATTTTGAAATACCTGTAGGTAATGCGTGTGATAGTTCAGGCACAAGTATGCTGGCTTTACAAATAAAAGAATTGGCTAGTGATCAATATGACATATCGGAGGGATATTAATATAATACTATGACATATCGGAGGGATATTAATATAATAATATGACATATCGGAGGGATATTAATATAATAATATGACATATCTGAGGGATATTAATATAATAATATGACATATCGGAGGGATAGTAATATAATAATATGACATATCGGAGGGATATTAATGTAATTGCATTACTCGAATTATAGTAAATGTGGTCAATTAAAGTTTGACTTTGACTTTGTCACGGGACGGTTCTTCTGAGTTCATTTTCAGGCTGAACTAGTCATAATTAACCATTGACTCTTATTGGGAGATTTAATATGTATTGGTTCATTTCTCCTAAAATGAATAATTTCTTTTGCTCATGGAAAACTTTCTTTATCTGATCTTCAAACAGCTCATTCAACGTATAATTAACATTTTGATATATGTCATTTAAGCCAACACGTTAAGATTTTCGAATTGTGAAGTGACTTCAAACTACATATTTTCAACATCATCTATCTCCAGATGTTCTCTTCGTCTATATACAGTAACCTTCTCCGACATATTCTAACTAAATTTAATTTGATTAAGCTTACCTGGGTACATTATATCTTTAATATTTAAGTGACCAATATGCATGATATTAATTCACAACCCTAATTTTAACAAACTGTTTGGGGACTGTAAGGGAGACGTATAAAAACCACGCGCTCAACACCGAACAACGATCATTATTTCTACACATTTATCATTGTTGTCAGTTCCAGTGAATGATTAGCAAGATTAAATTCTGCTACTGTCTAAATTTGTCGACGTCATTAGGGCCCATCCTTGAACTTGTACTGCTCCTTTTTCAAGAACCAATTATAGAACGATATAACCATTTACGGATCTTTTCATTACATACTATATTGTTTTGATCGTTGGTCACCCTGTGGTTATCGAATGAATAAAAAAAACCCCACCAGAATGAAATTAATGATGAAATAGTTCACTTTTGCAAAGGTTTTAGTTGTATCCATCAGCCATTGTAAACAATGACTATCATGCAGACAGTAAATTCAAAAAAGAGTGATCACAAGAACGAAATGTTAGCCCTTCTGTAAATAAAGGTTGCTCTTTTATTTTGCAGTTATTTTTTATCTCTACGTTTTCAGATCTGAAATTTTCATAGGCACTATTTAGCAATCAATGTGCTTACGTGCTGTTAACATTCGTTCAAACGTACATACCTTGGCACTGTGAAAAAAACAACACATAAACATTATTTCTTATTATATCAAAGTAGATAAACTGTAAAGAGGTTTTACAACCAGAGAATAAATTTCTTTTTCTTTAATAAATGCATTGTTCTTAAAAATTGCTTCGAATATTATTATCATGACCCACTCCTACAATGCAGACTTTACTGGAGAAAAGTCACATGCTTTGAAATACATTTCATTGACAGTCACTATGGCCACTGTCAGAAATACATTTCAGGGATCAATAATTACCTTGATGAGCTACTCGCAAAACGTCGCGCAGTCCACTTTTCTAACTAATATTCTCATTCATATGTACAATACACAGTTAACCTGCTGAGGGTAACCTACCACAATATACAGTATATTAATAATTAATACAGATAGTTTAAAAGTTAATGAACGTATTTATTCCTATTTCCAAATAAACTGGTCACAAAGGGTCTTCTGTACAGGCCAGAATATTGATAGTATGGGCCATACCCGTAGTCATGAACTTAGCACAGATTCCTAACCTATGGTAGGAAGCATAAAACGTAGGTCGCAGTGACCTTTTTGTTTATAAGGTTAGAGTACTAAGATAAATACATCCAAATACCAAGTTTAAAGAGCACTTTAAACCTAATATTTAACAAACAGAGGACACACGCTATGTCACCGAATGAATCATATAAATAAACATAATAGTCAATAACTAATGTTTTCTTTTGGGTCAAACAGAATGCCAATGTAGTTCAAAATTATTCTAATGCTTGAATGTATAATGAAGTTTTGGATTAATTTGTTTTTAAAGGTCAAAATGATATTTATTTGATAAACTATATATTATTTGGGCTCTTCGACATATTTCTCCTACATTTGAAATTGGAATTTTGCCTTTAAATCAAATATGAATTAGCTATTTACTTCCTATTCACTTGCATGCCCCTAATCTGGTGAAGAGAAGGCTATCCATAGGCTGACATGGCTCAAGAAACAGAAATGGATGGTCCCTGGACATTTGTTCCTTTTGTAATAGCACTGGATATCTGAACTTCATTTTCGGGATATGCTATATCTTCTTCTGATGGTTACAAAAGAAAGGATATTTACGAGGTGCAAGTCAAAGAATGGGAATCGGTGTCACTAAGAACCCTTAAAACACCAACGTGCGTCCTTTGTAAACCAAACAAAGAATTCCATTCCTTCGGCTATGAAGCTGAAGTACACTTTTGCGCCTTGCCTGATGACGACGAAGATCCTGCCGAATGGTACTTCTTCAAAAATTTCAAAATGCTACTTTACAAAGAGCAGGACCTTTCTCGAGGCATAGAACTGTTAGATGCAACAGGGAAGAAAATGCTTGCACTTGATGTGTTTGCTATGTGTATCGAATATTTGAAGGACACTGCAGTCAACGAGGCGAAAGCGAGATTTGAAGAATTAACAGAATATGATTTTGGTTGGGTTTTGACGGTGCCCGCCATCTGGAGCGACAAATCAAAACAATTCATGAGGGAGGCTGCTGAGAAAGCTGGTATTGAACCTTCTCACTTGAGACTGGCTCTGGAGCCGGAATGTGCATCCGTTTTCTGCAGAGATGTCGCTGTCAGGAGATCCTTATCACAAAGTGGAGCAGTGAAAGATCTTTCAATTATGGAATCAGGATCCAGGTACATGGTTGTCGACATGGGCGGTGGAACAATTGATGTCACTGTACATGAAATCACAAAAGATGGAGTTTTAAAAGAAATTTCCCAAGCTAGTGGTGGAGATTGGGGAGCAAATTCTGTAAATGCGTCTTTCAGTGCATTTATGGTAAGGATCTTTGGTGCACCTGTATGGAAGACCTTTGAGGCCAACCATCCGTTAGGATTCTATGAATTAATGCAAGATTTTGAGAGAAAGAAACGTTCAAAAGTAAACAAGAAAGTAATCATATCTATACCCATAGGGTTGTCTCAGCTACATAAAGAAAAGGAAGGTCGTGACTTATCGGATTCTCTTAAATCAATTCATCTTTACAGCACCTCTGTACAGTTTAGATCGGACAACAAACTGTCAATAGATGCAGAAGTATTTCAACAAGACTTCTTTGGAAGCTGCATACAAAATATTACTGAACATCTCGAAAAGATCATTCAATGTGTGCCGAATCTGACAAGGATTTTGTTAGTTGGTGGATTTTCAGAATGTCCATTAGTGATTGATTCAATCAAAACAAAGTTCCCGAACCAAAGAGTAATTCTACCGCCAGAGCCCTCAGCTGCCGTGCTCAGGGGAGCCATATTGTATGGAAGAGACCCGTCCGTCATCAAAAGCCGCATCTGCAAATTCACCTATGGCTTTGATTGGTCTGAGGAGTACATCCCGGGGATTCATCCTCCAAATAAAAGGGTTAACACTGATGATGGTCCATACTGTTCCGATGTCTTCAAGAAGCTTGATGAGGTTGGGCAAGAGGTAAATGTGGGACACTGCAGCGAGGAGATTGAGACATTCGTAACCTATAAGTTTCAAGAAAGAATCACGTTCCCATTCTACAAGTCCTGCCAGAAATCCCCACACTTTGTCACCGACAAAGGTTGCACATATATAGGAACACTTTATATGGATGTGCCCTTTTCTAGCGAAGGAGTCAACAGATCGGTCTTCATACAGGTGCAGTTTGGAGGAACAGAAATCATTGCTAAAGCCAGAGACCGTTTTGGAAAGAAGGAGAAATCTGCTAGATTCGACCTCCTGTGATATTATTATACAGTATCTTTCTTGATCCATACAGAATCCATACAGAGTTATGCAGATATTGACTAATATCAAAGTTACATATTTTAATATTGCAACTGTAAAATGATGCAAAGTATTTGTTGGTAAGAAAGTATTAATTGGATGCCAGAGGAAATAGACAAGGCATTGCTCATAAAGGCTTCTCTAATTCAGGTAAACATGATTTCAATCTATACTCAGTGTTAATAATATATACTTATTGTCCACTAAAACATGAAACAGATTAATAATTTTCTATACTTACCATTTAGCTAATTGTTCATGCTTCTTGTTTCAATATCAGGTATCTAACCATTGTATAGTATGCTATCTGGACAAGTTATAAAAACCGTACAGACATAAACATACAGTCCCCATATTAATTTATAACATTTTGGTAGTTTTAAAGACTTGCTAGTTTGCAGACAGTACAATAATTTCAATGTAAGTTTGAAATGTCTTAGAATAACAATATTTATTTCTCTAATATAGAAGATGAGCTCTGATGCACGCATTTGCTTGAAAAAAGTGTTTTTACTTGTTTTTCTATGAACTCCATTAAACGACGCAACACTTACATTATTCTTTTTTATTGTTGTTGTTGTTGTGGGTTTATTGCCATTTTTCAGCACAAGAAAGGCTTTACATGGTGGCCAGTATTAATGGTGGAGGAAGAACCCGGGAAAACTCGGAAAGAACCACCAACCCACGAGAAGCTACTAGCAAGCTTTCTCACGTACCCACACTGGCTGGGTGGTTTTCTTCGTTTTTTGTTGTAAATTTGTACTTGTAATGTAACTTACAGTTACAAAGGTTAAATTTTTGGCATAAATACCTAACAATATATTTAATTAACGAGAAAACTGCATTTCATTTAGAGTTGGTCTGCATAGTTAGAATGTGAAAAATCCAAATTAAATTGATGTTTGATTTAGTGTTAAATATTATATTCTGTATTAAAGAAATTTTTATCGCTTTATCCTCGTATTTGATAATTTACAAAAGTTAGACAAAATAACAGCCAATGTGTCGAACATCTCCAGAAATCGTGCACTATATAAGATGCTGGCAGAAACATCTAAAACACTGCTAACCAAACAACACAGACAAACTACAATGCAGGTATATTTTATAGCACGCTGGACCCGACAAAGAAACTTAAATAAAGATCTGTGATAATGTTATTAATGACAGAGTGTGATATGTTATTAATGACTGAGTGTGATAATGTTATTAATGACTGAGTGTGATATGTTATTAATGACTGAGTGTGATAATGTTATTAATGACAGAGTGTGATAATGTTATTAATGACTGAGTGTGATAATGTTATTAATGGCTGAGTGTGATAATGTTATTAATGACAGAGTGTGATAATGTTATTAATGACTGAGTGTGATAATGTTATTAATGACTGAGTGTGGAATACGGGGAGGAATAAGATGATACCAGATATATACCACAAAACAACCAATAATGTGCTGCTGATGATATGGGTAGAGTTGTATATAATTGAGAATACGACAGTTCTAAATCATGTAACAAGAATTACAAATGCATAGGGCTGGGCTATGTTGCAATACATGAGGGTAAATGAAGATATACATTCTTGTTGTGATAATTATAACAATGTAAATGAAGAAGCAATGTGATTTTTTTAAAACTTATATTAACTATAAGAAAATACTTTTGTGTATTTTACTCACCAAGGGGTGACGGAAATACAAAATATATAAATAAATTTCAAGTTGTGACCCACTAAGCGGATGGAATGTTTTAAGTTATGAACAACTTTTTCATTATTTTCAGAAAAGACACAAGCAATATGCCGTATACAAGAATAATTTCGTTGTTTGTCTTATCCTGTGAAACGACACCATCTCGTCCTTATACCATAATATTACCTTCTCGCGCTAACGACATTTCTCGTATCACCGACTGTTCATGCTCCGTGATACCGACACATTAGTCTTAGCTCCGTGTCACTGACACAACTGTCCTTGCTCCGCGTCACCAACACAGCTGTCCTTACTCCGTGTCACCGACACAACTGTCCTTGCTCCATCTCACCGACACAACTGTCCTTGCTCCGTGTCACCGATACAACTGTCTTTGGTCCGTGCCACCGACACAACTGTCCTTGGCCCGTGTCACCGACACAACTGTCCTTGCTCCATGTCACCGACACAAATGTCCTTGCTCCGTGTCACAGACACAACTGTCTTTGGTCCGTGCCACCAACACAACTGTCCTTGGCCCGTGTCACCAACACAACTGTCCTTGATCCATGTCACCGACACAACTGTCCTTGCTCCGTGTCACCGACACAACTGTCCTTGCTCCGTGTCACCGACACAACTGTCCTTGCGCCATGTCACCGACACAACTGTCCTTGACCCATGTCATAGATACAACTGTCCTTGGTCCGTATCACCGACACAACTGTCCTTGGTCCGTGTCATCGACACATCTGTCCCTGCCCCCATTGCCAGGAAGGACAGACATCTTTTCAAAAATAAAAATTAAAACTAAATTGCTAGGTATGGAAGCATTAAGATTGAAATAACTGAATATTTTTATTGCGTATGTGATAGTCATGTATATTTGATTTAATTTATATTTTATTTAATTTAATTGTTTGTAAGTTTTAAAATCTTTTTTTTTATTTGCATTACATGTCAAAATAATTTTGTTTACTAGGAGTTTCAATTTTTCCAGCAAATAGTTTGACCTTGACTGTTCAGTTGTAAACACCTAAAGCTGACCTAGTTCCCTGCCTTGATTTTGAAAGCAGTGAGGGAAGTAAACAACTTTTCATTTTTGTTTATTCTCGGAGTAAAATGATTGGTTTTTGTCACGGTCATACTGGGAATACGTGCTTTAGACGTAAATGCTTCTCGAAGATTCTGGAAAGTTGACCCTCATCCGGGAATTTGTTTTGCGTTTCAAGTTACCATATAATTTTTGTTTATAGAGATTTTTCTTAGTCTGGGCTTAAAACACTTGATGTCAAGGTGTTCGTTTGTTTGTGACCAGTTTAGGGAATTACATTTTAATTTTTATTCAGATTATTTGGATTCTAAAGGATAATTCTTTTTCCTGGAAATATTTGAGTGCTCTTACAGAATTCTTGGACAAAAACATTTAATAAATTATTGTTTTGTGAATGACACAGAACTGTAGACCTTACAACACCACAAAGGATACAGTATACGTCATCCCCTTCCATCTTGGATTCTTCGTCGGGACTCGAACTTGAATTCATTAGAACATTTAATTATTAGGACTTCTAAAATTTAATTCGTGGATTATTCTTGGATTGTATTTTGGATTTGATTCTTAAAACCGTAAATTCTTATTGTTTTGTATTTTTACAGTATTTTTCCAGGGAAATAAATTTGTTGTTAAATTTTTCAAAGCTTGTTGTTTTCAGTCTTTTGTGTTACTGTTTTTTCGAACCTAAACACGTAACAGTGATTTAGGCGATGTCCTTTATGTAAACAAAACGAGTTACCGTTTGCATTTTGTTGACCTGATCATGTAGACATAACAAATAACAAAGCACCAGCTGTTGCCATGATCCTGGCTTGATTAGATGTTTTATTTTAACAGCTGTAACATTTGATTGGCAGATTAAATCATAGACGTGGCCAAAGCAAATCAAGCCTGAAAATATGTGAATTATTTTCAGTTGGAGAAAGGGAAGAGTGAACATTGAAATAAGAATTATAAGTAAGTCAAACAGCGATAGGTAGAAATACTATATTACATCGATAGGTAGAAATACTATATTACATCGATAGGTAGAAATACTATATTAACAACAGTACGTTTATATTGGTAGGCAGAAGACTTGATCTTGTGTGTATATATACTGTGCATTGAGGCACATAATAGAGTTTTGATTTTCAAAGTTCCTGTATGCGTGTATTGAGGTACATAATAGAGTTTTGATTTTCAAAGTTCCTGTATGCGTGTATTGAGGTACATAATAGAGTTTTGATTTTCAAAGTTCCTGTATGCGTGCATTGAGGTACATAATAGAGTTTTGATTTTCAAAGTTCCTGTATGCGTGTATTGAGGTACATAATAGAGTTTTGATTTTCAAAGTTCCTGTATGCGTGTATTGAGGCACATACTTTGGTTTTATTTTCCGAAGTGGGTGTAAATTATTATAAATCATCAGTATTATTCCGGATTAATTACAGGGGAGATGGGGGTGTTCCATAGCTAAAATGTCTAATGCAAGACAATTCAAATCAAGAATGAACACATATACACAAACAAAGGTCAAACTTTTTAATATGCCAATGTCAATAATATAGAAAAGTGTAGAAAATCAAGAATCTGAAAATTGTAGAAAATAACAGTGAGTGAATAAAGAAAAAATTGAAAAGAGTCAACGTTTTCTTTTTTAAAGATTATCATCGTTAGGGATTAATATCCTAGAAAGTATAAGTACAATGTGTTGAAGATACACTGATATACTTATTCATGATCTGAATACAAGCGTCTCTCTTCCATGATCTGAATACAAGCGTCTCTCTTCCATGATCTGAATACAAGCATATCCCCTCCATGATCTGAATACAAGCATATCCCTTCCATGATCTGAATACAAGCATATCCCCTCCATGATCTGAATACAAGCATATCCCCTCCATGATCTGAATACAAGCATATCCCCTCCATGATCTGAATACAAGCATATCCCCTCCATGATCTGAAAGATGTTGGATAAAATCCAAGTAAACTAAATATATTCATCGACCGGAAACATTTATATAGGTTCATATAGCTATGTGTTAATATTATGGGTTGTGGAAAACTAGGTATTAACAAAAAGCGTAAAAAAATGAAAACAGGATGAAATATCTTTATCGTTCCCCTATTTCAAACCGATTATTGTTCATAACGTCACATCATTTTCTTCGTCATCATCTTTCATTAATATTATCATTATTATCATCCACAACTAAGAGTTTTACATTTGTTTGAATTATAACGGTGGAATAGAACTATTCCCAAAGGTCGTGCTATATTCGTCCAAGAAAACGAGTTCATCTTTTCCCATACAAATGCAGTAACCTTTTATTATATTCTCATTTTCTTTTTCTACCTAAGGCTTAATTATAAAAAATACACTAAAAGAAGCAAAGTAATTGAATGTATGCTGTATTCACAAATAAATATGCAACCAAAGATTCATCAATACACAATAAACAATACTAATGCGCACATAACAGCGACCTTTGAACTTAGTTAGTCTGGAATGAATGGAGTTAAGTAGTTTTGGTCGATTTACTCAGTTTCTCTGATTATTGATTGAATTCGTTAGCTGTGCCAATTCCACACAAAGTTCATGTGTCATTGATTTGAGCAGGGACTAACAAGTCTTGACTCAACTGCATGTGTATTTCTGTTCTATTATTGAATGTTTGGAATCGTAATGTGAGAAAATATGAACTCTTTAAACTGTAATTATCAAAAAGACGCTATGGAATATCACATTCATTTCATTTTGAGTGCAGTAAAGAGAATGTTTATTGCAGTTGGAAATTTAGTCGAAGTTACAGTACCATTTCGAAATGTGTAATCAGGCTCTAGAACTCATGACATGGCTCACGTAATTCGGATTTGCAGAACTAAGAAAGTACATTCTGAGGAAATTCAGGATGTAAAGCTGTAAGTATATTTTTTGCCATTCTTATTACCAGCTACAGATGACATGTGTATACCTTGTCACTTGCATGCTCTTTGTAGGGACTCCAGCTATGTTATGATTTGTATGGCGTATATCGCTAGCCTAAATCCGAAACATTGTATCAACAAAGTTAACGTGGAAAATTGCAAAGCAGTTGGTGTGTGGCAGTCCATTCAGACAGCGGACATAAAAACTCTTCGTCGTCTTGGCTTATTGGCTCTGGGCCCACACTGTTCTACCAAAACCTTCAGTTGCATTTGTTCTCACGAATTTTGTACTTTGACTTATAAAATATCTGATAGATATATGATAGCCCTTGCCCTCAATATGCTTTTCTATGCTATTTGTTTTATAAACCCAAGAGAGCTCTGGTCGTAGTTTGAACCATTTCATTAACGTAACATTAAGAACATTTGTGCTAAATAACTTTCAACTGATACTGCGTGTCTCACATTTGTTATGAACGCTGCGAATATCACGTTCATTCATTTGCTTGTTTTGAAAGTTTCATTTGTGACCCAGTAAACTCGTTCACGTTGTTCACTTTATCATCTATATTTTTAAATACACGAATCAACTGGTTTAGTTCATCCACAAACAAATCTAATAAACTAAAACCTAAAGTCTACTACATGAGTATACATGGTTTGTTTACAAAGAAGTTTCTGATACACTGTTCTATTTTGAGGTACAAGTGTCGTGCACGTGCGTGCAATATCAAGGTATTCATTATCATAAAATACGGCACGATTCTGACAGTCTGTAATGTTAACGGAGGAAAAAGTATATATATATATATATATATATATATATATATATATATATATATATATATATATATATATATATATATATATGGGAAATGTTATTCTGATAATTCTAATAGTTTGAATAAATAATTATTGCATGATATGAGAACACGAATTTCTACAAAGATTCTTGAGATGTAGTTCTCATTGGTTGGTATATACCTTTTACAGTACAAAGAATTATAGATTCATCATTTCTATAAAATGATAAATATTCAACAATAACAATTTATTAACAGTAAAGAAATCTGTACTGCTTTGCTGAAAGTGTTCAATGTTCGTCCGTCTCCAAATAATCCCAATTTGTTAAATACAGCGATGTATGCACCCATATTGCTATACATGTTTAAAAGCTAGGATAAATTCCGTATCTGTATTTCTACATCATCAAACGTGGGCCATTTACCTTGGCAGGATCAATAAACGCTTGCTATGATGTATACCTGTGTATGCACTCGTGTTTGCTTTAAATCATCCACTTCTAAATAGATAAAGAATTTCCAAGGGGTCACTCATTGCAGACGGCTTTGCCATGTTTGACTGTTGTTACATAGCATGTACACACAGTTATTTACGTTCATGTGTAACAACGCAGATTAATGATGTTAAGTTTAAGATGAAGGACATAACAACATGCTTAATTTCACACATTACTTTAACAGCTCAATAAGGTAAGGCCAAAATAACAATGTTTATTCGAGAACACACTCCAGGAACTAGCATAAGACTGAAAATGTAAACTGTGTTAGATATGTTGGTTCATAAAATAACAAGCACAGGAGGAAAGAATTTTTTAAAGAGACATACGTGAATGAATTTGTTAAGTTTATCAACGATTTTGAGCAAAAGAAATATGTTCATCCCGACGATAAAGTCTACATTTCCATACCCATGTCCCTTCATGACATTCAAAGAGAAAAAGAAGGATGCGATTTGTTTCAGTTCCCAACATCAATGCCCTTCTTGGTAGATGCAAGTGTTTCTTACAAGAGGGGACAAATTGACAATGAATGCAGCGCAGTTCAGTGAGATTTTCTTTGGGGAATGCATCAAGGACATTCTAGATCGTATAAAGAAGATACTTGGGAAAGTTCCGAACTTAAAGACGCTCATGTTGGTTGGTGGTTTTTGGAGTGTTCCTTAGTAGAGAATGCAGCAGCAGAGGGGGCGAATCCGACATTTTGTCCAAACGTCATTTGGCTTAATTGTTACTTTCTGCACTCAGCGGATCCGGTGTCGTCAGCGCCCGGTAAAAAAAAAGACGACGTCGTCGTTGGGGGATCGTCCAAACGTCATTTGGTTTAATTAATACCTTCTGCGCGCCGATCCCAGCGTCGTCAGCGTCCGGTAAACACATCGACGACCGCGTCGATGTCATCGCCCCCCCCTGCTGCTATGATCTTACAAACAGAGTGATCACTAACTCCTCCTCTTGTAGATCAATTAGGTTATTTGACTGATCGGTAAGTCTGAAATTAATTCTCGTTAAAAACCGATTATGGCATCGCATATAGACCGGATTAATCGGGTTCTCAACGATTAAAAATCCCGGAGGGGCTGTTGGTGAGAATGAATAAAGGATATACCCCTGTTGAGCCTGATTTGATTGCTTGGTATCTACCTGGTAACTCCCTTCGATAACATCGCACACTAGATTAATCGCTATCACCGATGCGATATTTACGTTGTATGGAGCAATATGCCTACCACCATCTCCGTTATCGTGTCTGAGGATATAAGTTGATGGACCGAGAAAATCATTAAGAGACTTTCTTAGTTCTGTCGCGTTGTATCCTGGAAACTTGAAATCGGGTAAATCGGCTTCTGTGATATTATACTCGGTTAGGAATTTTTGTTTACTACCATCGCTGTTATCGGATATCATTTTAACGATTCGTTCATTGACATATTTCATGTCTGATATAAGTTGATTTAACACCTCAACGTGTTTTCGTGCTTTTGTTTTTCGTAGTTGTTCTAGTTGCAATTGGTAATAATGATTAATCTCGACAAAAGTATCAGTGATATCACTTAAAATAAATGTTAATATGGCGACCGATTCAGGAGTTTCCTTATGCTGAAAATACCACTGCATGATATTCCTGTCTTGAAATAAAAACCAACCGGGTGATAACGTGCTTTTTATAATAGATAATTTATCTAGATACCGGGGGGTAATTTCATGATACGATTGCGCATTCGTGTGCAAGTCCTCGGGGGTTTCACGAGGTGGATTCTCGGGCCAACCTAGTATGGTTCTTACTGAACTGTTATAGATATCAACCATATACCCCGGTGTGCTTATTTCAATCGTCGACGATAACGTCGGTTCATGAACCGTAATAGCTATTTTTGATTCCTTTCCTGTGATCGATTTTATCCTGCGTTGAAATTCTCCATTGATTTGTTCTATTTGGTATGACCCAGTTGGTATTGTAACCTCCTTCCAGTCTGGGGTCCCATCGGGCTTATTTGTCCATGCAAAAACCAGCGAGTTATTAGGTTGTTGTCCGTTAAATGCGTCCGCTCGAATATTAGGCCAACTGTGATATATTCGCAATTTTGCCAGCGCTATTTCCTTCACTGGAACCGGTGATGGGAAGTTCACACTGAATTCTGGCTTCGTTGACGTTATCGATATCATATTTGTTTGTACCGGAGTGGTGTTCTCCGCGATCCGCTGAAGTAATTGAGACCCTTCGGGGTTCAGCGACATTATTATTATTCGTTGTTTTTAGTGTCTAATTTCAACAACCAGGTGGTTCCGGCTTCCAGTTGAAAATCCTCGATTTTTGACATCGCGGAGCTATACAACTGGACCATCGTGGAGAATTCAACATCGGATATGAACAAATTATCAATCGACAACGAGATCAACCCGGATAATTTCGAGTACGCGTCGGATACTATTTGATGTTTTACTGTATACTCGTCGAGTTTTTTCTGAAAACACGATGATATCTTTTTAGTGATTGCGTTGGCGACTCCAGCAATTGTTGTCATCGCGGAGATAGCGATTGGAACAGCGATCGGGGCTATCGTGGTCACCGTGGATAAAATAACACCGGTACCGGCTACTATACCCGACACCGAGTACACGACCGCGTCGATGGTGGTTATTTTTCTGCGGTATTTTTTTATTTTTGCACGGTATTGTTCGGAAAGCGTTTTCAAGTTCGCGGAGAACTCTTTTGCGGTATCGAATCGATATTGATGTGACGTCGGTGATACCTCTGATTCAATTACCCTGGTGGTCATTTTTATTTTAAAAGAGCTAGTGTTTTTAATTACTTAGATTCGCTACAAATTCCACATACCATGTAATGTTTGCCCCGGCTAGATTTCCATCAACGGCATAAATTGTAAACTGTTCAGTTGCGTTCCTGTCTATAATTGTTGATATTGTATTGTTAAACCCGGATGAACTCGACGATAATATATTAAACTGCATCATTGAAACCAGTGTCAATCGATAAATGCCCTTAACAGTTGCGGTGATATTTACTGTATTCTGTGTAGGAGTCCAATCGAATGATCCATGCCGAATTGTGTATACTGTGTTGATGGTGTTCTCATGAGGGATTTTTATTTTTTCGAATTGCTCTACTACTCTCGGTAGTCCGTCTTTAATCGCTTCAACATCAGTTTTGATTGTTTCTATTTCCCGTGTATTCTCGGTCATACTTTTTTTGTTCGCTGCAACATCAAGTTTGATTGTTCCTATTTCATATGTATGCACGTCTATACCTTTTTTGTTCGCTGCAACATCAGTTTTGATTATTCCTATTCCCCGCCAATACGCGTCTATATTTTTTTTGTTCGCTTCAATATCAGTTTTGATTGTTCCTATTTCCTGTGTATGCGCGTCTACACCCTTTTTGTTCGCTTCAATATCAGTTTTGATTGTTCCTATTTCCTGTGTATGCGCGCTCATATTATTTATGATCATTGTAACATCAGTTTTGATTGTTTCTATTTTCCGTCCATGCGAGTCTACATTATTTATGATCGTTGCAACATTAGCGCCGATTATTTCTATTTCCCGCTCATGTACTACTACACCATTTCTGTTCTCTGCAACATCAAGTTTGATTGTTTTTATTTCCTGTCCATACGCAGTGATATCATTTATAGTTATTGTAATCTCATCCGGTTTGACATTTTTTTTACCAAGGAATTTATCAATGGCGCTATCAACCCTGTTAAAATTTTTTCGTAACGTGTAAAATTGGCCCGACAGCGTTGTAAACTCCGAAATAGTATTTTTTATTGTTGCAAGATTCGGTTCGGTTACCGTCGGGGTCCCAAAAAAACTAGCGGTAGTGAGTTGTATATCGGTGATAGATTTTTTCACCTCGGTGGCAGATTTTTTCACCTGCGCGTCAAGTTCGGTCACCAATCTATCCAGCCTTATAAAACCGTCTTTCACTAATGTTACCGCCGATATATGTTCACCCGGTTTGAGTCGTCCGTCGCCGGTATACAACGCGATAGTGCCCTCGGCGGCGTCACGCTGTCGTATTAAAACGTCATCCAGCGACACATTACTGGATTTCAATTTACCCTGGCGGTCTTGAAATACGACTATTTCACCTGGGTCAACACTGGTTAAGTTCAACGTATCGGCGATTTCATCCTCGATTAGTTTTTTTATGTCATCGGTGGCAGGCGTTTCCGTGGGCTTTTTCAGCGCCGAAACCGGCCGTCCCCAAATATCAATCATCGTTATTGTAAAAAAAAAACGGCGTTTCTAATTAACCCGCCGGGCCTCTACGACCCCACTAGTGTATTCGTTTACAACCACATGAGGTGGTTTTCGCGATGATGAAATCGCCGCGAGTACGTTCAATACCTCACGGCCACATATCGGTGGGTCGCTTAATCGCTGTGTTGGCAGCGTGGAATAAAAAACCCGGGCTGAGCACGTCCGGATATACCGCATGAACTCGTTCGGCGGGGCTAACCCGTATGAATCAAAATAGACGATCGCACGCGGATCAATCGCGTATGCAACCCAATGAGTTCCCGCTCCGGAGGACCCATCGAGGTTAATTATGCCTGTTTCAGCATTCCTTGGCGCCGCCGGTAATTGATCCCTCATAAAAACACCTCTGAAGTTTTTTATCGCTAGCGCGTTTGCGGCGTCTATTAAATCAAAATTAGACATTGGAGTCATAGACTCTTGAGTTAATAAACGGTTCCCGGTAGTCTTAGACCCTTTCCCGAGTACCATGAATACGGGGTCCCCGGTAGTCTTAGACCCTTTCCGGCTACGGGTCGTTTTTTTTTGTAGCCTTTCCCGGTTGCCTTTTTCAATGCCATTCCCGCCGCGGTACCAACGGCTCCTAACGCCGCCGCCTTAGCCACTGCTGGTGCGGCCGCGGCAATCAACGCTGGAATCGCAGCTAACAGCGGAAATATCCCACCGGTCTTTTCCATGTTTTTGATTGCTGCGGCCGAAAAATCTATTTGAACACCCTTTTTATTCTTCATCGCATCATTGAAATGTTTTATTTGACGCGCCGTCAACGATATCTTATGATTACCACCCGCCATCTGCGACGGCTTCAGCGTTATTGTGGTTCCGCATTGTTTAGCCGACTTTGATCGTAATTTCTTGACTTGACCATCAGTCAACTCTACACTGACGACACTATACGACATTTTATTGTAAACGCGTTTGTGCTTTCAATTACATGTTTTCCACTGGTGCATCAACGATTCTCATTCGTCCACCAACGCCTTCTAGCAGCATTGATTTATCGCTGAGAATGACAGCAACCGCTCTGTAATTAACACCACCCGGGGCTATACGAGCTCGGAAGTGTATATCAACGACGGATTGTCTCGTTAAATCAAGATGTTCCAACGAAAAATAATAAATCGGATACAGCTTTTTAAAATCAAGTTGTGATATTTGCAAACCAGTGTCGACGTTTTGATCACGGCCCATATATGACAGCAATCGATGATACACACGTGCGATATGGTTGTTGCCGTAATTAAGCTGTATATCCTCGGATGGTTCCTGTTGTCCGTTTATTCTCAGCGAAACATCCCTGACTCCTAATTGATCAAATATCATATGGCTGTGTTCTTGACTGCCCAATCGTTCCCTATTCTGTAGCGCTATGAATATATGACGCGGGGCTGAAACACCCTGTTTTGATGCCAAGTGCCATGTAAACGTATCGGCGACGTTATCCTCTTTAGCATCAGTTGTTACCGCTAGCCAACTCAACAACGATTTTCCTCCCTGTTCCATAAATGCTAACAATCGTGCTTCCGTGGTAACTGATGGAGTCAGCACCGGCATCCACAATGCCATTTTAGTTAAAACAACCTTACCGGCATTGACGCCAGCAGCACGCCATATTGCATTGTTATCATCGCCCCTTCGCGTCAGCGCGATTGTATGCTTGGCCCCATAGATAACCCTCCTGACATTTCTGCAGAATCCAAATATGTGATGGAGTGGAATCGCGCATGAAAACTGTCGGCGTGGTCTTTGCAACATTTCTACTCGTGTTGCAAATCCCATATTGTAATTATCGTTAAGACTTTTTATAATATTGAACTCAGCGCCCGGTCTTGCCCTGCGGTCTGGATTGGCTGCTTCAGCTTGATTAGCAACTGCGGTATCTCTTTCCACCAGCACGTTGACGTACTGAAGATGGTCAGCGTTATTAGTGATATCCTTTGCGAACATCATAGATGGGCCCGCCGATCTTGTATAATCGTCCGAGTATCTCGCTAACCCAATTATCGTTGTTGCAACATCAACCTCGCGTTCTATTGATTCAATTTCTCGCCCGTCAATAAGATATCTGGCGCTCTCAAATAACGCCATGATACCGTTGTTGACAAAGCCAACTCGAACACGATTGTCATCTGCGTATGGCGCATTATCGGCAGCATTTGTCACGAGTTCTCCCTCAATTTCGATAAACGCTTCACACGGCAAAAAATATTTACTGGTATCTTGGACCTGAAGTTCAATTCGCGATCGTAGGTCGGGTTGCGCTGCATAATAAGAATAATATTGATAATCACGGACAGAATCATCCCTGCGCACTGGGGCGTCCATATCAAACGCGGGGTCAGCGGTTCGCGCAAACATTTTATTATTTATCATGTTGATGTTTTCAATTGAAATCCATTAACGTCGTTTTCGTCGTAGACCACTCCCCGCTATCGCGTTCATGAGCGCGTTGGTTGCCGCATCGGCTGATGGCGAAGTCGCCAACGACGGAGTCGTCGCCGCCAACGACTCTAGTTTTTCTTCCACGGCGTTATTTATTACTTTACTGACATTCGCAGGCATCACTGTCGTTGATGGCATCTGTTTTTTTCTCCTCACCAACGACATTAGTTTGTCCCGCGCGGCTGAAAGCGCCTTTCCGGCAACATCTCCAATAGCACTAATACCCTTATCACGAATAACATCAATAGCCTTCATTCCTAATTGTTTGGCTAACGGCGCTACTTTTGGAGCCATTCTTGCAAATAACCCCGCAACGGTGCTACCGAGACCATCTCCATAGTACGCGCGGTAAACAGGCAATCGCGAGTTTACCACGTAGACGAGTACTGGTTTATCGTGGTTGTAGTGTATGATCATCTTTATTATAAAAACACCGGTTTTTCAATTAGTGATTGTGATCACCAGTGATTGATCACCCCCCCCCCCCCACCGAATCAAAAACCGGAATAAATTTTATCAAAATTTCCTTGGGTTTTTGCCCTCGATAAAAATCTGGTTTTTTCTGGTTTTTTCTTGATTTTTGGTCATTTTTTGTTGCCTATAGTCGTTTTTTTTCGATTTTTCAGCAAAAACATCGATTTTCTCTAAATGATTTCCTGGGGTTTTTGCCCTCGAAAAACGGTCAAAAACGGTCAAAAAACGACCAAAAACGGTCAAAATTGACGCGGATTTACAATATTATATAATTTTGCAAACGGTTGACATGTGTGGCGGGTTAGTTTTGTAAAACATTTTTTACTCTGACCAGTTTCCATCGATGGGGGAACTGTCATAGTTCTTATAAATAATTATTCTGACATTTCCTCCTGTGGAAAACCGGAATAAATTTTATCAAAATTTCCTTGGGTTTTTGCCCTCGATAAAAATCCGGTTTTTTTCCGGTTTTTTCTTGATTTTTAGTCATTTTTGGTCATTTTTTGTTGCCTATAGTCGTTTTTTTTCGATTTTTCAGCAAAAACATCGATTTTCTCTAAATGATTTCCTGGGGTTTTTGCCCTCAAAAACCAACCAAAAATGGCAAAAAACGACCAAAAACGGTCATAAAACGACCAAAAACGGTCAGAATTAACAAAACGATAATTTTTTTAATCATCCACGAGTTCGTCTATGAGCGTTCGATACGCACTAACGTCCATGATACCGCCCGTAAATAACCGCTTGCAAATATCAGCGGCCTCATTGATTATTTCCGGAGAGTTATTTCCGGCTCGTTTTCCTCCGATTAGTACCTCTAGCCGTGATATATCACTGAGAACACTGTTAGGACAGGTAACGCCGTAGGATTCTTTGCCAACAGAGTATCCTTTTCCTTTTTTTAGTTTTACCCTTTTTTCAACTTCTTTGTGGAATATTATATATTTATTATCACCGCGTGATAATGCATTCTCGTGTTTATTCGCCAAATACACTATTCTTGTCCAATCCCTTAACGACTTTATATTTTTCTCGTAACCGCTATTGATATGCTCCTTATCTCGTATGCTCTTAGCAAAATTGGAGGCAGCAAAATCAATTAATTCTTCCCCCCCGCCGCTGAAGCCTCTAATTTGATCTGTTGTGCTCTTCTTGAGTACATTACGGGGTATATTCCTCTCTTTTTCTTCTTCTGATATTTCTTCTTCTGGTATTTCTTCTTCTGGTATTTCTTCTTCTGGTTCTCTTGCGGTGGCGCCTAGTTCTTCCTCGTCGGCCATTGTAACATAAGGTTCTTGTGGTTCGGTTATAGCGAGTGGTGGTGGCCTCCGTGTTGTAGCAGCCGCTATTTTTGCAGGGAGTGTTTCTAAAGACCTTTTTGTTTGTTCGGTCTGAGCCGCTATCTTTTCAAGCGCATCGAGGACGGGTACAGTTGCCGCCGTAACATCTTTGGTCGCTTTAGTTACCGGGGCAAAGAGTTGTTCGCTTCCAACAGCAAAATCAGTTTGCATTTGCTGCCGCGTTTGAAGTTGCTCTCGGACCCTGTCTCGTAACGGTATAAACCTTTTAAGCGCCGCTAGCCGCTCTCTGGCTAGCCGAGTAGTAAGTGATTCGCCTACCATTATTGCAATTGCGAAGCAATTTCTAATTTCTCGCCGGAGTTTTCGTCTATAATCCTTCTAATGTTTTTGATCTTACTAGAAATCTCCCGGCGTCGTTCATAAACACGTCCGAGTTTTTTTCGTATTATTTCAACGGCAGTAAATAGTCCAATGAATGCATTTGCGTCATTGTGGTACAAGTTTTCATTAATCGTATGTTGTAATCGTTTTATAAAAAAGTACTCGCGGGCCAGGGTAAAACGCCCCCGTTTTGATTGCTCGTTAATAATCTCGTAATCGGATAATATTTTTTCACTGTCGAGACCATCAGATAATTCAATTCCTTGATTTTTTAATTTTGAAATCTCGGCTAATATATTATTGATGTCTTCGATATTCATTATTCTTATAAAACATCTTGTTTTTAAATAAAAAAAAATGAAAACCCGGGATTGATACGCGGGGTGTTTAACAATTCGTTTTCTTTGAAACAGACGTGACCTTGTCACGGTGACTTCGTATCTATATACGAAAATCGAATTCTGTGTCCGGTCTTTTTTGAGATCGCTGTTTGATATACTCGTTCTGCAACAAATCGTACTGCGGGCATACAAATATCAAAATATTTTCCCGCCGCATTCATGGAGTGAAAAGTTTTTTCCTCGTGAGTTATTGTATTAAATGACCTTACGGGTTTTGCTTTCTTTGGGTATTTACCAGTCTGGCCTTTTTTACTGTTTTCACTCTGAGAGATAGCTTGCAAATTACACAGTCTGTTATTTTGAGGGTATCCATCAATGTGATCAATAACGAGACTATCTTTGATTAATCCGTGAAAACATTCATAGATGATTCTGTGACAGAGATATTTTTTTTTTCCAGCAGTAAACATCAGATACCCCTGATTATTTACGGTACCAACCGGCTTCTTCAGTTTGCGGTTTCTAACAATGCCGTCGCGAGATGCCTCGTAATTGACGAGCAAGGGGTGAGGTCTGAACTCTTGGTCCATTTATATAATAATACTACTTGTCTAATTTATTATTTGGTTTAATTATGAATCTTTCAACGTAGTCTTGGGGGGTTTTGATGACGAAGTCAGCGGTGGGGTCAATGACGGCGTTTTAAATTCGCTTGTCATAATAGCGTTTTAGTTCCCTGTATCGCTTTCCGCCACAATTAATACACAACTGTGATTTTCCTCTTACACCGACGTGACAAACCAAGCACGGGAGGGGGCCAAGAGAACCATTACGAACGCTTTGTAAATGGTACCCGCAGAATTCACCTCTACATGATTTATTGCACGGGGTTGTCGACCCAATCATCAACCATTTGCAGTGATTCATTATACTATATTCTTTCATTTAAATACTTGTTTTAATTATATGGATGAGTTCGAGAGATTAGCAGCAATTAAGCCCTGGAAAAATATTAAGTTCAATCTCGATAGAGTCCTCAAGGACACACCAAAAGCGTTAATAAACGATAGAACCCTGTTGAGTAAAATACGCGATTGTATCGATGAATTCAAGCGTGATGGTGCATCTCATAGTTGGTCAACATTTCGAATTGATGGTGTTGTTGATGCTACCATGAACGACAACCGCGCAGCAACGATAATATCACAACTTGACGGTAAAAAGTATTTCTTCAGAGTAAAATTCATTGTCCGGGTGGAATCAGGTGATTGGATCATACGTGATAAATTTGAACCAGTTCTCAGCGACAAAAAATCAGTCACTGTTAGCCGCGACTCCAAGCCGGGGCTGTTAACCGGAATTGACAGACCATACTATGAACGAGCGTATCCTGAAACAGCAGTTGTTTATGGAATATACCCGCTAAATAAGAAACCTGATATCCGAAAACTGAAACCAATGAAACAGTCAACTGGGATAAATTGTGTAGCAGAACGAGTAATAGAGCATTTTACAAATGCATGTAGAGGAAACAAATTAACTGATTTACGACGTAGCAAAATCAACCAGTGGGAACTAACCGTAAAAGAGCGAGGAGCAACCATCAGCGACATAGCGAGATTAGAAACATCGCTGAGATTTCCAATAACCGTTACAACAATAACCGGTGAAGTATTATACGAATCAAAGTACAAATCAAATGGAGCCCCAATCAAAATTATTGATCATAACGAACACGCATGGACGCCCGCGATCACAATATTTCCACGGGATAGAACAGTAAAGTATATACCCGAAGAATTCTCCCGGGATGGTTTTCTCGCGGAGAGGAAACTATTTGATGCTATTGCCTACTTGTGTAAAAACGACCCTGTATCAATGTGGTTACTTCGCAGCGCTGAAAACGATGCGGATACCTTTGATCAGTTTGTAAAACCAAACGGTGAATTATATCGCACTGAAGCATTTCACAACAGGATGAAAAAAACCGCCATGGAATTTGAAGAGCATGATGAACAACTGCTAACAAATTGTTTTACGATTCCATCGGTTGCGGCTCATGTTGCAGCGAGGAAAAATGCGTGGAGTCCAACGCGCAAGGAATTTCTACCGGATGTACAATCCAGTTGTTTGGAATACTATCACGGTGGACTATGGAACACTGAATACAACCGCGACGCTATGATCTCGGTTGATATGGTTGCCTGTTATCCAGCGAGTTTTCTCGGGTATGGATCCGCCGCTGAGTATTTCAAACGATTTGGACACCCCAGACATGAAATGACTCGTGTTGCTATTAATGGACCACTGCCTGATTTTGATTTAACCGGATTCGCTCGCATAGTATCATTTGAGTTCGCGGCAGGACTTCATCGCTGTTGCTATATTTGGATCGGTAGACACATGGCTGAAAAGAAGTGGTTGCCAATAGCGCTGCTACGGTATATGATTGATTGTAAAATGCTAGTTTCGTTGATTGTCAGTGACGCGATTATATCATACCGAGCGCAGACTGAAGTCTGGTTACCAGAACCGGAGCGTCTAGATAGCATAATTGACGAGTCCAAAAAACACATCGATGCCGACGAGGAATATATCGTCGAATGGTCCAGGAGGATATTCAACCAACGAAACCGCGAGGCAAAAGATCTCGGTAGAAGAATAATCGGTAAGTTCACACAAGGTGGAAAAAACTGCGACTACAAACGATATTGCTCACGGCTGATTATAGATGACGCAGAATATGATTTCGTAATCAAGGACGCAGTGGCAAAAAATAGATACGTGAACTGCGAAACAGCTTTCTTGTCCAATGGAACAAGGTTGGGTACAGTTGTTACCTACAGCGATGGAGACAGCCCGGCATACCCGCATTTGAGGGCGTCTATGCTGGGTTATGCCGCTATCAATTTATTCTCGATGATAAATAGATTCCCCGACACCGCGGTTAGAGTAGCCGTTGATTCATTTTATGTTGACGTAGCGTATAAGGAAAACGTAGCCGAGTTTACTAGTCCGGACGAGAGTTGGGGTACATGGAGAATTAAAAATGAAATACGACGCGATTATTCCCCGTCAGCAGATGTCACCGTTGAGAACAACTACTTACGCGGTGATAAATTATCGGAATGGTCTAATGCACCACCGTGTTCTGATCCAATTTGTAGACACAAGACGGTTTATTTAAGCGGCTGTGGCGGGTCAGGAAAGACGACTCGGGCAATTGAATTATTTCGAACGCGGGCAAGTATAATCGTGCTTACACCGACCCATAGACTAGCGCGAGAGATAAAACAACGAAATGTTGACGCCGTTACTTATCACAGCTTTTTTCGATACAGCGGCGGTGAGTGGACTCCTGATCGAATGGGCGAAAAATTTATTCCTGAGGTTATCATCTGGGATGAGATATGGACTGTTTCGTTAGACGTTTTACAAATGTTTCTTGATTGGTTGCTGCGCGCGAATACAGCGGTGATCATGTGTGGCGACCATGGCCAGCCACCACCATTTGTCGGCGAGGGTCCACATGATTGGTTGAGCGGGTTCGTGGATTATTATGAAGAAACCGATACTGATTACCGAGCACTTGATGAACAACTGCGCGAGGTTAAAAAATTAATCAGATTACAGCCGGACAGAGTTCAGTGTGAAATAATCCGCGAGGTAATTCCGGAAACGCCGTTAAATGAATTCTGGGAAACATGGAGACCAAACGATTTGATTGTAACGAGTAGAAAGATAGTCAGAGACACACTTCAGCGGAAGTTGTTTACGTTGCATAAGGAAAAGTTTCCAACGCGTCCAGTGCCGTTGTGTTATAGACCCGCGGATACACGGCGGTAGAACATTGAAGTTGAAATTCCAGGCCGGACAGAAAAACAAATTCTCGTGCTGAATGATATTGTGCTCGTTGATATCAGCGTCGTCGAGGACGCGCTACGTGCTGATAAATCCCCGTGGACGCTAGGATACGCAACAACAATACATTCCTCGCAGGGACTAACCATCACGGACACAATTGTTTGGATGGTTGATAATCGCATCGAATGGTCGAATCTAGTCTATCTTGCAGTGTCCCGAGTACGGAGGATAAATCAGCTTCGAAGAATTGTTATTGACGGAGTCAGTGACGGAGTCACCAACTACAACGACATCATCGATGCAAGCGTCATTGATAGAAAACTCTCGGGTTACCGCCAACAGGATAAAAAAAACAGCGGCGTTTTGATATTGATGCCGAATTAATAATTGCGTTACGACAACAACAGAATAATCACTGCGCGAGTTGTAATTGTATAATGAGTTGGCGCTATTCGGATAAAGACGCTCGCCAATTTACCGTGGACAGAATCGATAACAGTCTCGGTCATGTCAAAAACAATGTGAGGTTGACCTGTCTTGAGTGCAATAGACGCAACGGCGCTAGTTAAGACCACGCGGGGGTAATTGAGTATCGTCAGGTATCACTTGTAGTTGCTCGCGTGTAAATCCGCGCTGAGGAGCAGTTGGATCCAGTCTATAGATCGGTGGTCTACCAGTTGATCGTGTTATCGTTGATATGTTATGTGTGGTAACACTCCAAATAGGATCAGTAGCTCTTTTTTTACCGCCTTCAAGCTCTCCTGGTTCATATAGATATCTAACAGTGACATCACCGAGAATCGGCTTGGAAACGCTATTTATTTTTGATCTTCCGGGTATATACTCGTATTTAATCGCGTCGCTGGGCTTCATGTTGATTGCTCGGGTAATCTCGTTATTTAACGCGGCAATTACGCCTGGCAACCTTTTGACCCATTCACGAGATCGTTTTTCTTGGATGAATTCCTTCGCGTATTGATATCCAAATAACCGTTCAGCAAGAGTCCGATTGAATCGTTCAACAATTGCCTGATCACGATGTAGCGCAGTATGACCTCGTCGTATCGCGACGCTATGATGTTTCAGCGTTGATAGAACAGCGCCGCGAAATTCACTACCGGGATCAACTTGTAATAGATTTGGCCAGCGCAGAGGACCTCTTCGATAAATTCTTTCAAACGCAGCGGCTACTTCAGTTGCTGACTTTGTTTTTAACGGCTCCGCATGTTTGTATCGACTCGCAACATCAACTACGGTTAGCGCGTATTTGTAACCTTTGTCATGCGGCAGAAATAGTATATCAGCCTGATGAACATCATTAGGTACGCTGACATCAAAGCGCGAGAAGTTGATTTGTTTAGGCGGTGGTAGATAGATTTGCCATATAGCCTGTTTGGACAACCAATTAGCCGCAACGGCCCTCGTTACCTTTGCAGCGCTTGCGAGTTTACCAATTGCGGCCTTCCCCTTCCAGTATCCTCTCGGAGAATAATAGATGGATTCCATATTGTTATTATAAACGCTAGCGTTTTCAATTACCAGCGCGAGAAGCCCCGCTTCCAATCATTAATTTACCTTTCATAGCCGATTTTACCAACCATGAGGCCAATTTTTCTTTGACGGATTTATCAGGAATAGCATTTAACGCGTGAATTAATTTTACGTCCGCGATATGACGCTGTTGCAGATCGCTACTTTTGTAAGCAACATCATGAGCATGACACGCCTTATCGATAGCGTTTATTGGATACTCACCGGGTTTGGGCTGATTTTGATCATCGAGTCTAATATCTAATCGCGTTCCGGGGCCACAGTAGTTATATCCTGGAAGGTGCTTTTCTCCTGGATACTTTGCCCACGGTGTTCCGGGGAGTTTTGATAACTTGGCTGCAATATCACCTCCTCGCTTTTTTTTAAAACACCCCCCGGTTTAACAGAAATAAATCTAAATTTCTTTGTACCACATTGTACACACTTGCCAGTAAGCGCCGATCTGTTATTTCTTGTTGTAACGGTTGTCATATCATTTGTGCCAGTACGCACTCTACACTTTACACAATATAGATCCATAATTTATGTATAGAGACATGAATATAATTGACTTTTCAGCGACTAAAACAAGAGAACCAGTTAAGCATGTTGCAGCGTTACCAAACTCGATCCGGATGATTATCATCGGACCATCTGGATCCGGCAAGACGCAATTGTTACTCAATTTAATAATAAGATGGATGAAGTGGGATAAGTTGTATTTGGTTGCTCCTAGCGTAGATGATCAACGATGCTACGAGGTGTTGAAAGATTTCAACGAGAATGCATCAGCGATCGCTAAAAAAAATGTCATCGAGTTTATTACAGATATCAATGATGCACCAGGTATCGATGATATTGATGGCGACGTTAACAATCTAGTCGTGTACGATGATGTTATGTTAGACAATCAAAAAAACCCAGCTAGGATATTTTCCAGAGGCAGGCATAAAAAACACTGACGTGATATATGTCACTCAACGATACACTCAGATTCCAAAAGTAATCAGAGACAACTGTAATATTCTTGCTGTATTCAACGACGTTGATACACACACGCTACGAAATATTTGGCAGACATGGTGCGGCGGTGACATGGACTTTAATGGTTTTCGAAACTTTTTTAGTCATGCTCAGTCGACCCCACATGGATTTGTAACGATAAATTTACATGATCCTCGGACACGATATCGTATCGGACTTGACCAAATATTCGGTTAAATTGTAAATAACCACTTAGCAGCAGAGGGGGCGATGACATCGACGCGGTCGTCGATGTGTTTACCGGACGCTGACGACGCTGGGATCGGCGCGCAGAAGGTATTAATTAAACCAAATGACGTTTGGACGATCCCCCAACGACGACGTCGTCTTTTTTTTTACCGGGCGCTGACGACACCGGATCCGCTGAGTGCAGAAAGTAACAATTAAGCCAAATGACGTTTGGACAAAATGTCGGATTCGCCCCCTCTGCTGCTAATGCCATAAACAAGAGTTCCCACATCATACTATCACTCTACCAGAAGATGCCGACACTGCCGTACTTGGAGGAGGCATACTGTATGGAAGAGATCCATCGGCCATTAAAAGCTGTATATGCAAGTTGAACTATGACTTTGATTGTTCTGAGGAGTACGACCCTATGATTCATCCTCCTAATAAAAGGATAGACAATGATGATGGTCCTTACTGCTCGGATATCTTCAAGAGTCTTGTCGAGGTTGAGCAAGAAGTAAATTTGGGACACTGCAGCGAGGAGATTGAAACTTTTTTGACCTACAAGAGTCACGAAAGAATCGCTTTCCCATTCTACAAGTCCACCCAGAAATTCCCACGCTTTGTCACCGACGAAGGTTGCACACATATAGAAACACTTTGCATGGACGTGCCTTTTTCCATGAAGGGATTCAACAGATCAGTCTTTATAAATGCTCAGTTCGGAGGAACAGAAATCACTGCTCAAGTCAGAGATCGTACTGGTCAGAGTGTGAAATCGGCTAGATTTGACCTCCTGTGATATGATTACCTCAATAATTTAGTTGATCCACTCATGTACAAGAAAGTGGCCGAGTGGTCTATAGTGCCTACAGTTACGGATCACTGCCATCTCACCGCTGTCTGTGTGGGTTCTAATCTCGGGCTCGGCCAGTGTGAATATGTGAGAAAGCTTGCCGGTAGCTTCTCGTGGGTCGCTGGTTCTTTCCGGATTTTCACGGGTTCTTCCTCCACCATTAATACTGTTGGCCATGTATAGCTTATCCTGTGCTGAAAAATGGCGTTAAACCCTATGACAACAACAACAACATGTGCAAGAACAATCTATGTGGGCATTAAATGATTATTACTGCAAAATGGCATTTTGTAACTGTTGGATGGCCTATGCAAGGTACAAAACATGGACCGGGCATTGCCTGAATTTAAATAGTTCTGCTTTGAATGTAAGTAAATATGACGTCATACGGACTATAAAAATATATACTTATTCAGTGGTTTATTAGTTATTTGATATTGTAGGGACCTGTCTGGCCCTTGAGGGTCCTACGTGTACTTTTACAAAGGGCAGGAAAATAACGTATTAGAAAATATAAAGTGAGTACATGTGTTCTTCGTGGGTGGGTGGGGATTAGATCATCAACAAATAGTAGAAAATAGTTGTCCAATATCTAATGAATAGAAAATAAATAAATAAATAAATAAATAAATAAATAAATAAATAAATAAAAGCCATAATTATTGTCTGGAATTCTAGTATACTGGATTTGGGGAGGATGTGAAGCTGTCAGATGTGGTGGACGACTTCTGTTTCAATCTAATTTGAAATAAATCTCGGTTTCCTGTTTATTTGAAAGTGTAGTGCTTTGTTTCTGTATGTTTAATACTGTAACAGCTTAAGATTTCGCATTTCAATAATTTCGAATTCTGGTACGACTGTACTCATCACTTGTCTTTACAAAAATGACATCGCTCCCGTATTTATAACACCACCACCACTAGACACCATACGACACATTTCCACCAATCGCTGAAGGAACTAGAAAACAGGTAAGCCATCGATGTCTTGTGTGACGTGCCGTACATTGCATTGTAAATAAGACAGTTTGCATGGTATACAATTTCAATACTGTAATAAACACAAAACATAACCATACATATTTGAGGAAAGCAGTCTGTAGACAGAATAAGAGCAACTTATGAACCCAAATTTGCGTGAACTTAAAGTATATGACGATAATTTATGTCTACAATACTCGAATAGATTCGTGTAGTTTTGTACGGGTTATGTACTAAGTTGATACAGCTACCAGTATCTACCCAAGAACTGTTTGCACATATGCAACAGTAATGTTTGTTTTTTATTTGTTTGGTCTGTTTTTTTTTGTACTCGTTTTTTTTTTTTTTGTTTTTGTGTGTGTGTGTGTGTGTGTGTGTGTGATTTACTGCCATTTCTTAGTGAAAGATAGGCTATACGTCGCGGCCAGTATAATTGGTGGAAGAAAGCCCCTGGAAAAAAACCGGTAAGAACCACTGACCATCGGGAAGCTATTGGCCGCTATCTCACATACCCACATTGGCAGAGTCCGAGACTACAACCCACGCGGACGGAGGTGAGATGGCAGTTATCGATAAAGGCAACCACACCCATATTATTACTACAACATGCAAATTTAAAAATAAATTACTTTCAGTACCCAACTCTCAATAGACCGTGTTAAGAGTCAATGCTCTTAAATAAGTAACAGAAAAGAGTAAAGGCAACAAGTTTTTTCAAATGTAACAAATAATTTATTTCCGTAGAATACAAAGTGAAAAAAAGAGAAAAAAGAACTTACAGTATTGCGAATTAAATCCAAACTGTAATCCAAGAATTAAAACACAAGTCCTATCAATGAAAAGTTCTAAGTGAATCACAGTTCAAATCCCGATGAAAATCCAAGATGGAAGGCGATGACGTCTGTAATAACCTACGAAGTGCAGATGTGTCAACAGTCTCTTGTTGAATCATAGAAAATATTATTCCAGTTTTGAATTCAGTATAAATTCCAGTAAATGTCTTTGTTCAAGAATTTTATCAGAGCACTTTTGTATTTCCAGAGAAAATAATCACTCGAATTCAATAATTTGAAGAAAATACAATTCAGCCCAAACTGGTCACAACATGATAAAATTTAACGTGTCAGATGTTAAAGCACGACTGACTAGCTTTTATCAATACGTCTGTTATATGACTGAAACACAAAACAGATTCCCAGATGTGGGGCAAAAGCTCATCTTTCTGGAAAAAAATAGAAGTTTGTTTACCAATTGACACATGCTTAATGACATGCAGTCCAGGTATGTCCTTGACACAACTTACTGATTCTTACTCTGAGAAAGATAATTTTTTTAAAAGTTGTTTACCAAAACTGTCACTGATTTTGAAGGTCAGCAGCTAGTTATAATGTTTAAATTTTGGACAATGTCAAATCCAGTAAACAATGTTACATTACAATTGCATGGAATGGAATAAAAACTATTTTAAACAAACAAACGAACAAATAAAATTAAATATACATGACAACAGAAATTGACAATTATTCTGAGCAATCCAGTTTACAAACAGTTATGAAGATGATTTCAACAACAGTTGTGAGAAAGGGTCCCTGAATATACTGTATGTCAAACTTTGTTTTGGGAATTCTCGCACTCAGATATTGACTAAAGAGACAGACGAAACGTTTACACAAACTTCCTTTGCTCATAGAAATACTAATACAAAAAGACTGACAGACGAAACGTTTACACAAACTTCCTTTGCTCATAGAAATACTCATACAAAAAATACTGACAGACGAAACGTTTACACAAAATTCCTTTGCTCATAGAAATACTCGTAGAAACGTTTACACAAACGTCCTTTGCTCATAGAAATTCTCGTACAAAAATACTGACAGACGAAACGTTTACACAAACTTCCTTTACTCATAGAAATACTCGTACAAAAAGACTAAATTATCATCTGTTTGAATCTGCTACATTCCTAAAATATGTTTCTTGATTTAATATCCGGGTTATATACAAATAACCACAAATATCCTATAGAAGCAGTCACTAATGTGGTTACAATGGTGTGGAGTTAGTTAGAATTCGGCGTTTGAGACCAGCATATATACCATTTTGCTTAGTCACGGAGCATCAATGATTTTACTAGACCCCATGAGCTTTTTGTGGGTGGTTGGAGGTGGTAAGATGTTGGGTCTAAGGCAGGCCTGTTGTGGTCATGTTAGGGTGGGTGAATAACACCTACACGCCATGAGCAGCCTGAAACGTAAGCGGTAAGACAGAATGGGGAGGAATCCTCTAGCGATGATGGCATTATGTTCATTTGATGCGAGGCTGAGGACTACATAAAAACACTCAACAGCGTTGAGACGATGTTTACAGTGCATGTCAATATTTACCTGACGCGTCTTGGTATTACGGACCTCACCCGTAATGACTGGATACATGGCCCTTACCTTGTACGATGCAAATATTCCATCCTGCCTCATTCCATAGTTACCCTTCGCAAACTTTTGTTTAGAGCTTGGGAAGAATTTACGGAGCATGTAGATGGGCCCGATGACCCTTACGAAACGAAGCAGCTTCAAAGAGCCACCAACACCTCATAAGCTACGTTCCTGAGACGAGATGAGAACTGGGGAAAAGTGCATGGGTGCAGATATGACCTACTAGCCTCTCGACTGCCAGGAGAACTCGCCATTGACCACGTTCTACTGCGAGTTTGTGTTCATGGCCTGGAGGCAAAGGATACTGCCGCATGAAGTTAATCATGCTGGATTCCACCTCCATCGCTAACATCACGGCAGGCATCAGAGGCACTGATTATGACATTTCACACGTCCTGGCAGAAATGAAAGATGTGCGTCAGCGGGCTAACGCAGGAACAGGCCGTGTACGTCTAGCAACCCTTTTCGTATCACGAAGCCTGGTTTGAAGCTGCCATTACCAGAGCCCACCACTGGGAGGGTGGCGGATCTGCTTGACTGACCTGATTTTGCCACAGATATTATATTGTGTTGAGCCTCGTCGGCGTGGTTTGTGGCATCTTGTACAAAGGATCATCGTCGGCCTTGCGTTGCGCTGCTAACGTAGTTGTTGCTATAGCGGGCCAGCCGATGATGGTCGTGGCAACGCAGACGTGGTCGAGGTAGGCCTCCACCTGGTGGTTGTTAATGGGGTAGTTTCCGCTGTCAACAAGCTCCACGATACCATTGTTGACGAGTGCTAGCTTGTCCGCTGGGGGAGAAAGTAGCGGGAGGTGTCCTGGACCAGTAGATCCACGCGTTTCCACCCGGTTCTTTTGATTTGGATTTCGGGCCTCGTATGCGTAGTATTGCAGGTTACGCATGCTGCAATGGCGTATAATGGGTCACCCTATGCTGAAGGCGGGGCCCTGCACGCCCTGAAAGTAAGTCATTGTGTTTGTTTCCTATTTTGTCAACTAGAATAAGGTGAGCGGCGCAGGATTGAGTCCGTGGATAAATTGGCGTTTGATGTCCTCTCAGCAGCCAGGTCTGTAACATTTGTGTACCAGTTCTGTTGACAACCACATCCAGCACGTCATACGGCATGATTTTAGCTGCTGCAGCTGCCGCAGGTTTCGTCAAAGTCAGCGAAATTGACAGGCCTTTACGCGTATATTTTCTTGGCTACTTCGATCTTAATTCAGCTACGAGCAATATAGAACACTGAATGTGTGCTTTTGTACCTGTGTGCCCGGTTCCGCTCGCGTGGGTCATGGCTGCTCTCCATAGTTTTTAATATAAGATCACGAGTCTATAGGGGCGTGGACTTTCTACGCTTCGTGCTATTGTTCTTCAGGAGCGCTCGTGTTGGTCAGGACCCATTGCAATATGGTCACTACCCCTCCAGCCCCTTTTTCCACTACGTCGGCTGTCTTCCTATGGTATTGACTGAAAAACAATCTACATCACTGGCCACTGCACCGGCAGTATTTGCGGGTACTGGATACGGCTCTGGAAGATGTATTGGCTGAGATACTTGTTTTGGGTCGCGCATAAGCTTCGAGTCGATACAATGCCGTTGCTTCCTCCACTGGTCGTGCTACATGAGTGCGCAACTATGCCCTCAGTAGGCAGGGTAAGGTTTCCCATTGCACTCATGATCATAGTTAAATACTTTTTATAGCCAGAACCCGTGACCTCTCTTGCGCCTGTCAACTCACGATACACCAATTTTGGCCACAGGCCGACAAGCCTTGCCGTCGTAGTTGTCATTTAAGACACGTAACTGGACGGGACATAGCGCGCCTATATGTTTGTAGCAAACTTAAACATCATAAAGAATCGCCTGGCCTTTATATATATAGAGCGGTTGAAATTGTCTCGGGCTGGTGGAATGTACCGCGACGAGGTTATCCTCAAAGTTCTTACAGGTTTGAAAGGCTGAGTCAGCAATCAGGCTTCGTAGCTGTCCCTTTGGTCCAAGTCTCGACCTACACGCATGCGCTTCGGTAGATTTCCCACGCTCTTGCCAAACACGGAATTGTTCAGTAGCTTAAAGTACTCCTTGTCTAAACTAATCGTGGCCTTAACCCACAAGTCTGTGTTCTTCTGGACGTAGAGTGCAGCGACAGCCTCTGTTCACATTCCAGTGCACGTTGACTCTCATTGGTCCTAATGCTAGGCTGATGAAGTGCTGGAGGTTTCGGTAGTAGATGATGTGTTGCTTCTTCCTCCGAAGATTAGGTACCAGCTTAGTACACCCGGTATAACGACTTCCCAACGAGGCTTCTCTATTAATATACTCAGGGATTAGAGGGTAGTCTCTATGAGCCTCGTGCAGCTGTCCCTGATATTTCAAAATTCGCACACCTGTTTTGGATAGAACGCAAAGCAGGGATGCAAGAAATAGTACCGATTTATTATGAAATGGTTTCCAAAAATGTAATTGTATACTTTAGCTGCAAATAGTATTGAACAATTGAAGGGTTTCAGGTGCATCGCAGCAGTCGAACGTTTGTTTATAAAATTCGAAAACAATGGTAGAGTGTTTAGAAAAAGTGAGTTTTTTTAACCAAAGTTTTGATAACTAGTTTTCAATGGTAAATTGTAGATAAATAGCATTATCTTTAGAGAGATGACAAAGTTTTGTTCCAGCTTCTCAGGGATACAAACATATGAGAGGTTTGAAAGATTCTGAATAATGTCTTATAACTTTCGTTACGCCAGTCAATAAACACATTGCCGATCGATAGAAAAAAACAACGTTCAATAAGTTGTATGCATTTATACGTACATCACGCCGGACACCTGCATATATTTGAGAGTGACTTACATCGGCAAATGACAGTGACGGTGAAATAATTCTAGTACTGAGCAAAGAACATGCTATGAAATCCGATAGCTCTTATGGTTAGGGTTAACCCTAACCCTCAAGGCCGACATGCAGTTTACGAATGTAATTCTATGTCATGGAATATGATCCAAAGCTGTTTTTAATGTACTGAATGACCATTTAAAGCTGAGAAATGTTTCTGCAAGATGAATCCAGCATTTGTTGACGTCTCATTAAAAATAGATTTTGGTTTAAATCGACAAACAGCTACTTGCCATATATGGAAATGGTGACCAGAGACCTTTCAATACGATTGTGACAAAACATGAATAAGCTTTTCTGAACCCGACTCAGGGGTAAATAATGTTTGGATGGGAAAAATGAGCTTAGGCCACCAATCGATCGACGTAGTTGGATTGTCATGATAATTTTATTCTCTTATTTTTGGTATGCTAAAGGCCCAGTTATCCAGATACCTGTTCCGTCTAGTGTGAGTAGACATTTTTGTGACCTAAAAGTGTTGCCAAACTTTGTCAATCCGACGTTGTGACAAACTATATGAAATAGCACATCATCTAAACACGTGTTAATCCTCTGTTCAGGGCTGTATTAGATCCACGTGCACATCCTCTGCGCAAGGCAGATTTCGCTCCACGTGCACATCCTCTGTTCAGGGCTAATTTAGCTCCACGTGATTGCTGGCTGAGTTCCCTTATTAAACATTCGCTGAGGAGCATACGATTTGAAAGCCGACATGCTTATGGAAGTGCGTTTTCTATTGCATGATCAACATACCCAAGAGTGAATACGAAAAGGCATTTAATAATTGGATAATTATTTCATGAGTACCTTGAAGGGATGCACTGACGTAGTGTTTACTAATAAAAAAAACTCTGTTATATAATGCAAGAACATTAAGATTTTTTTAAAATATTTTTTTATGTAGACATAGCAGGTACTGCATCACCAGCTTTTGACTCTTTATTAGCATTTCGCAGTTCCTATTGTTTAGTTTGTTTATTGTTGGGGTGGGGGTGGGGGCTTGTATGGTTTAATTGAACATTGTGCCGATCATACATATGTAAGCAGATCACGACAATGTGACCTAATTTCTTCCTCTTTTTTCTTTATGATATTTTGTCCTCTCTATTTATTTCAGGTACAGCGTTTCCTTTAGCCCTTGTATATCCTCTTCCAATTCTTTATCCTGTAGAAGGTTTTGCTCTTCCTGCTCTTATGTACATTTAATTGCATTGTTTCTTAGTTTTTATTATTATTTCATTATATGCTAATGTAATGTAACATTGTATGTCGGAATTACCCTTGTCCAAAATCAGGTTTATTTTCAACTTGACCTGAATTATTTTTTTTATATAATATTTTATTCTGTAAACAATTAATACATAGCTAAACTATTCTCTATGTGTATGGGTTTAATATCATGATCAGTATTAATAGAAGTAAACATGTTTATTTGGGTATGGCTCTAGGTTATTGGAATTCCCAACAATTTATATGGTGTACCTGACGTAGTCCAGATTCTATAATATAATTTTAGTACCATAATTTCTAATTATAACTAACATTTTATTTTGTAAACATTAAGAACTTTCTAACAGGCTATTTTCCTTTAGTTAATAGTTTTTGTTTTATAGAAAATAGTGATTGTGACTATAGGTCAAGTAGAAGACTATATAATCTTGTTACTGGAAATATTTGTTCATTCGTGTTTTATATCTAGCAGAATCAATTTTGTATTATTGTTGTGTCCAGAAGTTCATTTGGGGTGGAATTTATTTCTTAAAATTATTTAATTCAATGATTATTTTCTCTGCAAATACAGAGTGCTCATAAAAATAATAATATTTTTGGACAGAGACATTCACTGGAGTTATATGGAATTAAAACCTGGAATTGTTTTACTGTGTTTCAACAGAAGACTGTTGGTGCAACAACACGATAGAAGCCACCACAGGCACATCAACACCTGCAGCGTTGGACTTAATTTGGGATGTAACTAAAGTTTATTCAGAATTTTTATTATTAGTAGTTGTATTTATAATTATATGATTATTCTGTGATTTTATTGCAATACCGTAAGTTCTTTTTTATTTTCACTTTGTATTCTTGAGAAATATATAATTTGTTGAATTTTACAATGCTTGTTGCCTTTCACTCTTTTCCATTACTTATTTTAAGAGTATAGACTTGTAACACTGCATGCTGTCTAATATGCATAAGGTATCTACGTTTTGGTTCCACATCGTCATATGTTTGATACAATGCATCAATTTTCTTATTCATACGCATCTTACAGTATGTGGATAATACTTGCACGACTCCTCAACAATTTTTCGTTTTTGTTTAACTTTCCTCTATTCTATATTTCATTCTAGCTGTTGCATATTTCCTTGTTGGCTTTCTTATGTTATAAAAGAACTTTATTAAGCAAAGAATTTCGAAATGAAGTGAACTCGTGTAGCTTTCTGAGACGTCTGTCTTTTACATCTAAAGGACTGAGTTCAGTATTAATATTATTTGAGTATAACAAAACTGCAAGTGCACACAGTCGAAAAGTATGTAACTAAAGGTATTTCAGGATAGTAAAACTAACATTGATTGTTGAGTTTCACTGTTTTTCCTGGGACTAAATACTATTTCAGTGGTATATATGCTACCTTCCAAGTAATTAAGCTCCTAGATTTGCTACCTTCCTAGTTGTTGTTGTAGGGTTTAACGCCATTTTTCAGCACACGATAGGCTATACATGGCGGCCAGTATTAATGGTGGAGGAAGAACCCGGGGAAAACCCCGGAAAGAACCACCGACCCACGAGAAGCTACTGGCAAGCTTTCTCACATACCCACATTAGCCGAATCCGAGACTCGAACCCACGCAGACAGAAGTGAGATGGCAGCGATCCGTAACGGAGAGCGCTTTAGACCACTCGGCCACTCGGGGCCCCCGCTACCTTTCTAGTAATTAAGCTCCTAGATTTGCCACCTTTCTAGTAATTAAACACTTATATTACCAACTTGCCTAGTAATTAAACACCCAGACTGGATACCTTCCTAGTAATTAAACACATAGATTTGACACCTTCCTAGTAATTAAGGACCTAGATTGGATACCTTCCTAGTAATTAAGCACCCAGACTGGATACCTTCCTAGTAATTAAACACCCAGGTTGTATACCTTCCTAGTAATTAAATACCCAGAGTGTATACCTTCCTAGTAATTAAGCACCCAGACTGGATACCTTCCTAGTAATTAAACACCCAGATTGTATACCTTCCTAGTAATTAAAAACCCAGATTGTATACCTTCCTAGTAATGAAACTCTTAAGGTGGTTAGCTTCCTAGTAATTAAACACACATATTGTATACCTTCCTATTAATGAAACTCTTAAGGTGGTTACCTTCCGGGTAATTAAACACCCAGATTGTATATTTTCTAGTAATTAAAAACCCACATTTGATACCTTCCAAGTAATTAAAAACCCAGACTGGATACCTTCCTAGTAATTAAGCACACAGATTGGATACCTTCCTAGTTATTAAATACCCAGATTGTATATTTTACTTGTAATGAAACTCTTAAGGTGGTTACCTTCCTAGTAACTTGGCACTTAGATTTGACTACCTTCCTAGTAATTAAGCATTTAGATTGACACTAGTGTTTAAATACCTAGATTTGACTACCTCCCTCGTAATTAAGCATTTAGATTGACACTAGTGTTTAAATACCTAGATTTGACTATCTTCCTCGTAATTAAGCATTTAGATTGACGCTAGTGTTTAAATACCTAGATTTGACTACCTTCCTAGTAATCAAGCATTTAGATTGACACCAGTGTTTAAATACCTAGATTTGACTACCTTCCTAGTAATCAAGCATTTAGATTGACACCAGTGTTTAAATACCTAGATTTGACTACCTTCCTCGTAATTAAGCATTCAGATTGACACTAGTTTTTAAATACCTAGATTTGACTACCTTCCCAGTAATTAAGCATTTAGATTGACACTAGTGTTTAAATACCTAGATATGACTACCTTCCTCGTAATTAAGCATTTAGATTGACACTAGTGTTTAAATACCTAGATTTGACTACCTTCCTAGTAATTAAGCATTTAGATTGACACTAGTGTTTAAATACCTAGATTTGACTACCTTCCTAGTAATTAAGCATTTAGATTGACACTAGTGTTTAAATACCTAGATTTGACTACCTTCCCAGTAATTAAGCATTTAGATTGATACTAGTGTTTAAATACTTAGATTTGACTACCTTCCTCGTAATTAAGCCTTTAGATTGACACTAGTGTTTAAATACCTAGATTTGACTACCTTCCCAGTAATTAAGCATTTAGATTGACACCAGTGTTTAAATACCTAGATTTGACTACCTTCCTCGTAAGTAGTATATGGCGATACCCTAGGGACAATGGGAATTAGCATTACAGAACCCCCCCCCGGGACAATCTGGGGACTATGAAAATTTAACATGGAAAAAAATCGTGGGACAATCTGGGGACAAGGAGAATTAGCATTACATGGGAATAGAGTTTGGGACTGTCTAGGGACAAGGGGAAATTGAACATGGGGGGAATAAAGTGTGGGTCTGTCTGGGGACAAGGGGAATTGAACATGGGAATAGAGTTTGGGTTTGTCTAGGGACAAGGGGAATTGAACAGGGGAATAGATCGTGGGACTGTCTAGGGACAATGGGAAATTTAACATTACGGAAACCCCTGGGGGGATATAGCCCCAAGAGAATTTAACATATGGAAATTGAACATGGTGGGTCTGAATAGCGTCAAGGGGAATTGAACATGGTGGGACTGACTAGGGACAATGATGGTAGAGGGTCAAACACAACAGAGACAGAAACATCCATACACTAGTACAAGCGTGAGATTTATATATAAAGCATTACCAAGACCTGAAATCTTGCTGGGGAGTTCAAAAATTTGCATAATTGTAATGATGCTATAAATAGCTATAATCAAGGAAATGCTCAACGACAAAATGGATGTGACTAAAAGGAACGCTAAAATGACGAAATTGTCCCAGAATTTAAAGGAAAATAAACATATCCCCGAAAATTAAGTTACAATGGTTTAGACTAAAATGGATAAAATTAGTAACTACTTACAATATCAACTTCTGTGACGATCGTGGATAAATACCTATGTATATATAATCAGCTGAAATTCCTATGAAATCCCACTATCTATTTATAGCTCCAACTTGTGGGTTATTCCTTTGGAAAATCCCACTATCTTCTTATAGCCTCAGCTTGAGTGACGTTCCTGTTTATGAATTCTAGTATATATGTATAGCTACAAAATGTGGAAATCCCCAAGTCGATATTTATAGTCTCAAAATTTCCAGCGTCAGTGACGTCACTGTTCTGAACACTAGGGGATAAATGGCAACAGTGTTGCAAGTGGCTGACCTGAATACGCGGTACTGTAGGTAGGTAGGTAGAGTGTATCTGATAGGGGTAAAGTGAGTTTTATAGGGACAAACAGAGACCAATACACACACACACAACATACGCGCGCAGACACACGCACACACACACACACACACACACACACACACACACACACACAGAGGGAAGAGGAAAAAACAAACCCCAAATATACTATCAACACAGAGGGGAGATAATACAAACCCCAAATAAACTATCCACACAAACGTACGCGAACGCATACAAACCCCAAATATACTATCCACACAAGGTCGCTAACGCATACAAACCCCAAATATACTATCCACACTCGGGAGGAAGAAAAAAAAAAACAACCAAATATACGATCTACACAACGTACGCTAACACACACACACACACACAAACACACACACACACACACACACACACGCACACCACAGAGGGAAGAAGAAAACCATTATACACTATCCACACGGAGTGAAGAAATAACCCTTTATATATATATACTATCAACAGAGAGTGAAGAAAATAACCCATTATATTCCATCAACACAGAGTGAAGAAGAAAAAGTTTTTTGAAAGCACCTAAGCCCTCACCTGCAATGACCAACTCTGCCAAACACCTACACCCCACCCCACCCCCACTCCCAACACTACAAAACCCATTTAACCCGTTATTTTATGGCATCAGTGTGTGCTTTAGGAAACATCAAGACACAAAATGATGGATGAATAGACTGACTATTGTTTACGGACTTGCATGCCTAAAGAGCGTGCGTGAAGGAAAACATCCTTCCATTTCAATTCTAACTAAAACATGATCCAGAGGGATAGAGAGAGGTGAAAGAGCACAATTTCATAAAGTGTGAGTAAAAACAAAACACGCCATCCTTATTATACAATGTCAAGACCAAGAGACACTTACGTTTTCTTTCTGGTCTATTCTCTTTTAGAAGGTAGTATGAAATTTCACATCAGGGCCAACGCATCGGCTCACATTGTCAATTTTTCAATTTCCATGTCTTTACTGGCACAAGTTCTTCATCATCTTCAATTTCTTCTTCTTCTTCTTCTGAATCCCTCTTCTCTGTTTCGTCTTGTTTCTGTTTCTTCTCTTTTCTCGTAGGGCACTCTGAATTCCAGTGTCCTTTCTCCTGACAACGATATTAGGTATCTTGACTTTTGTCTCTCTTTCTTAGACGAAGCAGGTATTTTGGAGACAAATACCCATTTACCTTTGCAGATATAGCAAACTTCATTAGCACACACTTTCGTATGACTCTCATCAAATCAACGACCAAAAGAGTAAGTTTTGTTGCCACTTTCGCCTGTGAATTATGCTTTCGTATGACTTTTAGCAAATATTTGACCAGCAGGTCGATCTGTGCTGACTCTTCCATCTTCTTGATCGTTTGAGAGTGGGATGAATACTCTGACGCTAAGACACTCTCCTTATATACAGGGACCTGCTGCGTATGAAACCTAGTCAAATGTAATTTTGCAATAAGATGAAACGATTTCATTGAGGAAGTAAAAGGCAATGATGTACCGTATCGCCTCACACAAAACCTGAAGTGTTAGCTCAGATCCGTGTCAGCGATTTCGAAGACGACATAACTGAGCTTTCATCAATGCTCTCCATTTATGCAACAAAACCACGAGTCCTGATTCACGCCAAAAGAAATTTCGTTCGGTCCATAAAAAATAGTATCACATCTGAGAAACGCAAAAACGAACTTCCAGAAAACTGAGAACGACGGCTTACACTACAACGTGAAATGTATGAGTTCAAGTAGTGCGTAAAACTTAGTCAAATTAAATTTTTATAGTCAAGACGAAATGATCTCTTTTCGAAGAAGAAAGCAGACACCAAGCGACAATGGCGATCTGTGTCACACAACACTTTTCAAAATGTATATTATCAGAGGTTTGTTCTAGCGATCTGCACGGTTAAATTAAATGTTGATGTATTTTGTAATAAGACGTACACAATTTCCATGGGATCGCCCATGGAACCATTGTTCGTGCATTAGTTTAATTTTTTTAAATATTTTTTTTATATAAATCGCCTATAGGAT